>VXAY01003830.1:1838412-1855725 GCA_013399855.1 Oxyruncus cristatus | reverse complement strand
GGACAGGGGCGTCGCGGGGGCGATCGCGGGGGCGAAGTCTTCGTTCGTCCCGATCGTCTGTGCTCCCGAAGGGGGGAACAAAACCGAGAGCGGGGGCGTGAGAAGGTGATTAATTCCCCGGCGAGGAGGATGTAGGAGCAGGAGGGTCCCTCGGCTAGGGTGGGAGAGGAGCCGGGGAAAGAGAAGAGGAGGGGAAAAGGAGCTCTGACTTCAAGGTTAAAACAGAGCACACCTTTGCAAACCAGATGGGAGCGAGTGGGTTATCCCATGTTTCTACGAGCAAAAAATGCCAGAATAAGGGAATGTTTTCACATTATGTTTAGGGTTTTTTTCTTTTTTCTTTTCTTATCATTCCTATAATTAGGAAACAAGATTTGGTGACCCAAAAAATGTCTATTATGCAAGGGCCAAGGGATTCTGCAAGAATTACAGTAAAATGCACTCAGAAGTGTTGGTAGTCTGTCACAGGCTATTGAGATGGTTGGGTGGAGTAGGGAAGAAAGGGAGAAAGAAGGAAAATGGAGGTGTTCTCCACGCAATAGGTATTGGCAATAAAAAATTTGTTCTTCTGATCAAGTGTGCTGCAGAGACAATTGTTTAGGTTTGGAAATCGTGTGCATGTCAATTTTAATAAGGGTGGTGAAGTTCATTGTGCAGGGGCATGTTAGGGCAGGTATTGTAATTGACTCAAAGACTACTGTACTGACATAAAAAGGCTTTATTCATTACTTACTACAGTATCTTCCAGCACTGAAATGCCTGACTATCTTCAAAACTACTGTACACTTGAAATCTTCCTGATTGTACTTCAGAGCTTGTTCCAGCTAGGGTGCCCTTTGCTGATTCGTTTGAAAAAACAATTAAAGCTGTGCTTGAAATCCATTTAGCTTGCTGACGCTGTTTATCTTTCAAAAAACTCTGTCTAGGCAGTCAGTTCTGCTTCCAATTTTAAAAGCCCTATTTAGGCCTCTGCAGATTACTAGTCTGCTTCCTGAGATTTTGACAGTATCCTCATCTCCTGACTGCGTTACATATTCTGACTCTTACTGGCATGACAAATGCGCTGCTAAAACCTCATAGAGTGGGGCAACCTGGCTATGGACAACACACACACTCTGTGCAGTATTTACAAGCCTGGACAACACAGACGGCAGGATGTCACACCAAGGTCACTTCAGCTCCTCTAATGAGGCTCTGGGAGCAGCCCATTTAACTCCACGCACAGGTGAAAGCCAGCATGACAGCCAGAGCCCACTATCCTGGTTTCATTAGGAAACTGGTCAGGAACAACAGAAGAATGGATGCTCAGCTGTTCAGGAGTCTAATTTCACTGGAGTCAGATAAATTTGTCTGGGTTAGTCAGCCACTTTTTCTATACAGCCACATTTTCTATAAAGTGTTGTGACTTGTTTTCCTGGACTAATCTGCTCTAGCATGGCCTATGCCTGGCCTCCAGTAAAGAGAGTCTCTAGTTTTCTCCCTCGCAACAAAAAGTAATGCGTTGTTGCAGAATATTGGAAGTCTTTCTAAGTGAGGTTATCTGATCTAGAGAGATCTCAGTAAAATTTTGCTGGCAGAAGCCAAACTCAAAAACTAAAGTGAGGGTAATAGATAGTAGTGGAGAACTGGGCAGAATCTTGCTGGCTAGTCACAGACACTGAGGAAAACATGGCTCTAGAGCACTGTCACTTCTAGCAGCTGCTGAGGAAGAAAGCAAATAAGACCCTGGCAGAGCTGCAGGCACCCTTGTGTTTAGATGGTTTTATTACCTTCCACATATGTAGAGACACCTGTGCAAACTGAAATGGAAAAGTCAAGTGGTATTCACTAGTAATGATCTCACCACATGAATGTCACGAGAAATGTTATCACACAACCCCCTCTCAAATCCATACCTGGAGTCAGTAGCTCTGATACAGGCAGAAATCGAAGAAACTCACTCAGTTTCACTCATCCCCCTTTCATCATATCCAGGAACTGAGCTGGTCTTTGAATGATTTCTAAGTTCTCTAGAACGAAGAATGGTATTATTGATACCTTTTGCCTCTTCAGTAAAGTAACTGAAGTAACATAAAGTAAAGGTAACATCAGGTTACAAGATCGGTGGACGTGCCATGCTGGGGCAAATAGTACTCATGACTTCTAAGAAGATGTTCATATTGCTTTTTCTAAGAAAATGTAAACACAGTGCTCTTTTGTCATACCCAGCCTGCCTCAGGCTGTGTTGGTGTAGGATCCAGGTGCCATATTACTCCCTACAAGTGCTAAAACTAAATAAAAAATCACTCTAAATATAGAAAATTAATTCTAACACTTATCAAATTTGTCAATGGTTAACGTCTCCCTTAAATCCAGCAATAACTATCAAGAACTCCATAAGAATAATACTAAAACCAGAGATCATTGTCCTTGATATATGAAAAACTGTGTCATTTGTAGATTGTTAATGCTTTTACAAAACTACTCTTTAAGGAAAGATAAACCAGTTTAAATAAGAGTAAACAGTCTTGTAAGCCAGATATATCACCTCTGAGTATTTGTTTATCACTTCTGATTTTTGCCCTGGTTAATTTCAATATTTTTTGAATTACAACCTAAGAGCTATTCTAGAGGGTTTTTTTTTTTTTGCAAGGTATTTGTAGCATAGACACACAAACTCCCAAGGTGCCTGTCTCCAGCAGATGTATGCTGATTTGAAAAATACTGCTTCAAATGATCTTTGATCTCTTCACAGAATATCTGGGTTACACCATCTCTCTAAAAGAACTTGGTGACTCCAAGAAGGATTTAGTGGTCACAGGCTGAATTGATGGTCTCTGAAAGTGTTTGCTGAATTCAGCATTTTCCCAGCTTTTCCAGCTTTTACCACAATTCTTCCAAGATTTCTCTGAAGAAATCTCACCCATCGGGGACTATTGTAAGAAGAGGACTATTTTTGCCAGGCTCCATATGCTCAGAAAGCACTTGAATTTCTTAAAGAGATTTTTATATTTTTTTTGTTACTGTCCCTATGCTGATGTATCCTACTAATGATTTTTGATGAAGCAGACATTCTGGCCATGCTTCAAAAGCAGTTTTATCCAAAGTTATGGATCTTCAAGTATAGCTTAATCATTTTTGTTTGTCACAACACAGAGAGAAGCAGAAATTTTTTTATCACTATCTTATTTCTACTTTACCATCATACTAAATGGAAAGAGAAAGAAATGTTGCTCTTTTCTTGTGGAAGACATTATCTAACCTTTCCAGGTTTGGATTTTTTTGGTTTGGATTTTTTTTTTTCCTTTTTGTAAATGATAGGCTCTACCAACACTACAGGTTATATAGGTAAATTATAGGCTACATTCTTTTCCCCAGCAGATTTCATTATTTAGCTGATTTTGATATGATTTAGTTCTGGCATCAAATCCATAAAGGCAGCCAAACTTATATGAAAAAGACTGTGAAAATCTTTAATGCCCAGCTGTATGTTGCATGTTTAAAAAGCTTTAACTTTTAGAAAAGACGAGATAAAACTGGGATCACTGCCAAGTGTCTCAATGTTTCTTTACCTTAATAGCTAAGTCATTGATTTCTTGGATTTTTTACAGTTTCTACCCATATCAATAGTGTTTCTTACAGTCTTGATCAAACAACTTGCCTTCACATATATCTTTTTTTAAAACCAGGGGTTAAGTATCCATTCTTCAGAAAATGCATACCCCAATTCCATTTTTGGTGGATGACCAAGAAAAGGCATGGATACCTTTTCTGTACAGCTAACTAAAGGGTCTTTCACTCCCCTCCACTTCTGCATCCCCACTGATTAAAGAGATCATGGAAATCTACCAAAAAAACACCTGTCCTTGGCTTTATCGAGACTTTGATCTGGAGTTCAGGGTAGCCTGTACTACCTGTTCAGGGAAGAGTTTTCCATCAGTGGGGATACCAGGACACTGTGGACCTTGACTGCACCTCTAATAATGTGCTTATGTTTAAGGAGTGTGGATTTTGGGCATATCGATTGCAACTTAAGTTCTGTTCTGGGAACAGTAAGACAGATGCTTAAGCTCTTTCTGGCTCTTCTTCTAGACTAACTTTCCCTTCCTGCTGTAGTTATCGTAGTTTTGTTTCCAGGTTCTTACGTCAGTATCTGATTGCAAAGTTTTTACCTATGTACTTCCTTCTCTCAAGAACTTACAGTCTTGATAGATAAGACTAAGTAGGGGCTTGACACAATAAAGTACTATTATTTCTATTTTGCTGGGAACAGAGATGTAAAAAGCTTAAGTGGCAATGCAACACCATGCACAAAATATAACTGCTTCCCATATAAAAAATTTGCGGCAGAACAGGAGCTTGATTCCAGTCTGCTGTGTCCCAGGTCAGTTCTCCAATCACCACCTGATCTGTCTTTTCAAAGCACAGCATAAACTCTGTGTAAAACTGAATCTTCATCTGGCCCAGCTTTGCTTCACTTCCATGGCCAGAACTCCTACGAAACTGCAGAAACTGATGCTGACATGCATTTAGCCGTGTATTTTTTCCTCTGACATATGGTATTTACAAGACAGTTCTACAGTGCCATGGTTATTTTAACACACATGTCCTTGATTGCTTGGAATAAAACTAGAAAATCCTTTGTGTACCAAATATATATATATATATACACAGACACATGTATATATTGCTATTACTGATTGCAAGAGGATTTATGTGGATTCTAGTGATTGACACATGGATCTTTCAGGAGGTAAACTGTGAGCTTCATATTTAAGACCTTTACTCTACACTGCAATGGAAATGTGTTTGTGGAAGCACTCACTGCAGAAACTGCAATTTGGGGCAAAAAAGTGTTGTCAACAAGAAAGCACTAGAGAATTGATATGCCTCCGTCTCTTGTTTCTTATCTGACCCTAATGCTTCCTTGGCACACACACACGTATCACTGACCTATGTCCATCTGCAGCAGAGGCCCAGAGATGCAGGGGCCATCAGGTCAAGTCACAGTCACATCTTCAGTAACAAAGTGGAGAATCAAGTAGATTTCCTGATTTCTGTCTCTAAAATGGCCATCCCCAGGAAAATAAGATAAGAAGACCTCTTCATGTAGGGGGGAATACAGATTTTTCTAAAAGCAGTACAAGGCTGTCTCTCTTTCACTGAGGCAAAGGCAGCCAAGGTTATGGGGAGGAATCTGGGAAGCCGCTGCCCTGTACACTACCTTCCTCTGTCAGGGCTGCCACGTGTATTGCAAAATGTGTCAAAAATTTTGGTTGTCCCGAGCAACAGTTGCAAACCTTCTGCAGCATTCAGAAGTGGTAGGCCGGGCAGAGAGGGGAAGGGGGTTGAGGCAGGGGGAGTTTGTGGGAGCTGCCATGGCTTAGAAGGAGAGGGGAAGAAGGCTGGGTGCTCCCATTTGCAATCTCCTTCAGTTTTATGCTTTCAGGCAGAGCTTTGTGCTCTGCCACCTACCTTTAAGACCACTGCATCCTGCTGCTAGCAACTGCTCCCAGAGGGAACAATAGAGCAGAAGCACCAACAAACTGCCTCCCTGGAAAGCTTCATTTTCCCAGCCATTACATATTTATTAATCCCAGCAGTATATGAGGCAGATGGCTGAGGAATGAGTTAAACATGCCATGAAAGCCAGAGGTCTGGCTCCTGACTCACACTGAAGCCATTGGCAACACCTCTAGTGATTTTCTCCCTGCCTTCCTGGTGCTTGGCTAGCCCAGGTCTCTCAAAGGCAGGAGGAACATTATTTTTCTCTAAAAGACGGAGAGAAAAGTGTTGCAAAGTCTTTGGAATGTACAATGGGGGGAAAAAATCCTGAAAATTTGACCTAGATGTTTTAAAAGGTACTGCATAAAGAACCCAAAATCCTGCAGGCAGGTAAGTAAAACCGAGACTTCTGAATCTCATGAGCCCTGTGGGGCTTACATCTGATTCTCAAAAGTCTAGGGCTAGCAGTACTTAAAAAGCTCTGTTTATGCTGTTCTTCCCTCATGTTGTCATGCTGGGGGCTTGGTGAGCTGTGCTCAACACCACCTCTTCATTGACAATGATGTTGAAGTAAGAAGAGACAGTTGGCTTTGGTTTGGTTCACTTCTCAACGCTGCTCTCTTTGCAGTTGTCAAGCACATGCAGTAACAGAGACCTTCCCTTCTATGGTGGAAGAGGTACATCTTTTATGACATTTGGAGAAATATTATGGCTCCAGAAGGAGAAAGGCACACAGTCGCTTAAAGGTGTTCTGCATCTACCTTCTTACAAGAGATAGCTTGGATAGTGGTACGCCAAACATAGTCAAAACCTTCCTTATAATGAGAATGTTTTTATACTAAATAAGAATTTCAGCATTTGTGTATGAGGTAGAGAATATTCCCTTTAACATGTTTTAGTATAAAAGCAAACAGCATGATTAAGGGGTTTATGCAAATAGAGCTTCCAAGCAGACTAGCCCAGAGGTCTGTAAACAGCCAAACAAATTGGTGTTTAGAACTGTAAGCTCTGACTGCAAAATAAAAATTTGCCATTATGATAATACACTTAGTCTACAGAAGACACACAACCAATCTGCTCTTCATTACCATCTGGTGGTTGTTGCATGGAGTGGCATTACTCACATCTCAAAAAGTTACTGAGGGAAATTTTCATATCATCACCAGAAAGGAAAGGGCACTGTGGCAGCAGTGGGCAGCATAAGGGGGCTGGTTTTGTCTTATAGGCATTCATACAAAGGCATCAGGCCCAAAAAACACTGACTAGATGAGTGGGTGGAAAACAGAAAATTGAGAAGCATCTGGTGGTACTTCAGCATTTCATCAAGTAATTTAAGGAGTACCTGAATATCATTTTCAGGGATCTGAGAACTATGGGAAACACAGTGTGCTGTTCTGTCCCACTGACAGCAATGGCCGCTGAGACTATTTGGCAGGATAAGGTAATTTTTAACCATTGTCCATAACTAGTTCCCAGACCTTCACTACTCACCCAGAGAGGTATCTTACAGTGGTATCCATTGTAAAGTCTCTTCCCCTTCCCACACAATGATTTCATCAAATGGAAACTTTGCAGTGTGGTTCAGTTTGGAAGTGACTTTTAGAAGTCATGGTCCAAACTGCACAGCAAGCCTCAAAGTTAGACGAGGTAGGTCCTCACCCTTTTCAATCTTCCTGGAGTATTTCTCGTCCTTGGAGCATTGTAGTTTGCTCTTATACCCAGTGAAAGA
Organism: Oxyruncus cristatus; assembly: GCA_013399855.1. NCBI lineage: Eukaryota > Metazoa > Chordata > Aves > Passeriformes > Cotingidae > Oxyruncus > Oxyruncus cristatus. The sequence continues at coordinate 1,848,512 of VXAY01003830.1, read as the reverse complement.
TGACTGATGAAGTACCAATAGCCTTTTGCTTTTACCAAAGTATATGGATCAACAGATAATTAATGTACAGTGACAAGTCCACTCTAAGTAGTTTGTAACAATATAAATATAAACTCTTGGCCACAGTCACAGAGTGTGCTAGTCTGTATACCCTATAGGCTTGATCCAGTGTAGCTACAGCATTTTGTGTCTCTTATGTTCTATATTGAATTTTTCACGAATAGCATGAAAAAAAAAATCATTATTGTAATTATAAAACTCACTAAGCATAATGCACTTAAAAACATAAATACTTTTATACCTCAGTTTCTTTTTACTTTTAAAGGTGCACTCTCAGATCCTTTCCCAGTTCTGCCACTGATTTCTGTGACCTTGGATAAGTCATTTATGGCAAATCTTCTCAACCAGTGTAGCTAATTCTAACTGCATGAATTTGTAGGTAAGAGTGACACAGCTCTTGTGGAGGCCAAATACCCAAATCTGCATTTAAAATTTCAATCCTCAGACCTCCATGTCTGAATTTCCTCTTTTGAAATTTTAGATAAGACTTACATATGTTGCAGGGATATTTGAAGGTATTAATTAGTTAAATGCACACAGTGACTTAAAAATGTAAAGCATAAAAATACTAAGTATCAAATAGGTCAATACTTAACCACTACTCACGTTCTCTGTAATTTAGACATTTTGTCGACTTTGTGTCTCATTTTAGATGTTTAATACATAATCAGCTTTCCAAATATTTCTCTGCCGGACACAGAAATTAGAATACACCAGATTAACACTATCTGAGAAATACTCTGTCTACAGGAGCAGGCCTCCACTGGCACCTCCCTGACCTCTTAGCCCACTTAGACATAAGAAATGAAGACTTCCACTACTGATGGTGAAAATGAGTGGGTGGAAAACACAGGGGACAAAAAGGAAGCTGAATATTTTACAGAGACAAATACACAATTCCAGGAGGCAGACTTCACAAGATGAATGATTTTAAGAGGATGGATGACACAAGCACTCTCTCTTATGTCACGGAAAACCATCTGTGGCATTCCTGTCTTATTACTCCGGAGAAAGACATAATCTTTTGCCTATCCAAAATGAAGAAGTACAAATCTACACTGACTTATGTATGATTTAGATAGTGGGGCCATTTAGAGCCTGTTCCAAAACTCATTGAAGTAAACAAAAAACCTGCCACCCTGGCAATCCTGGATCAGAACCAGAAAGCATTTTTCACTCTGAGTTCCTAATTTACTAAAGTGTTGTGTTTTTCTCTATATTTATAATACTTTTGTTTCTTATAGCCTCATTATTGTTGTTAGTATCCCATTATACAAAATTTTCTGATCCCTCTGATAGTTCCCTATCTGACTGCAGGCGGGTGACATTTTGCCTTTCTCAAACAGGGGTGAAAAGGATTTTGACTTGTCTGCCATTCCCGTGGGCTGGCGTCTCAGGTTGCTCTAAAACAGAGACAACACTGAAACACATATTGCAGATTTGCTGAAACTAAAACCTTGGTAATGTCCAGAAGCTGAAGTAAACATTAGGCCTTAAGTACTTGTTGAAGGGAGGAGTGAATTAAAGAACAAGTCACTTAAGGAGACACTTAGCAAGACAAAGCAAAACACAACAGAGAGGTCTAGAATATGAGAAGCTAACTCAGATGAAGGATGCCAAAATCATCCCTTACAGTAGGAAAAGATGAGAGAGAAATGTTTCAAATATATAAAATTAATATATTCTTGATATTTCTTCTTTTGGCCTCTTCTGTCCACAAAACAAAATCTTTTTTCAATCTCTTTCACTTCTGTCCCAAGATGGTATTAAAAACTGTCTGAAGATAGTATTGTTGTCATCACATAAATGCTTGATGCTGCTCAAGGGAAGGTCAAGGGAACAAGGGGATGGTCTTCTACCCCTTATCTCACCCTTTACTGCTTCCTGAGATTTAAGATTCTGCTGATTGCCCTAAAAGAGAAGTCAGGATAATTTTGCTCTCTGAGGAGGGTTGGAAGGCAGCCACAAAGAGCTCAGTCTTTTCCAAAATCCATGAACAGTGAATAAACCAATACCCTCTGTTGTTCATCTGTCCTCTTTGAAGACCTCTTCTCAGAGCAGTTATCCATGCAAGCATCCCTGTGCCCACCACTGCTGTGGGAAAGAGATGCTAACAGGGGCTAAAAAAAATACTAGCATCACAGTTCTGTGATCTGGCTGAGGAACATCTTTGCCAGTTCTCTTTCTTTGTGTTCAATTTCTTTTTTCTTCAAATTTATACCTTTGCACTTATTTTAGCCTTTATTTTAAGGTTCTTTTTCAACTAGCTAAAACCAGCACAAATGACAGGGCGCAATCCATTTCTCAGTTTATGGACCACTTCCAGTGACTGCTTCCAGCCCACACGACGTATATAAATCATGGATTTTAGACCCATACCCCTTCATCATTTAAAGAGATAAGTAAAATTACTTCTTGTCTTACACCTCCCTGTTGACAAAGTGACTCCCAGCTGAAGAGATTCACATGTGCTCTGTATTTCAGCAAGCAAGAAGCATCTATCTCACTCTTCAAATATGCTCCTGAGATAAGGAGTGTGCAAGCAGCTGTTGTGTAGGACTATTGCATTTGTTAAAATCATGCCCACTTTGTTTTCTCCTAGCGTAGGTATGACTATGCATGGTGATACATATCTAATGCTGTCATTTTCATGGCTGTAAATCTGCTGAAAAGAATTCCAGGGGAATTTGCCATCATCAAAGAAAACAGCCTGTAAGTTTGAAGTCTGGCAGGTTTTATTGTTGTATTTTGCTGTTTTCATAATAATCACTTCTAAATGTGAGAGGTGAACTATTTTGTAAACATATTCTTGAAACGCAATGTGAATTTTTCTTATTGTCACCTTCATCCTTGGAGGCAGCAGACAACCTTGATAATCAGTGGAGATACAAAATGCCTACTTTTCATGAGGCAGGTGCAATAGGATAAAGCAAGAGGATAAAGAACCATTTCTCTTTGTGTTGACCGTTCTTGGCTCTGTTCTAGTTTTTACTTTTTAGGGTTTTACCATATATAGGCACAACCTCTTAGAAAACAAGTACCATAAAATCTCCACCAAAATATCTGTTTCCTTTCTTACTGAACTTGGCTGTTTGAGGAGTATGTGATTTGGAGGCTGGGTCTTCAGTGTACTAAGCATACTTTTGGCAGATTAAATTTTGAAACTGGAAGTGATAGCCAATGGAAAAGGCCCATGTTCAGCAGCAGTGTTTATCCCAAATCAGGCTTAAGTCAAAGCCCCCAAACTTCTAATGTAAAATTAGTTTGAGGAAAAACTACTCAGGACCTTCAATCTTCTCACCAGTGTAACACACCAAATAAGCAGGGGATATTGGAGATTAACAAAGGAACTGGAACTGGAATTTCCATGGAAACATAAGCATAAATCATAAGCAGAGGCAGAAAGTGATGTTACCACCCTTTAGGATAACAAGATCATAAAATATTTGAAATTGGAAAGGGAAGTTAAGAGTAGCCTGATGAACTGCAGAGCCAAGTTCAGTTGCTGCTCTGAGATGCACTAACCTCAAAGACAGATCAGATTGTTCAGGAGTATCTTTTAATTCTAAATTTCTTGGTATTAAATAATGTGAAAATACATCTTTTCTGAAAGAAATTTTCATTTTGATTAAGTATTTCCTTTGTTATTCCTGATGAAGGAATGCTTTGATTTATAAATTCATGTGAAGATATCCCCAGAAAAGTTGCATGTGTGACTGAATTCAGCCGTTCTGTCTCTCTATTGCTAGAAGCAAACAAGCTAGGCTTTTATTTACTTGACTCAGATTCACAAGTGTATATAGTGAGTGCATCACATCACTTGAATGGGACAAAGAGACACATTGCATTCTAGTGGCTCAGTGTGGTAAAATACTTCCAAGTATGAGAATGCTACTCATAAAATTTGGCAATTTAAATAGGGATTTGCAGTGAGCTGCTTCATAAAACAATGAAAAGGCAAAGCTGGAGAAAATTAACTCCATTTATCAGAAAAATAGATTCTGAGCCATTCCACTTAACAGTGTTTAATTTCTTATGCAAAAAACTCCAAACCCACCCTGTACAAATGAAGACATTAACAGGCCTAAAAAGCATAGAAGCAAAGTTCTCAGTTGTACAGATGTACAAGCGCCTTGCCACAGCATGCATCAGCCTGTTAAAATCAAGGGAGCTACTTGTAATGCAAAGGTATATGTGTGCTCAGTTTCTACAGGATAATACATCAGGTGTTAATTCTTTATATCCTGCTTCTGACATGTTGCCACCACTGAAAAACCTCACTTTTTAGGAACTGTATAAAAGGAAGTACCTGAAATACCTTTTAAGACAAATCATAACAATATCATGCTTCATATGTCTCTGTTCTCTAAATACTTCCTTAAAACCAGCCTCTGCAGTTAATATGTCCACTTATAGTTAATATGTCCTTGTAGTTATGTCCACTAAACCATACAAGTGCATGCAGTCTAACTGCTGCACTAGTTAGTATTGTTCGTATCTGTCTGAACCTTGTTCGTATCTGTCTGAACCTTGTTCGTATCTGTCTGAACCTTGTTCGTATCTGTCTGAACACTCGTGGCATGTCTTCTTAACTTATCCTGGATGGTTTGTTCTCTGAAGCTAGGATTGTCTTTTTTGATAATCTCCACAGCAACTGGCACAAAAACCTTAATCTTTAGCCTCTACTCCTTTTCTTGAGCCAGCGTCAGAGGAAGAAGGAGCTTCTGAGTCTCTTGCACATGGATTGGAGGACTCAGAAGGTCAGCAGGGTTGCTTCCCATAGGTAGTGAGGAGGGAGGGCAGAGAAAATGTACTGCTGTAGGGTTTTCTGTTATTAGGGATGCAGTGCTGGGCTCACCACCTTGAGAGGAAGCAAATTCTGTAATGTTAAGAAAGGATGTTGGATGTTGGTGTAAACACAAAGCTGGGAAATCTAAAAAGGGGTTTCAAATGAGTGGTAAGGATGTTTTTCTGACATGATCAAAGACTTACAAAATTATTCTGGCTACAGATATTGCAGGAAAAAATCCTATAGCTCTTATATATTTTCTTCTCACTTTGACTATTAAAAGTGAGAATCTTTGATTCACAGTTTGGATATTTACTATTAATTTCTTAAAAGAACTGTCCTAAGTATTTGACAGGCTCTTAAAAGAAGGTAGGACATGCTCTAGGAAGATCTTAATTAATCTTTACAGTATATTAAAAAAAAAAAAAAAAAAGAAAATGGGGCACAAGGAGGACATGTAACTTTTTTTTTTTTTTTTCCTGAGGGAAGGGCAAGAGTGTGGAAGCTTACTGTGAGACTCAAAGGAAAGGGAAATGGGTGAGAGGCTGAGGTGCTCTCCTCAGTGTGGGGCAGCATCACAGTGTCTATAGACCCCAGGATAAAGCTCAGGTTCAGTATGTCACTCCTCAGCTCTTCTCGATCACTTGCACAGCTTTGCTGCTGCACTGAAACCCCCAAGGCACACTAAAAGTATCTCCAGCTTGTGGGTTTCTGTCATTTGAGAAGATGGCTCACAAGCTCTATTTGACTCAAGGGATTACTGTAGATATAAAATTACAATAGCACTAAGCAAATGAAATAAGTGACCTATTTCATTACCTGCCTCTTAAAGTATAAATATTAACAGGGTTTTTTTTTACCTCCACAGGTAGTCATTTCACAGTTCCTAGGTTTCATTTCATGGTTTTCAAACCCAACAATTCAGCTTAATTTTTGCAAATTTTATCTAAAATTTTGAATATATCTTATTAGTATACTTGGACATTGGTTACTGCCAAATGTTACCTGCTCAATGCCTAGTAAGAAAAAAATGTATACCCATTCTAATTCTCATTGTTCTTTTAGCTGTGTATGCAGTATGACAATCCACGCAGCTAAGCAACCACTGGGTTACAGACATCTGACAAGGAATGATCAAGAGATCCTGAGTTTAGTTTCCTGTTTTTCTGTGCATGCTGTCATACTGTAATAAAGTTTTGCTAATTAATGATGTTTTCACACTTAATACCAATCCTGCTTCTAGCCTGTGCCTGGTGTACCCGTTGCCACAATAGTTCCCCCCACTGACTGAAAAACTGCAATTCCAGTTGGACACATATTAGGAGTATCCTGGGTCTGATTTGCAAGTCCCCATTTGCAATGACTCAAAACTTGTCAGTATTACAAATATTAACATTTTATTAATTATAAATTAACAGTTTATTACACATATTAACATAATCTCCACATACGAAGTGCACAGTATAAGGCACACAGCTCCCCTTTTCTTTTTTGAGCATAAGCACAAAGAAACACCTTTCATTCTATATTTAAGAAGGCACGAAGCATCACTAGAGAGAGCGATTGTATTGTCACTACTTTTGCATTTTTCCTCCCCTAGTTTCATTAATACTTGTGGTCTTCCTACCTCCAGATCTTATCCAGTGTGACACAGGAAGAATTTCCATTTTTTTTCAGTGATGTTGCGTTTTTTTAAATTAGCCAACATTGTCTGAGCAGGACATTATTTTTGTATTGTGTGCACTTTCTGATTCCAAATTAAAATAAACGTTGCAAAAAAGATCTCCAGTAAACTGAAAACATTCATTTGTGTCAGAAAAAAGATTCCCCCCCGAAAGTTTATGTGTAATGAAGGTAAAAATGAACATGCATCTGGCCCAGGATGGTTTATGCATCATCACTCTTTAAGATTTTATTATTTGTCTTGATTCTAGTAGGCATTTGACATGCCTAGAATATGAAAAAAGTCAGGGCTAGTATGTTAGGACTAGTGGATTTCAATTGTTTTAGTTTACCAGTGCTTATATATGTTTAACAAATATGAAACTGTTTCCCACCCAAAAGGTCTGCCTTCGCTAACACAGACCAGAAAATATTTCTTAAAAATCTTATTCACAAGTTGTATGTGTATTTCATAGGTCCTACATATACTAAACTGCAGTAGAAATTATTGGGAAAGGAATTTAGCAGTATCATTAGCAACGGTTTCAAGAAATTGAACAATTATGAGAAAACAACCATAAGAAAAGATCATAAGAGCAGAAATTAAAGACACCACAGAAGTCTGAAAGCCAAATTGGGCTTGGTACAGCTGTGTTACAGCTCCTGCAGGCTGTGAGCTGGCTGTGTCACACCTCAGCACGCTGCTGGTGTCACCATATAGCACACATGGGTCAGGGTAACAGCTCCCTGCCATAGGAGCTCATTTCACTGACAGTTGCAGTGCACAGGAAAGGTACTAGTGATAGAAATATTTAATGGTTTCTGTCAAGACAGATGCTTCCATGCAGGGAACATGCACTTTTTTTGGTATAGCAGTCTTGTTAGACTACATGTTATCTCCACTCTTATTAGAAAACATAGATTTACAACTGCTTATCTCAGAGATGAGAGATATTTAAAAATTTTGAAAACTAGTGGCACAAGTCTCCAGATTAACCTCCTCAGACTTTAGACACTAAGCAGCCTGATTTCCAAAATTGAAAAGTAGCACGTCTACTTAAGTGCCTACATTCTGGGCACATTTGGGCAAACTCCAAGATGCCCAAAAGCCGTGTTGGGTGTCCATCAGGTTTCACTCAGCCTGAGTGAGTGAGCAAACCCCACTGGAGTGGATGGAAAGACACCACTGTGTTTTGAATCAAGTTTACCAACTGCAGAAGCAGCTGTAGTTTGAACCACACGTGCAAATCAGATCACCAGATGCCTTGGCACCTGTATAAGCTTTTAGAAAATATTTGTGAACAATAATGATAATATCTGAGCTTTGAGAATGAGCCTCTTCCCCATAGTCATTCATTTTGAATGTCACCTGTTCTTCATATAAGGGGTTATTAAAGAGCTGCTGAAAGCAAGAATTATGTTAACAAGGTGTGTTTTATCAAAATTATAACAAAAGTCTTCTACATTGGTGGCCTGGAAAAGCATACTATATTCTCCTAGAAACAGATCATCTGCAAAGAAAGCAGAATTTCAAGTTCTTAAACCATTTACCACTTCAGCTGGCAACATGTGACAATTGAAGTCCTGCTGATAATAATTTACCTTTTTCAGTCCTGAAAGCAATGGAAAACAGGTCCCAGGCATGTTTCCATCATCCACCCCATGGGGCAAAAAGAACCATTCTCACCACGCCTGCTGTGGCAGTGTAATGCTATGCAGGTCCTCCTTTGTATGATAATTAAAAGTACCATATAAACCTCTTCATTCCCAAGCCCCAATTAGTGAGGGAGTTTTTCAGTATTGTCTCCACACAGCAGGATATTTGCAGCTGTTTCAACACCCCATTTTAGAGCCCAGATGTCCCCAGCAATTTAGCTGAACAAAATGGAGTTGAATTTCTACAGTGTGCCAACTTTCGGTCTTATTTTTTGGGATGTTTGGTGGAGGACGCTCAAGACTAGTCTGCAGAAGCCAGGACAGCTCAGATGGGAGAGCTTTCAGAGAAACTGACTTGCCAAGAAGAACATCTTCATTCCCCTTGGAAATATACTTGTTGAGCTGAGGTGTCCCTAATGGCTGGAGACCTGCAGGACAGGCTTTGCTCATGCCTTCTCAGACCAGATGACAAGCTCCAGAAACGCACCTAAAACAGTTCAACCATTAATGTAATGTACACATTCAGTCCAGGGGCCAGACTACAGCTCATCTGAACTGAAGTTGCCCCAACATGTGCAGCAAATGAAGAATTCATATAGAATAAATCCCTGCACTTATGTCTTAAAACAAATTTTGGCAAGCGGGAAAGAGCTTTTCATACAGGCATATCTGACTTTCACATGGCTTATGACAAAGCTAAATATAATGCTGCACACCATGAAGAAGTATAAGGGACTCTACAGTCCCATAGAAAATCCTAATTCAGATGAACCAGGGAACTTTATTACGACTGTGTTGATACAACTCTGAATAAAGATACTTTCTGGTAGACATCTATGGGCAGGATTTTTTTTTTTTCAAGTGCTCTACCCAAGCCATACCAAAACTCTTTACGAATAGCAATGCTAAGGTACGATCAAGCTAAGCTCAGAGGTCACATTTAGCAGCAACTAACTACTGAACTAGGAGGAAAAGAAATATATGTAATACTCCTCAAAGAAAATTGAAAATCTTTATTATATTGTTATAAAAAAATCAGTAAAATAATTACTTTCGTAAATTTGTACTGTCATGGTTATAGAAAGAAGATGTGAAAGACTCGCATGGTAATCTCTCAGGAAGCATGCTGTGGTCCTTCTCCAAGAGCAACAAATTTGCATAGAAAAAATGCAGTTAAAATGTTCAAAATTATCACTAGAATATGTCACAAACTATCTATATCAATATTCCTGCATTTTTCAAATATTGTGGCATATTTCAGTGACAAAAAGTGTCACCCAAAGTCTGCCATTTCTCAGAAACAGGTCTGCATGACACCGTAGTGGCCTCAAAAGCACCCAATACGTATCCCAAGGTCATCAATGCAGCGCACAGATGAGGTGGGTTGAATCCTAAAGGGAGAAATGTTATTTCTGCTGAGCTACAGTGCAGTGAAACAGAGCGGCACCGCACCGGGCAGGACATAAATTGTTCACAGGTTCACAGGGCTCCGGTCACCGCGTAATATCGCTCGTGAGAGGTGAGGTTACATTCCAAGAGTCTTAAAATCTATCAATCAATCAATCCACCTCGTTCTAAACGCAAGATCAGTTACTTCGGTTGAAAAACCACAGCTAAAAATCTGAGGCGACCTCCCTCTCGGGGCACGGCGGGCGCCGCTGCGGGGCAGCTCCGCCACGGGCGCGCTGCGGGAGCGGCGAGCGCGACCGCCAGCCCCCGCAGCGGGACGGAGCGCTACCCGCACCGAAACGTGCCATGTCTTTCGAATTTGCCATTTCCCTTTCGCGTTATGGCTAACACCCCATCCGTGTGCGTTTTCGCACAGACGTGCCCTCAGCAATTATTCACGGTCTCTTGACGGGAAGCTCCCGCTCCAGCGGGCTGGGAGGGGGCGCACCCTGCAGCGGCTGCCCCTCGCCCACGGTAGCCCCTC
>VXAY01003830.1:1729850-1838165 GCA_013399855.1 Oxyruncus cristatus | reverse complement strand
AGGGAGGCGGGCGCGGGGCGCCCCGGCGGCCTCCCTAACCCAGCCTGTGCTCCTTCCCGCAGCGCCGACGGGCCCAGCAACATGTCCTACGTGAAGGAGACGGTGGACAGGCTGCTCCAGGGCTACGACATCCGCCTCCGCCCCGACTTCGGAGGTGAGGCGCCCGCGCTCCCCCGACCCGCGCCCCGGCCCCCCGCAGGTGCGCTAACGCCGCGTCCCGCTCCCCCCGCAGGTCCGCCCGTGGACGTGGGCATGCGGATAGAGATCGCCAGCATCGACGTGGTCTCGGAAGTCAACATGGTGAGTGACCCGCGGGCCGGGGCGGTGGAGCCCGGGCGCCGTCCCGCCGGTGCGGGTGCAGCCGGAGCCCCAGGGCCGGGAGCCCGGCTACCTACCGAGCCACGGCAAGTGCTACAAAATAACCAAGGACGTTACAGTTGCTAGGAAAAGTTATTTTGCATTTTTGAGATCACGTTGGCGCACCTGCGGTGGCAATTCATAAGAGCCCCCTGCCTTGGTCAGAGAACTTGCTGCAGGTTTGAGGTTCTGGGTCCTGCCTTGCCCTGGTTTGCCCTTTGCGTAGTCAACAGCTGTCTTCGGAAATGTTGGAGATTCTTGAGCTGCAGCAGCAGATGGCCAGATGTGCGTGTTTTCATGTTTAATTATTTAAAGAGTTAGACACTTCACTTTGCAAGCTAGTGGCCTTGAGGAAAAGGTGCAAAGAGAAAATAAAAAGGAGCTTCTAGAAAACACTCTTGTAGAAGGGAAAGAATAATGACATTGCAGAATAAGTACAAAAGATGTTTCCAGCTATCAAAATCAGAAAAGTCTCGTAGCTACAGGTGTGAAACATACTGCATTTGATTTCAGATCTACTGCAAGAAGGAATGCTAATAGGCATGCAGGCTTAAAGAGCAAACGTGTCTGTTTAGTGCCTGCCTCATTTGACAGCCCTTTCCCAGAAGAAAACGAAAAATCAGTTGTAAGATTGAACATTATACAAAATCATGTTGAATTAGTCTGCACCATGGGCATTTTGCTCTCAGTCTCTTATGTTTGATCTCATATGAAAATCTTTCTCATATGAAAGTGCTTTCTGTACATAGGGGAATACCTACTTAGTTAAAAGAAGCTAGGAATCTTACATTTCCATCCTGATCAGCAGTTTATTTTATTGGGTGATATTTGCCCGTGCAAAGTAATTTACTCAAGAGTGGAAATTTCTTCCTTGATGTATTAGTTAATAGCTGTCATTAAAACAATCTCTTCAGAGATTGTTTTCATTTTCATATTTAGGTTTTTTTCTGTTGTTTGTTATATATACACAGCTTATGTTTGGTTTTAACTGTTATATTTGCTTATGAATATGCATGGAGAATGGGGAGGCAAGGAGAAGTCATCACATAGTGTGTAGCACACCAGGTTCTGCAGATTGCTAATGCCATTCAAAGAGAACATTTTGCAAGTTTCAGCTCCTGGAGTTCTTGTTGCTGTATTGTACTTTCAGGGAGTAATATGGTACAGACAGTGCAGATGAGGCAGAGAAATCAGAACATAGACGTTATCAAAATTGTCAAAGAACAAATATACTCCAACTCCAAACTATCTCTGCCACCTTGTAATGGGATTGCTGCTTCTACAAAGCAGTACACCTGGGAAAAGCCAAACAACAAAGTACCTGTCCTGAAAGGTCCAGAATTTGTAAAGTCTCAACACCTGAAATATTGTCAATCTGTGGATGTATCAGTTTGCAATGGCAGTCTCACAGGGCATTGATTGCATCAGTTCACAGCATTTCTTAGTTGCATGCTGGATCCATCAAAGCTTTCTTCATTCTAACACTTGCACAGCCCCCGGGAAACTGTAATTTGAACCTTCTGATTTTTGATTAGGGGAAGTTACATGCCAGATGGATTCTTTGACTAATCTCTGTGTGCTAGGGGGCAGCTTGATTAAAACTGGTCAAAAAGTAGGAAAATGTTTTTATTTCATAAAATGCTGCATCTCACAGCAGAAGGAATCAATCATTTCCAGTTATAGCCAATAGCCCATTACTTAAGGGAAAACACAGGAAAAACAGTCTGCATTCTGAATCAATCTGAAAGGGCTTGCCCATATCACAAGTTCTACCTGTACACACCCATGCGTAGAGTGTTCTTTGTTGTAAGGTCTTTTTTGTGTTGCTAGAGACTGTCTGCCTGGTTTTGGAAAATGACCAATTATTTCATCCATCATTACAAAAAAGAGAGAATCAACATCTTGGCTTAAGAAAAGTTTTTCTACCTAGTAAAATAATGCTTTATTCTAGTACTTTTTTTTTTTTTCCTGAGAAATCACAGCCTTGAGATGCCTAATGCTGCAGTCACATGTGAATTGTTTACCTTCTCTTCTTTTAAACTGTTGTCTTATAGATTTTTCTATTATTGACTTGTTTAGTAAGAGCTACCGTTCTGTAGCTTCAGACCCAGAAATGTTTTTCAGAAGATCCTAATTTATAGCTTCTTTTGACTGAGGCAGTTTTCCTACTGAAGGAAACCAGTAACATGAGCGGGAAAGCAACACCCTCATCATGTGAGCTCCTCCTGGCAAGAGAGTCTGGTTGGATTCCACCAGAATTCAGTCAGTCTCCCCCTAGCAGTATTGGAGGGAGTTGTGTTATCCCGTGGCTTTCCTCAGGAAAGTGAAACCTTATACCAAGAATGACAGAGACAGCTATTCCAAATCATGGTACCCCCAAGGTTAAATTTTGTATTCCAGTCTCAATGCCTATATAAGAGTAAAGATTAATATATATATATATAGGCTATGAAGGAGGTGTTCTCCTTTGGTGCATTAGCTGAGACTTTATCATGGCTGTAGGCTGTCTGCCAAGTGAATAGATTGATTTGTATGTCCAAATAAATCCAGTCCTCAGATAAAAAGTTGAAACATAGACAACAGAATTGTTTTGAATTCTCTGAACACCAGTAGTAATAACTGTCTGTTCAAGCAGCTTCTCTGGTTGTAGTGGCTTTTTCTAATATACTAAACTATTGTGAAATACTTTACTAATATTTAACTAATGAATAGAGACGTGCACAGTCTTGAAGTTAACTGTTCTGTTATCTCCCCCTGAGTACTTGATCCTCATCTGTTCAGCTCTTTAAGCATTGTTTTATAGCTGCTTGGTAGTTCAATAATACTGTGGTGAGCTGCCATAGCAACTTTTGCAGAAGCATTATTTGAAGCATTCATTCTTACGGGTCTCTCATTTGACATCAGATATGTTGTCTGATGTTGATTTTTGCAGGTAATAAGCTGAAGAGCTTGTCAAACAATTAATAAGCAGGAGAAGTAGAATGTAAAAGTCCCAGGGACCATTGCCCAGTTTCTCCCTAATATACTTGAAGTTTTAGTGTTTCCATCAGGTTTGCACATCCTTGCTACAGCAACTGGAAGCATTCTCTTCCAAAGGTACAAGGTGACCCTTCCCTTTGTTTAGTTAATGACTGCTCAGCTAACTTTCATCCATGACAGAGTTCCTTTAGAAGTATATCAAACGTATACATTAATATAAAGATTTCATTAAGAACCATGCTATGACTAAATCTATTAAGCTGCTGTGATGTCTGGTTTACTCTGAGATCTTTACATGGTTAACTGAAGGTTCTGCTTGTAGGTTAAGAATAAACACGAATAGCATCATTGATAGTAACTACTGTCAAGCTTCAGGGTATGCAAATAAATAACATACTGTTGTATCAGTCAAGAAGTAGCTAGACCCTAAAAAAGAATCACATGGCTCTTGACTTAATTTTCTCTAAAATTTATTTCTTACTGAAGAAAAGGTGTTAAAACCTTTATAATAGGCAAAAGATAGCTGTACATATTTTAAAGTTTTTAAAAAAAATCCTATGATAAATAACTTTTTTTTAGAGCAGTTAAGAGACATCAAGAAGCAGGAAAAAAAAAAAAAAGCCCTTTATTTTATACTGGGAACGCTGTTCCTGACCTACCATACTGATTTTACTCTGATGATGATGTAGTTTCTGTGATCACAGACTGAAAGTTTCGTGTCCCAGCAAAAAGAGGTTAAAGAAAACACAGAAAGAATGTTCAGTTCTCTAGCTTCTCTATGCTTGTACTTAAGGCTCTTACATTTATAACTGGTTAACACACTCCCGAGGCAGAACTTCCCTTAACGTTATATATATATATATACACAAGCAGAACCTTTTCAAAATTTGCCTGTAAACCCAGAGCAAGGACATGGAGTCCTCCAGGGCCTAGAAAAGGAGAAGGCCTTCACCTCACTTTAGGGCTGATGCCAGCCAGGTGGCTTTGGCATCCTATACTGGTAGATGTTTAGCCAAGATAAGCTAAATCTGTGGGCTTAAACACTGGGTTGAGCTGGGTAACCAAGGCACTGAAAGTCTGACCATTAATCCTGGCAGGCGAGTGCTCATGCATTAGACCCCAGTTTTAAGAATGGTAGAAAGACTTTCATGTATGGATGCAGCTTGAGAAAGACTAAGTTTACAGACATAGCCGGAGTTTCACAGGTCTTGTTCTTTCTCCTTGTCTTGATTAAATATCTTGAGAATCAGCATGGTGGCCGTCGTGAATCTCAGTGTAGAAAACAAACTACAATAGGGAACCAAATTGGCATTATGAACTCCATCTCATGCCTCTTTGAATCAGAGCATCCAAGTCTTATTGTTTGTGATCTTAAGTCTGGTTCATATAGAACTAAAAAGTCAAAAACTCCTTCAGTTCGTTCAGCCAGTGTGGTAACACAAGTGATCAGGGTAGTCACAGTGACAATAAATGCTCCTTGGTCTAAATATATTTACCTGAAGATGTTCATACAGATTAAACTGATTTTTTTTTTAAAGACATAAAACTCAATAATTACTAATTAAAATTTGCTTAGCTGTAGGGCAAAAGAAGAAAGAAGTACTCTTCTGTTATATAGCATCTATCCTAAAGAACATGAAGGACATGCAAAAGCACTTTTAAATGAATATTAATAAGAATGTTCAGCAAAGGTTTTTATTTTTTCAGCAAATATGGAAAAACTAATCAGGTAATAGTACATAAAGATCAGATCATTTCATCACTGCCTATTCCAAACAGGAGTAATTATATTAAAGAGTGAAACATGGAATGAATGTAGAAATTGGCAGCCTGAGGTTAAATGACTTGGTCATTGTTACTGGAAGTTTTATTGGGTCATTTTTCATTTGACAAGAATAAGAGGTTCTTCAAAAAAATTGACAAGTAGGCAAAAAGTGTAAAGCAGTAATGTAAATGTTGTTTTAGATGATCCAGAAAGTGGATATATCTTAATTTTTCAAAAGTTAAATGGACTTGAGACCAGCTTCAGGGTTGGTACAAGCTGTATTCCAATTTCCTTTTTAGCCTGACTGGCGTAATACTTCCCTGATTTCAAGATTTAAACAAACTAGGCATGACTGCCCTTTAGAGAAGATGTAATTCTTTTATCTAGTGTTACACTCACAGTTCAGTGCAAGGGCAACTCTCCTGACTCACACAATTGTTTCTCTTTCTAGCCACTGCAGGTGGCTTATCCTCACTTTTCAGCTTTTCTCAAGAGCTGATAAGCTCAGTTCTGATCTGTGTGCTTCATCTTTTAGCCCAGATTTAACACCTGACACCACAGGGCATCCTGACATGCCTGTAGTCTAGCCAGATAATAAAACTTGTGCAGAGTTCACATTTCTGAAGACAAGAAATAAAGTGGTCACACTTCCCATTTGTTCAGAAAATATTCTAGGAATTCAACAGGATAGCACAAGATAACAACGGACAGAAAATATATAGAATCAGTTGATTTTATTGGTTTTTTTAGTAGCTGCTTCTTACCTTCTTGTTTCTTCTGAGCATGGAGTAAACAAACAAGCAAAACCCAAACCAGCTTTAGGTTTGAACTATGATGGTATTACTGTGATGGAACTGTCAAAAATCTCTTTCACTGGAGTGAGCAAGTGACCATCTCCAAAGGAAAGGACCACACATTTTCTTAATTGTGCCCCAAAACACTTCTCCAGCCAGGTCTAAAATCTACAGTTGATCGATTGTATCACAGTGGTGCCTATGGAATTACCTGGAATTATGGAGTGACACCCTCCCCCTATTTAGTGGAAGCTTTAGTACTCAGTTTGGGATACCTAGGATTTAACTAAACGAGTTACTTGCAATGAGATAGGCCTTGCAGTTGTGTGGATGAGAAAATGCAGGGTTTTCTCCAGCATTGCCTATTTTGTGCACCCACATCAAACATCAAATGGCTGTGCTGTGACCACTGGAAACGTCCAGCTTGTGATCTGTTAGCACGCACAAATCCCACAGTTCAGTGGCACAAACCTTTTGAAAGATTCAGGGTCCCAGATGATTCTTTAATAATGGAACAGCCAATGATTAACACAAAAGACGCATTCTCCAAAATTAACTGCCTTCTAAAAAAAAGAAAAATAAATCCATAAAAATTAAAATTTAAGTTCTATCAGGAAGATGAAAGATGTCTCTGTGGGCAGGACAGGACAGGGGCTTAATTAAAAGCTTCTTTTTTCATTTTCCACAATTGCATTGCCCCTTTATTTCTTATTTTGGAGAGAATCCTCCAAAATAAGCATTTTTCTCCATGAGGAAATCTAAGGGATAAATTTCAAGCATCTGCAAAACTTAGTGATTTATTTTATTTTAATCAGCTTTACTTTGTTCTCTATTCCCAGTAAAGTTTCTTAACTCCTCTAGGCTGTATTAATAAATTATCTGCCAACTGCAGTTCAGTACAGACCTGGAGCTGAAGCTGTGCAACAAAGGGAGAGAACATTCACGGCACCAGTTCACCGTGAGGTGGGGAAAGATACCAGGCTCAGCGGAGGAACAGTAACAAGCTCCAAAGCTGTTACCAGAAAGACTTGTTCCTGTTCACAGGATGCCAAGTACTCTGACAACAGCTGAAACTGTTAAATCAAACCCAAAGATTGCCTTCATTCAGAAGTATCCCCAGCTGATGTGTTTTGTTGATCGTTATGTTCCAAACAGCTGCTTCTTGGAAGAGTTTTCTAGGGTGTTTCATCTCCCATTCACGTCAAGTGTGCTGTACTTCAAAGCATTAGTAAAGACTGGAAAAACAACAGTTAAGGCCTTCTAGCAGGTGATGAAAAAGTCCAAGATGGCTACCAGAAAGATTTTTAGACTTTAATGCTCTTTGAGACTCCTTTTTTTCCTTCTAGAAAGAGAACTCAGGATCTCAAGGCATGTATTTTCATGCTTGTAAAATTCCCTTTCCCTCACATGCAAAAAAAAAAAAAAAAGCCTGTAACTCTGACACTGCTCCAAAAAAACATTTAAATGAAATTATTTCCACCCCAAATGCTAACTACTGCAAATATGTTCACAAGGAAATTGGTAGTAGGAATCACTACATAATCTGGCAGAATAACACCAGAAAATGCAGTGTGTTTGACTCTTTCTTTAAGCAGTAGCTCTGCATTAAGATTTACGTGGGCTGGAGAATGTAGATTAGACGTCTTGCCTATCAACCTTCACAGTAACCTTTCAAAATTAAAAGATTCCTTTTGGCCAAAGCAGTGCCATACTGAGGTTTGCTGTTTCCTTTTTCCTGTTCTGGGGCAAATCCTTAATGGTTTGTTTTGCATCACGAACCAAGGAAAAGCAATTTAAAAGATTGAAAGGCATTCTAGAAAGCTGCATTATCACTCAGACATCCACCTTATAGCAAGATTAAATTGTATGGTTTTAAATACTCACAATAGAGTGTGTAGTTTCAAAGCAAAGAGTAATGATTTCAGACCACCAAACTACATTAAAGGTTGGAATAAATGTTCTCTATTAAAATTCGTCAATACATTTGACTGAGAAGGAAGAATTTCAATCATTTTTTTTTAATTGCCTATAGAAAGAACTGAAGAGACAGCAAAGTTAAACAGATAAACAGTGTCTAACTGTTGTGCAAAATCTTTTTTGTATTAAAATAATAGTACAGTTTATTTCCCAGCATGTTTTTAACCTGAAAAGCCTTTTAAGTGCAACTGAAGTAACATGAGTAGAAGTCAGCTGCAGGTAGCTATCTTCATGCTTGTGTATCTCAGGAGCTTCTGGAAGTACTAATTCTTAAATGCACTGAGGATTCTGGTCCCATCCAAATGAACTCAGTGCTGATAGACCCATTGTTTTCAATGAATGTGCTTATATACAATATTTTTCACACCTCTAAAATGAAGTACATACTAGCTTTACCAGCTCAACAGTTTACTCAGCAGCTTGCAGGAGCAGTCCAGTTCTCTGCTTTACATCAGTTTTAAACCTTTATTTCTTTATAATTTTCTATGGTGTTACTCTTCACAGCGTGAGAGAATAACCAAGCCTGGAATGATGCTCTCCCACCCTGTGTTCTTCCATTATGATTTATCCTTTCTTGAACTCACTGGTCAAAACAATACACTGGTCAAGGAGAGAAATGGATGAGGTTCAGAGGGCTTCATACATATTAATTCATTTCACAGGCAGTGCAGCTTTGTCACTGGTGTTGTATGAAGGAAACAAACATGGGATTAACAGCCATTCTGAGTTTATTTTAACTATTGCGCCAGAACCAACTGGGGGAAAAAATAAGCTGCAAAATATCAGTAACATGCTGGGAATCAAATCTTCAATGACAGACTTCACAGCTTGTTCAATGCTCTGTGGATTTCTAAACTAATAGGGAGCAAAGGCACTGTCATTGTGTCAATTGGAAATGAATCCTGAACATAGATCTTTTCAGTTCCCACTGAAATCAAGAGAAATGAGTTTGTTTTCCAGAAGCACACTGAGGGTGTGAATTTCTGATATATTAAAGATTATTTACATTTCAGATAATACATTCTTTTTTTTTTAATTATTTCTAGAAACTTAGAGTAAGTACAAAGCAGATAATGAGAAGGACTAGCAGGTACGAGGAAAATATATAGACAAAACATAAAGTAGTAAACAGTCAACCCACAGCAATCATCTTGGCTCTTCTCTCCAGTGTGACATGGTCTGGTCTATCAGAGAAAGTTGATCTCTGAGGACATTCTTACACTGGATTGATTCAGTGAACCAGTTGCAAATATGAAGCTAAAAATTCCTCCTCCTTCTGTAGTGTCTCATCCCAATGGCCATTTCATCCCTCCAATGCTGAAAACCTTCCATACTGCTCCATTCCCAGAACCCTATAGTCCTAAATGCAGTTTACACTGTTCTGCCCTTTAGATAACACCAGGGAAATACCACTGCCAGAGACAAAACAAGGAAATGTGGCCCATAGCCAACCACTGTCCTCTGGATTTGATCTCCTCAGTCTCTCACTGAGGAGATGCTTTATAAACTTTAGTAGTAGTATTTATAAAATACTACTCCAGCTCCTAGGAGAGAAATAGGCGGGAGGACACATGAACAGTCAACAGTATTCTCATGAATAATATGATACTGCACTGTCACTCTTGATCTCTGGACATTTTGCAGTGTCACATGTGTACAGTGTTGTTATACTGTCCAGTATGAAACACCACAGATGTGAATTTATTTTCTTTTAGTGCCTTCAAAGTACCTATAAGCACTCCAGTTAGTCAAAGAACAGACATTAAATACATACTGTGAATTATTTTTTAAAGGGTATTAATTCTTCAGCTCATCATTAAAGAGTGAGTACAGCATTGGCAGAGCAGCAGAGCAGTCAGCAGTGTCCTCAGTGTCAGGTGTTCACATTGCTCCTGGCTTCTGCAGATGTGAAATTAAAAGGTAGGTCATCTGCTGAGCTGCCTCCTTCTCTCAGAAGGTAACATAGAAGAAAGGTCCATCCAGGAACACTGCTCATTAAGTTGTCCAATTTGAAAGTTGTTTTTTCTTTCTCAAAAGAGAAAGATATCTTTTTTTATTATTATTATTTTTTAACTGCTTTACAAGTTACAAGTCACTTTTTCTCTTGAAGTAATACTCATGCTTATACCTACCCTCCTCCCACAGCAGGGTAGCTATATAAACAAATACTTTTTAAAAAAAGTCTGCAGATGATTTGGATGTATTATTCAGGCAAGCTTATTACATGGGTTTATTGTGGAACCTGGTGGTTTTAATGACTGTTTCACAGCTTGTATTTGGAAATCCAGGCAACAGTCGTGCTCCAGATCATAGAGAACAAGTGCAAGAAGAGCTGGTGATGGCAACCTGTTGTTCCAGGAACAGCATCAGGAGCTGACTCTGCAGGAAAGGACTGCTGGCACAGCAGGGACCCCGCTGATCTCACTGGTGCTCTGCAGGGTCCATCAGGTCAAGCTGCTGTCATGACAGATGGATAATTCTTTTCATTGTATTTAAAACAGGAATGCTGTGGTTTACATTAGTTTTTGTAGGACTGTATAGAATCTCTTACAATGCAGTCAATATTTTTTATGAGTTTCATATTTGTTTTTTTTCCCCAAGGATGACTGTGGGGCTAGAAGGATTAGCAAGTAGATTCCTTAGTTGTTCTGTTTTATTCTCATCCAAATAATTACAGTAATGAAGAATTCAGCACCGTGTTATGGAAAGGAATTACAAAATATGGAGCTCTGTCCTTAAAACATTATGAATCTAATAAACTCATTAGTATGTGTAATTTTGCACTGACTGTGGGATTTTAGTCTGAACAAATGGAAAGTCAGTATTTTGTGTGACTTCCAGTAAACAGAAGTGATCACCACAACACATACTCAAGAACTCGGGAGCAGGAAGCTGGACAAACAGTAAGCCAAACCCTATTTGGAACCTATACACTTTGATTGAAATAGTTTAATTAGCTAATATTTAGCTGTATCCATGTGCTCTTGAGTCATCTTCTATAGAAATTCTACAGAAGAAGAATATAATTGAAATCTTGGTAGGGGAAAAGGTTATTCCCATTGTCTCAGTTTGAGACAATTTGGAGGGGCAGAGACCTTGGACAGAAGGCTCTTCCCTCAAATTCAGTTTCTCCACCCCTAGTTTCTCCAACACAGAGCGAGACCAAATACATCTGAATGTAAGTGATAAAATAACTCCTTATCAAGAAGAATGCTGATAATACTGATAAAACTAGGTTAAACCAACTGATGAGGAGAAACGTCCCCAGCCCTGCCCACCAGACCAAATCGAGATGGTGGCTGGTCTCACTCACCTGGAAAACCACATGTGGCCACAGGACAGAGACAAGATGGCCATCCTTCCACATGGTTCGACTGCTCTATGCCCGGAAAACATGGCAAGAGTGGTTGAAGAGTCAGCAGTGGCAGGAAATGGCAGATAGCTGGGATTCAATACAGGCAGACACTTGTGTGGCCCTGGAGTGAGGCTGCAGCACTGGTACAGGCAGTCAGAGCAGGACTGTGGAGCCCCCAAGTGACTGAAAGGACCACAAAACAGCCATTGGATCCAGTGATGAGACTTGGTTGTTGCAATTTCAATGTTCTTTGGTTGAAGTAGTGGCCACAGAGTGGAGCCGTTGAGGAGGTGGTGCTGGCGGTGGTGGTGGAAGCCCCAGGTGGAACAGAAAGTCCCAGGTGGTGAGGGAAGAAAACCCAATGTGGAGTGAAATCTGAGTATGGTCTTTTATTGGGCTCAGGCTAGGTGGGAATCCCACCAGTACCTCCCCTGGGGTGGGGATTTCTATACTGGGTGATGTGATACTGGATCAGAGGACATTTGAGGAGTCTGACACCTTCTAGGATGTTACAGCTGACTGTTATATCAGCACAGGTGACATAATGGGTGGATCCATTATAGTCTATCAGTATCTATCAGAATCTCTTCACATGTACCTTCACTCTCAGGAGGGGAGTTATCACAACTGAGTCATTTGTATAAGGACAAAGAAACAGTACCTAGCTAGAAGGATTTGCCTCTCTCATCTTATTCAACACCCAGCTTGTAGCCTGGTGCCCTCACCACCTGGGTGGCCACTCTGCACTTTGTTAGTGAAGCACACTGCTGACTAAGCCGGTAGCACCAATAGTCCAGCCTCTTGCAGCAGGTGGTTGAATGTTTGACTCATTAATCACTAGCAGTTCAATCTCCTTAAAGAAAGAAAAACACCAACAAGCCAAAAAGGCATATTTGGAGAAAAGAAACGGTGGATACCAGAACTTCTGTGTAACCCAGGACTCCCATTTATCCTCTGTTCTTCCACCAAATATCAGCTCCAAAGGGCTCCTCTGGAGTATGTGGAGCATAGAAGTGCTCAGCTCACATTGTTCTTCGGTTAAATTCCCCTGAAATCAGTGAAGGTGTGTCAGTAATGAATCAAACCAACCTTATTCAAGCTGATTATACTTTCCTGCAGTAATTGCATTTTCTTGAAAAACATTTGCCTATAATATTTGTAAACTCAAGACAAACTGAATTGTTCTGAATGCACACAGACATCAAGAAAAAACTTTTCAAAATGCTCAATTATTATGGTAATGCCTCTAAGAACATCTCAATAGGAAAATGCAAAAGAATGAACATGAGCAAGTGAAAAAAAAAAAACCAAAACAAAACCAAAACAAAAAAACAAAAACAAAACAAAAAAAACCAAAACAAAAAGAAAACCTTGAAGCCCATTATCCTCACACGAAAATATTCTCTGTCATTTCAGAGTCTAGGCTTGCGGTCACCTTGGTTTTCCTTGCAGCTTTTTTACAATTTTCCTGTTCCTGCTGCTATATTCATCCATCCTAACCTATGATTTTAATTAGGGGTTGCAGCAACCCCCCAATACAGACTGGGGGTTAAACAGAGAGAGAGCAACCCTGCTGAGAAGGTGTTGGGGGTGCTGGTGGATGAGAGGCTGGACGTGAGCCAGCAATGTCCTCTCATAGCCCAGAAACCCAGTTGTATCCTGGGCTGCATCAAAAGCAGCATGGCCAAGAGGCTGAGGGAGGGAATTCTGCCCCTATACTTTGCTCTGGTGAGACCCCACCTGGAGTGTTGTGTCCAGCTCTGGGTCCCCCAACATAAGAAGATTGTGGACCTGCTGGAGTGAGTCCAGAGGAGGACCACCAATAGGATAAGAGGGATGGAGCACTTCCCCTATTAGGAAAGGCTGAGAGAATTGGTGATGTTCAGCCTGGAGAAGACTCCAGGGGTGGCCTAATTGCGGCTTTCCAGTACCTGAAGGGACCCTACAAGAAAGCTGAAGAGAGACTTTTTACAAGGACATGTAGTGACAGGACAAGGGGGAATGGCTTCAAACGAAAAGAGAGTAGGTTTGGATTAGGTATTAGGAAGAAATTCTTTTCTATGAGGGTAGTGAGGCACTGGAACAGGTTGCCCAGAGAAGTTGTGGATGCCCTATCCCCTGAAAGTGTTCAAGGCCAGGTTGGGCGTGGCTCTGAGCTACCTGGTTTAATGAAAGATGTCATGGCCCATGGCAGGGGGGTTGGAACTGGATGATCATGTCCCTCCCAGTCCTAACCATTCTATGATTCTATAATTTAAATGTTGATATAAGAAGCTATTGGTCTTTCTGAAGTAATCTGAGATCTCAGTCTTCTTATTCTATGCTGAGCCACCTCCAGTGGAAACAAAAGGAATGTGAACAACCACTTATGCATCTTCTTTTTTATTATTCACGTCTACAACACCATTATCAGAATGGCATGCAAGCTTTAAAAGTCACAAGTAAAAATCTCTTCTGTTCTCTATAGGTATGAGCAATCAGCTATCTTTGACTTTATTTGTATATTTGAGAAATCAAAATAGGTCCAGAATAGGAGCTTCGAATTTTGTGCTGAAACTGGAGAAGTGTGTGGGTGTTAATGCTTTCTTCCTCCTGGCAATCATAACAGTCATTGTAGGGGCAGAACAAAGCTGTAAGTGGAGGTCCTGATTTCAAAGGAAAAGGTAGCAATTCAGTTGGCTTGGGTCATGCTCAGAAAGTGTTTCAGAAGCTGGTGTCTTAGATTTCCCTCTTGCGTTCAGCAGGAGATCTGTTCCTACAGGGGTTATGTATTGTTGCATTATGGAAGAAAAAACCATCTCAGGGGAGAGATACAAAGTGCAACCAAAGTGTCACTTTATGCCCTTACATGGTTTTTTTTGTTTATTTGTTTCTTCTGGGTGACTGTGGAAATGCAGCAATTCACCTGGCCCTCAGTTGCTTTTATTTCTACCTTAGAGGGATATTATGAGAATTAAATGTGTTGTGTGAGTCTTCGTTTGGACAGTGAGCAAGTTTCTGCACACTCAGGTAGAAAGAAAAGGCATAGAGCCTGCAGCTAAAAAAGAATATATCCCTCGTGACTGGTAATTTCAACACTGCATCATGGCTTATGACCCAGCTGGTCTGTTCCTACATCTCTACAACAGTATTTCTGCAGTCCTGACAGGAATTTATTTCTTACTTACCTAGTGAGAAATCCCAAGACAGCACAAGATGTTGCATGGTAATTACATTTTCCTCAGTGGTATTGCTGAATGACATATTGTGATATATCAAGAGGCAACTGTGAATTTAACTTGAGTCAGCACAGTAGACTTTGCTCAGTACTGTAGGTTTACAGATGAACATAGTGTGAAGAATAAAGAAAAATTTCCAAACACCTCACAGTATCATGCATACTCTGTTAGCATTAGCTTTCAAAATACACATAATTCTGAGCTGGCTTGGGAAATCTTCATGTATTCATTATTTATTTAGCTTACATATTCACTCTAATATTTAAGAAGATATTGTTTGGAGAATGGTTTGACAGGAGAAGACGATAGTGATACTCATCAGAAGAATCAGATGTCAAAATATAAAGCTTACTCTTTATTTTGTTTTGATGCCACTAAATGCCTATTTCTTCTACCTATTAGTAGAAGAGGTAAGCAAGATGCATGACTATTCTGTTAATAGGCTATTTAACGTTACTAAATTTCAGATCATTATTTTCCCAGTTTTCGGAACATGACAACAACATCAGAAGGCTTTGCTGATCTTTAAAGAGGTAGGCAAATTTTCACATGTACCCTTCCATGATCATATTGTCTTTTGCAAGAAATTGCAAGGCTGGTATTTGGAGGAAAAGAAGCAATAGACTGACACAAATTCTGTTTTTTGTCTCATGCACTTACCAGGGCAATTGACATGAGCAGAAATTCCCCTTTGTGGAAAAGATG
Organism: Oxyruncus cristatus; assembly: GCA_013399855.1. NCBI lineage: Eukaryota > Metazoa > Chordata > Aves > Passeriformes > Cotingidae > Oxyruncus > Oxyruncus cristatus. Next base: position 1,823,015 of record VXAY01003830.1, on the reverse strand, counting down.
TTTTTCTTTAAGTATTTGTGGAAGAGTTTTAGTGCACCCTAACAAACAATAGCCTTCATGGAAAGTGTGTGGCTGATAAATGAAAAAGTCTTCCCAGAGCTGCCATTCTTATTTCTAGAGAGGACACTTATTTCCTTGGGTTCCCTGTCATGCCAGGCTCAACGTGCTCTGCAGAGTAGCAACTCTGCATTGCAGTTTCAGCCCTTTGGCCCCTTGGTAAGTTGTGTCTTATGCTGGGAACAGCACGTTTGAAGTCAGCCACCCCTGAGGAGTACAAAGAGGTGGATACCAGATTTAGTATGGGTAGATGAGCAGGTTGAGTACTTTGATTCCAAAGCACTGCTACTGATGTGCTGGAATGATAGTTGAGCGTAGCAGTGCCAAATATCTTCTGTTGCTATCAGTCTACTAACCAGAGAGGTAATGCAGGTTGCTTAAAGTGACAAAGAGGAAAGTTTTTCTTCCTCCTCTAGATAATTTATTTGAAGGAACCTCATCTCTCTCTCTATTAATCCTGTTGTGAGAAGTCTATACTGATATTTCTTCAAGGTTAGGAAGATAAAGTTAGGCAGTAGGACGACCTTGACAAAGAGATTTTTTTTCGCTGCTTCATAATCTGCTACTCCTTAAATTCAAAGCAAGGAGCAATCCCGCAACAATCCTTAGTCTCGTGATTCTAGCATTACCAGACCAGTTGGACGAGTAACTGAAAGACACCTAAAAACTGCATGGATATTAGGTGGGTTTTGGTGCATAAAATTACTTCTTGGACTCTTTTTTTTTGGCCATGTCCCTACCAGAAGGATCAGTCAAAGGCAACAGAAAGTAATATGGCTGGTGTGTGCCAACTGGAAATTTTCATTAGATTGGCAAGAAGTCCCGTGATAACCTGGATAACACCCAGGGTGAACCGGTATTAATAGGTGCTTAAAGATAACAGGAATTAAGAATGACAGGATATTTAGATCCATGACAAAACCTGCTACATTTGTTAAGAGGAATGTGTAGAAATCAGCGTGAACAGAGGGAAGTTATCTTACCTGGTCCATCCACTGAGTAAGGAGAATTCTGCTATGCATTGTGTATTTTCTGTGCTTACTCCAAGCCAGTCTAAAAGACTTAAGGAACTAAAATCTGGACATTGTTGAGCAGGGCTTCCCTGTCTGAGTCAGGGAGTTCCCCTTTACTCCAGGACCTTATTTCTCATTGGTTCATTTTATGACTTTGTATCACATTTCCTGATACTCACTTCTTTCACAAAAGGGTAAGTAATTTTGTCTCCTTAGTTTTACATTTCATAGTGCTTTTTTTCTTCAAGTTTTTCTCTGATATGATATCTTTAATGAAACAGCAATCACATGTCATTACAAGTACCAGTCGCTGTAAGGGTCTGCCTTAGGCTGGCTGGAAATTGATGCCTGTTTGCACCTGGACTTAAAAAAATAACTCAGGAGCAGTTAATTGGGGTGAGATAAGGAAAGGATTTACTGTGCCAAGGCAAATAGTTGTTACAAGACGCGCGCGCAGAATACAGCTGTATCACATCTTTTATAATATTAATTGACCAATCCTAAATGTGTCCACCTCTCATCCTTTGCTCTGGTCCACCTCTTGACCCACCCCCAAGAATTGGGTCTGGGGGCGTTTTGGGACCACCCCTTCATCATCATCATCTTCTTCAGAGCACAAAGGGTACATAGTTACCTAGTCTTTGACCCTGTTTTGTTGTTCAGGCCCTGATTTGGCTGTTCCCAAACAACCTAGGCCTTGCCTTGACAAGAAACTAAACATTTTCTGCTGAATTCAGGGGTAGATTTGATATGGGGAGTATAGAATGGGGTAAAAGGGTTAGGAATGTACTACGGGGTAAGGGAACAAGGGCTGCTGCTTTTAGAAACTACTTCTACTGCTTATAAAACTTATAAAGCTTACAAAAATTAGAAAACTAAAAAAAACCTGTTAGGGCTTAAGGCATCAAAATGTATGCTTGGTTACCTTGTTGCTTCCTTGGTGTATATTCATACATGTCACTGAGAAAACATAACAACTGACATGTAATGCCATTACACATCAGAGGATAGGAGTAGTCTATTTTGGAGTCATACTTTTCACTATACAATAATGTTGGATTAGAACCTGAGCTCATCAACACTGTTATGAATTGGTAGTAACTTGTCTGAAATGAGTGAATCAGATTCAGATGAAAGAGGACAAGCAACATAGTGTATTTTCAAAAGCCAACTTCTGCATATGTATGCATTCCAGAACAAAGCATCTTTCAGATGCTGGATGGAAGGTAATTATAATTCAGTGTATTATTCCCAAATCTCATTTCCTTTTAATTTTTGTTCCTTACAGCACAGCCCTACTGTTTTTTATACTATGAATTATCTTTTATTAATTCTGTTTTCTTGCCTGTTTTTACATCTAAGCAGTCTTACCTAAATGTACATGCATCCTGTTTATAATTCCTGCATTCGCTCAACTTTCTGGTTGTATCATCCCAGAAAATGATATATAATACATTCCTCTGTGAAAAGAGCCAGGAGCAAAGAGATTCAAGAGGCTTTATCACACAAGATGCTTTACTGGCACAAATTATTTCTCAACAAGTTCCTAGGTAGTCAGAATGAATTAAGTTAGGAACCAATGTCTTTGAGATAAGGATGTAGATAAAAGGCTTTGACTGCTCAGCCTGGGCATTATTGCAGGCTTGAAATGATCAAATTCTTGGAGAGGCAGTATGTTTTCCACAGTATGAATTCTAGTAGATAGGCAACTTTTATATTGTTTTTCACATCAGTGCCATGAATGAATTTTCATGCAAGGCTGAGTGAAAATATGTTACAATAAGATAAGTAAATACACATTTTCTAGTGTCAGCAATCCAGCTCATTTTCTCAGGGTTGTTTTTTCCACTGAATATACAGCAGTAGGCTATCACCAAATTACTCTTTTTCTCAGTCTCAATATCTTCTGACATAAGATATGCATAATGGGGCAGCCAAGCTGAAAGCTCACTGGGTGTCTCATTCATTGTCATAGAGGTGAGCAAATCAAACGCCTGCATGGCAGATGGGAGGGGGGACTTCTGGCAGATACCCAGACGGAGTTTAGTTACGGACTTACTGAAATTGGCCTGCACTTTGAGAGTCATTTAGATGGCATTCGATGGTTTTTATCTGGTTCCGGAGAGAACACTGGCATTTTAAAATGGCATTGGAAGCAAGAAAAGAAAATGCCTGGTGAGCCTTCAGTCTGGACAGTGAGATGTGGCTTAGACCCAGATCAAGAACAGTACTTACAAAACCCAGAACAAACGAGTTGTCTTCTTTCCAGCATGTTTCTGAGTTTGGTGAGGCTGGGCAGCTTGTTTCTCTAAAGCAGATTATAAGCATCAAGCAAGAATATGTTTCACACCTTAAAAAGGAGTGATATAATACTTTGATAGCAGATATGGGCAATTTCTCAGTTTCTTTGTAGTCTTTATACACCCAGACAGTCCTGCTGACGATTTGCATTCACAGAGTCAAATGATAAAAGTGTATCAGAGGATCAGTGAAATGTATTTCAGAAATGATCAGCAGAAAACATGTAAATAATATGATAATAATGTACCTAAAGGATGCCAGACTGGAATACAAATACTAGATGGTGTATTATATACAATCTATAATAGTATGATCAAATTTTAAAAAATAACTACTTTTTTCATAAAAGGTGGTTTCTGAGCAACAAAATATCTCAGAAGAGATTAAACATCAAAAAAAATTAAAGCAATTGCTTTTTCATCTATCTCTGTTAACAGATTAAATCTCTACTGTCTGGACATCTGTAAGGTCAATATAATCTCAAGAGAAATACAAAATGTAATTTGTTTAGGTTTTTTTTTTGTAAGTTAGATTTCTGAATTTAAGTTAGGTTTCTTTTCTCACTTCAAGTTGTTTTTACTTTATAAAATGTTTTACTGTCTGTTTTTAGCTGGATGGGAAAAGGTGGCCAAGAAATTTTCCCTTCAGAAAAGAGCTTTCTGCATTCTGCTGTCCCGTGGCTTCCATCTCTTATTCCCATTCCTTGCTGTGTCTCAAATGATAATAAGCCAGAACTGGTGTTTCAAAAAACAGTGCTAGAGGTGTTTGCTCAGGTAGCTGCATAACTAGGGGTTTGAGCAGGAGGATTTGGGCAGAAGTATGTGGGGAAAACATTGTCCTGAAAAATGCTTCCTAAATTCCTTTATTTCTTTAGTGATTAGCATTAACACTGAAGCCCAAAAAGGCATATAAAGACTGCTTAGAGACAGATTTTTATGCCTTTAAACAGCAAGGTATTTATTGCGACGTCAGGGAGCCCCCAGCTAGTGCTGTACAAAGAGCTCCGAAGTGGTCAGCGTAAAGACAGGTAATTTATACAGCTCTTGAGAGTGATTACAACATGTCTACATATATATTCATATTATTACATTATTAGATTACAATATTCATAACAGGTGGAGTTAGGGCAGAGTTTGGGGCGTGGTCTTTATTTTGGGGGATAATTTGGTGGTACATCCTGTTACTTCATCTCGGGGGTTTCGGAATTTCTCCTCTTCCTCAGGTGTACTTTTGAATTCCCCATTGTCTTTGTCCCAGTCACTGAAGCTTGGACAAAGCCTTGGCTTCGGGCCTATTTTACCTATTCAAATGTCTATCCTAGCCTACTTTGCCTTAATTTATTACCCTAAGCCTTTTGTGTAATGCTCCTAGTGTTCTTCTGTGGGTCTGGGTCCACTGAGCTGAACAGAACAAAATTTCCTTTGCTTCAACATAAAGGTCCACAAAAGGCTTAGGTTCTGCTACGGACTTGGAGTTAATATTGGAAAATGGAATGGGATAAGCTAAAGCATCACTTAACTCTTTGTTGCTAAAAAGAGCAAAAGCAAAATTCACAGATGAATTTTCATCCCAAAGATGAAAATGAGCCCTGTAGCTCTACCATACTTGTGAACAGACCTTATAATCTTTGGAACTGACATAAATTCCCAACTCTACTCTAGAGCCTTCTTGCTCTAGAAAATGTTTTGTAAACCAGACAGTATAAACAACTGAGCAAAATATTAGGCAGTGTTACGAAATTAAACTTCCCTGCTACTTCTACATAGAGATACAAGATTTTAAAAATGTAATCAAAATACTATGACTCAGTTTCTGTATTGTAGTAACCACGGCAGTGTTGGATCAAGGGTTGGACTTGATGATCTAGCAGGTCTTTTCCAACCTGGTTGATTCTATGATTCTATGATTCCATGATTCTATCTCCCTTTGCAGTGTTCCATGGCAAAAATCTATGGATTCTCACTGTGACCTAAATAGTAAAAGAAAACTTAATGCAGTGCAGAAATCCAGATTTTATCCTGAAGATTTTATAAACCACTCTTCCTGTACCTTTGGTAGCCATTGTTTATGTTTCCCATGTTTTGAAATGGGTGTTATAGGTTCTCCTATATGATCCTCAGGAGTTTCTTCACTTCGCATTTCCTGCTGACAAATTGTCAGTGTAGAAAATCTGTTGGAAAAATACTCCAAAACCCATTAATCTATCCCTTGCCTTCCACAACAGCTATTTGCATCTGTTGGAATACAGTAGTTGACCAGTAGCAGGAAAACTGTGTGTACCTTGCACTGTCCAGGCAAAACAACCTTTCAAAACAAGGTATTTAGAAAAAAAGTTACTTCCAAAAGAGGTAGGAATAGCTGGCCACAGTTATTTAAACATTTACTTAATCAAAATTATCAGTCAGGCAGAGAAATGTTAGCTGGTAATAAAAAACTGCACAGGATACTAATAAAAGACATCATATGTGAAGTTGTTAGGGATCGTGTAAAAGTCAGTGTTGTTCTTCCCTACACCAGCATTAGAAAGGAAAGCTGTTCTTTGGATATGATTTTAGATAGCCTGATTCAGTTCCTAAATCAGCTGTAGGGTTGCAGTTACATTTTATGTAGTGATATTATTTTCTTTTGCTGAAGATCTGAGATTACCAACATGACCAGTTATAACAAAATTCAACAAGTTTACTAAAATACTGGATATTTTATGATACCTCTGATTTCATTTTGAAAGCAGAATTACCTATATTAATCTTGCAGCATAAGAATTAGAGTCACAAAGAAGGATTTATTTCTCTGTGTGATATACTTCTGTGTCTGTATTTTCAAGTCTTATTAGGTGACTGATTTGTTTCCAATATTTTCAGATCATGGAGGAGTTTCTTTGAATGCTCATAATTCAAGTTCCTAATCTCTTGAGAATTAATTTTTGCTCAAACAGTTGGGGGGGGAGGAAGTGGTTAAGAGGATTATTTTATGAAAGAAAATGCCTACAAAAATGCATTTTCCAAATAAATTTTCTTCTGTTGATTATAAGCCTAAGAGAATTAAATTAACAATATCTACTGACTTGCACAGGTTAGCAGAAAGAAAGGGGATTTTATGGAGTCTCCAAGTCTCTCAATGTTTTGCCTTTTCTTTAAGTCTCTGGAATCTGTAAACCGAATACACAACAACAAGAAAAAAGTAGGGGTTTTGTTTTTACTGAGTGAATCTAACATATTTGTCAAACCAGTGATATAATTTGTTTCTATGCTGGACTGCAGAGAGACAACTGGTTTTTACTTTCTTTTTCATTAGTCATCCGTTCCGTGATGAAAACAGAAGTATCAAAGTAAAAATCCTTCCTAAATTAAACTAAGGGAAGGGTGCCCAACACAGACAGAGAAGGGCAAGATCTTTTGGTACAGGGCACTTAGTGACAGTGTTGTCTTGCATTTAGTTTCAGTAAGTGATTTCCTCTGGGAAGTTCTCCCTGTGCAGACTACTATTTGGTTGCTTCAGAATATCCAAAGATACAGAAGGTGGCTTAATGATGAAAACTGGAGGGAAGGGCATGAAAGAGGTTCAGAATTACATTTCAGAAATACTGGACTTCCCTATCTCTACATCACTGTACTTTTTTTTTTTTCTTTCCCTGTTACGTTGTTCTTGGTCAAGCATAGGTTCATCCACTCCTTTTGCTCAGCTTGCAGAAAACTCTGTTTCTCCATTACAGTGGTATTGGAAGGTTAGTTGTAAAGAAGAAACAGAAGGAACGTTAACTCTTCAGTTCTTCAGGGACTTTCCTTTAGTGGTTGCCAGCAAGGCGAAGTATCAGACAAACAAACATAAACAGCTCATAAAGGAAAATGAAATAAACATTAAAACCCTGGTTCTCAGCCTTTGGGATGCATGGGTTTAAGAGTATATGGAGAGATTCAACTTTCCATAAAAAAGCCTAGTTTTCACCACTTGTGTGTTGAAGGAGCCAACTGTCAGGTTCTCCATGCACTGTGGTCTCAGGCTAGTTTGCCTGTGACTGGTGGGTCCCCTTTGCTGTGCAGAATATTGTCAGACTTAGATTTAACTCTTGCTTTGTGTTCAAATCTGAGGAAGTTGCCAGCTGTACATAAATCTGCCACTGGCGAAAGAGCACAGATATTATTCAGTATCTGTACAGATCTTCTCTTAACCTGTGACATAGATCAATTCTTCTGGCACGCTACATTAGTGCCATTTAATAATCACACCTTGATAACCAAGGGTGTGATTATTAAAAGGTAGCAATGGTCCTCTTCAGCAGTTAAAGTAATTTGTTAAAAGGTGTCAGGGAGTGTTTGCTTGCTGTCTTACCAGCATCTAATTGGAGCAAGTAGAAGGAGTTGCTCTCTTTTTTCAGTATGACTGTTCAAAAAGAATTCAAAATTTAGCATTAATAGGTGAAGAAACAAAGCACACGTTTTTCTCAACCAGTTTGGAGTCTTAATCTCTTCAGATTTAATGTCACTTGTCACTCACGTAGTGTTTGGACTGTAGCCCAGACAGAGAGTAGGAACAGCAAAGACCAGTTCACAAACAGAAGGAAACATAATCAAATTCCCAACCCCATTCCAGTGGTAACAGCCTCAGCAGAAGTTCGTTCACCCACACAAAGCAACAACAATTCAACTTATTCCAGGGATTTATACCAACAAGAGAAATTAAGAGTTATAGACACAAAATACTGGCTTCTGTAGCATTTCAAAGGCTTACGTAATGGTGATGCTATTGTGATGCTGCTGTTTTTATCAATACAGCTATTAAACACTTGGGGGTGAAAAAGAATACACTTGATATGCTTGAGATACTGTTTTACTGAAAATATTTCTAAAGAAACTATAACAGGGTCAGTACTTTAATATTCACAGCCCAGTTAAGATGGCATTCCGATATATTTGGGTAATGAAAATCTATAATCTATCTGAATTAAAAAAAAAAAATAAATATTTCAGGTAGATTTCTTGGAGTTTGAAAATGACCTGTGTTAAAAAGGATTATTAAAAAAAATAACATTAACCAATGAACTGCATCTTTGAAAACCAATAAAACCTTTAAACAGAAATTTTATGACTCTCTGACTGAAAAAAAAATCATACTGCCTCTGCTAAAGAGAAAAGAGGCAAAAAAGGGAAATGATTATAGGCTGAGAATTTATATTCCAAATTTTAGTTGGATGGTTGCATCGTAAACTCCTCACATTCGTTATGTTCACACTGCCAGGAATTAGTCTAATGTAGTAGATGAGAATTGCTCTAATCTATTACTATTGGCTGCCAACAGTAATTCTATTAATTCAAAGAATTAATGACATTTACTAGTATTGCCATGCTGCTTTATTGCAGCTTTGAAAATAGATGGGAATACTTAGTGGTGTGTCATTCTAAACAGACTAAATTTAGAGCACTGTTCCCTGCTCTTTCCACTCTTTTTCATGGGACCAAATCTGAACAGCAGTGTTTTGTGTCTGGTCTGCCCTGGTGCAGTGGAATAGGTGGAATGGCACCTGCATGCCTGAGTGACATACTCCACAGCATACATGGAGAATGTGAGGTGTCCCAAACGATGGGTCACCCTGTGATAGAGTGTAAGATAATCATCAAGCCAATACCCTTCCAGGCTTTTATTTTCACATCATGCAAGATAACATGAAGATACTCGTTTTAGTTGGGAAGCAGGGAAGCCAGATCTTGCAGCACTATACCCAAAATAATTAGTCCAGACTCAGTAGTGATTATTAATTTGGACTTGGCATCCAGAAATATAGCTGTATCATTTCTCTTTCAGTACAGACATGGGTCAGAAGCAGTTTAGGTTGCCTGTACCAAGACTTGCAGCAAAAGATTCTCATGCACTAAATTAAAGCATGGGGTCAGCTCACTCAGCCTAACCTAGCCAGATAAAAGTTGTCTTCCACCTCTGAATGCTCATGGTATAGGCATGCAAGCCAGATATTCTTCACAGAGGAGAAAGGTATAGTACTGTTGACCCTTCACTTGATAGCCTGCGGGCTTGAGCAGTTATGCAAAACACAATTTCCTTGTTCTAGACTTACTGATTTAATGCCTCCTTAAGGAATGGTCTGAACAAAGTTATTCTGGTGCAGTGCTAAGTTGCTCCTGTAGAAGTAGTTGTAGTTTTTGAGTAAGAAAACATGAGCATATCATGAAGAAAGCATAACATATCTGAGATCCAGCTCTACCTGTGTAAACCCCTAATATTACAAACACACTAATTTCAGATTAAAATGTTTGTCTACGTAGTTCTAGTGGGAATTCTCTTTCCCCGGAAGTTAAGCAGAAATCCAGCAAAGTTACAAAATAGGAATGTGTAAAAATTTGTAATTGAAATGTTCCTTCTTTGTTTCATCAAGAAATAAGGAGTGGGCTGAGGCCTCTTCTCCTGTCTAGAAGTCTGTGTAGGTCTATGCAAGAACCTATATTACTCATTTTCAGTACACAACATTTACATGGCCACATTTTCTATAGAGGTAAGAATAACAAAGAAGATAAATAATAAAGATTATTTTTATTAAGAGAAACAATATGTTATTCCTCAGGATTTTCTACATGAAGTTGTAAAACCTCCCTAAAAGATGAAAGAAGCCCACTTAGAAGATTGTTTGGATATTTTAAGACCCTCAGTACCAAATGTGCATAGACATGCACAGGCTTTATTTTTCAGAGGACAGATTTCTTAATGTGAAGTCTCTTCTCAAACAAAGGTGCTAAAATCTAACAGCAATACAGCAGTAGCCACAAGGATTACAAACAGGAATGTGTCCAGTGATAAATTATTTGTTACCTTCCTCCAGTCTTACAGCAGATTCATCATCAAAATACACAGCATCTCTAACTGAAATACACACCCAGTAGCTCTCCGTGTGTAGCTGTACTGGGAATTGCAGGCTAATCATATATACAGCATCCTGCTCCTTTGTGACTGAATGTGCTAAAAAAGGGTGGAATGCAGAAAGTCAGTAGTTCCCACTGCATCACCAAATGATTCCCAACTGCTGGTGCAACATATGGGAGCATGACAGTTTTTCCTTACTGGTTTGCAGTTCCCAGACAGTACAGGTCAAAACAGAGTTCTGAAAGCTATGGTCAGCAATGGCAAAGGCACAAGCAAAATAAGCTGTTACTTAAAATAAGCTATTGCTGGACACAGAAAATTTGTAGGGGTAAGCATAGGAGTGAAATCCTGTAGGTCTCACAACCTTGACTGCAGCTCTGCTCCAGGTTCAGGTCCTCTCCCCAGAGCAGCTCATTCAAGTACCCTCTCCCTGTGCACCCCTGAATGCAAGTTCCTCTTGCAACACACACCTGGCTGTGCCCTGCTTGGCAGTGCTGACAGTGAAGGAAAAGGCTGCGCAGGTAAAGCTGCCTTGGTGGGCAGCATGGTGGCAGGGAGAGGGAACTGGCAGCCTTCTCCTCACATTCCTCCAGACAACAGGGCAAGGTCTGTGCACATGAGCTCAGTATTGGCAGAGAAAGTAGCCACTTTAGATAGAGCTGAGACAAGTGTCAGGAAAAGGAGCTCGTTCAAACTTTACTCCCAACCCACATAGGTAGATGGTGCCTGACAGAGCCATGCTGTTGTGGCTATGAAACTGAATTTTGTCAAAATTGGTAAGTTATCTTATCCTTAAGGCAGTAATATTATTTGTGTTTGCACTGATACGAAACCTGCAGCCAACTCAATACTTAGGCAGACACAAACCAGCTCATGCTGCACCTTCTTTGTACTTTTCACGGCAGAAGGCTACAGTTCTTGACACAGCATGCTTTGCCAAAAGGAGAATCCATTTGCTATCACTGCACATGTCCTCCACGATTAACAAGTTGTGATTTCACTGTGCTGAATCCATAAGGACCAAGGAGCACTTACATATCAAATATGTTAAAATTTCCTATGTTTAAATTTCCATAAAGCTTACCCTCTAACTCCAGAAGTCTTCTCACTCCGTGTTTTTTAATAGTGTAAGGCTCAGCTCTGAAGGAACAAGATGCCTGTACAAATACTTTGAAACCCATCCTAGAAGAGTTACTTCAGTTTCCAAAAGAGAAGGCTGCAAGAGAACCAAGAGCCTGAATTGATCCTGCCATCTGCAATCCTAGGAAAGCAGCAAATCCCTAAAGGGTTAGGCTTGGTTTCAAATGGAGAATTTGCTGCAGCTATTAATGATTTAAAAATTGTTTTATTATTTTATGCTATCTCTCTTTAATTTTTTTCTGCTACCTGACAAAACCCTTTCAGTTTATGGAAGGAAAATTATGACAGCCCAAGATGTATAAACTAAACCGTGAGCCTTATTTGTGTTCTACCAAGGCAGAAATTTTCAGGTCAAAGCACAGCCCCGTAGGTGTTAGGAATCTGATCCAAATCTTGATCTGAGCTAATTTGTGCTGTTGTAAGAGAAAAACGTCAGCCCAGCAAGTTACCAATCCATTCATCCCCATTCTAAGATGTATAAAATGTCTGTCAAAGGTGTGGTGAAAAATTCTACTGTTAAATGAAATGACACTTCACATAAAAGTGATTTATTAAATGAGGGAGACAATTTACATGAGATAGTGAGCAAGGGGAAAAAAATCAAAAATCAACAATAAAATATTTCAACAAGCCAGGGTAATTGAATCAGTTACAAATGTTATTAGACATTTTTCTGCACTCGCAATCTAAAGCAGAGTAGCAAAGCTCTATTTGCATATACTCTCCAGTTCCATATTTGTCATCTGGAAATGGCGTGACAAAAACACACTGATGTGCACTTAAACACACACCCACATACAGAGTGGTCCCAGTTACATAAGAATATAAAGCAATTAAAGCCTTCTGGAAAGAAATAGTGTTACTTATTGCAGCTAATTTCATGCCTCCTTGTGCACATCAATAAAGTATCATTAAAACCATCTTTCTTGTGGAGTAAAAAATGTTCATCTTAATATAATTGAAATGGACAGCATGAGCTTTAAAAACATTACTGCAAAAACATAGGTGGTATGAGGAAGGGAAATCTGTGAATGACCTTCAAGGGTTTATTTTTTTCTGATTGTGAACTACTGGTAACTATGTGAAGTGCTCGTGCCGTCCATATAAAAGCTAGTGAAATAATTCTTATTAATGTTACTACAATAAGCACAGAAGAACTGTTACCAGGAAGATGATTTTCAATGAACATCAGTCCATTAGAGCATCATTATGTGTTTTCTTAAAGGTAAATATTTATAAAAAGAGGAGGACAGGACAATTGGTAAACTGCTCCCAAACTCTCCAACCCTCATCCCATTTTAAATATTGCCATTCATTATTAGCATCTTTATTATCTCTGTCTCCTATTTATACCCATCCCTCGCAGTGCTCCTTACAGCCACAGCCTTCATGTGCCCAGACCCATCCCAGTGCTGGGAGGAGACATTTCATGCCATGGCCTCAAGTCCCTGTGGCCCCATCACTGTAGCCAGGGAATGAACAGGAGCACAGTACAACTTCTCCTGCCCATGCACTTGATTTCTGAAGCATGGAAGTGGAGTCAAGGGAAGACAGAACAGATCACACTCATTTTGGGTGTTTTCATGCTTAATTTGTAGACTAAATTTGTTTAATTAAGTCATAGAAGCTGTAGGTCTTAGGGGGACCTGGTGCTGTCAGACCCGCACTGCTGAGTTAAAAAAAAATAAGGTACTGTTTTTCTGTGTGCATTTGAAATTAAAATTACTTTCATCTGAAGAAAACATCATTCAAGGCTTATGGGGCTGAAATATGAAGGAATGGTGGCAGTTAAGAGATATACCATAACATACGAATTAAAAAAAGCAGAAACGATAAAACTTTCTGTAACCAAAAAAAAAAGTACTTATGCCAAGTAAACACAAAAATATAGAAGGACTATACTAATCAAGTTACATTTGATAGGAAAAAATGCTGTACCTTACTGCTCGCTATACTAGTTTAACTGTTAATGTTGCAAGTGGCAACACTTAATTATTGTTGATAAACCTTCAAAACAGGGAGTTGTGTTCATTTCTACTTGTAAAAGCCAGATTCCCTGAGTCCAGTTTTTAGCTGTACCAAATAGACTGTATGCAGATGTGTTACCACAAGGAGTTTCTTTAAAATAGTTGTATAGTGACTGAAGCAGTTTCTAGAGAAAGAACAATAGGAAAAGTTCCATGTTAGAAATATATCATTTGTTCTGAGCTTGTTTTCTTTTATGTTACCAAGTGCTTCATCATGAATTTTACTAGGAGAAAGAGTATTTCAAGAATCCCCTTTTGGTCTGCGCTTTTGACAGGTTTTTCTCCTTTCCTGTCAAGGTCCTCTGTTTGCTCAATGACTAATGTTTCTTAAACACTTTTAAAATTTTTACTCCCTTCCAGCATAGTTCACTGGGGCAAAAGAAGCATTTCCAAGTAACTAATGCTCTACTGTGAATGAGAGCAGCTTCTCTGAGATGATCATATGCTATGATCTAACACTTAGCTTGTGCTTAGTTCACTTTGCTCAGCAACTGACTGGTGAGCAAAATTTTTATCTTGTCTCCACCTTCTGTCTTCATGTGGAGCTGACACATGATGCAGTAAAAAAAAAATCAGATGGTAAACGATGAGTAATCAACTCGAAACAAGTAGGTTCAATATTAAAGGCTTCACCTGATAAGCAATGGCTGCAGCCCCCTCCCCTGGCTTCTAAAACAATTCCTTTCTTTTCCATGATTGCTACTACCCTTCTGCTTTCTTTTTCTACCATGGCCTCTTTTTTTGTCCCTGTGATGTCCCATCCCCACACAGGGCTCGGTAGCTTGCTTCATTTGCACTCTGGCTGGCTGGCTGATATGCTGAACAGCACAGTGTACATCTTAACAGCTGTCTGCTTTCATGTGCCACGTATTGTGCATACCATACTGTAAAAGCTAAGATTATTAAATGTTTACTTGGAAATCAGACATTAAATAACTAAGCAAGCTCTGCTGTTTAGAGCCATTTCCAGAATGAGAGCTCTACTCACATGTGCCAAGTATTTGACCTGAAATCGTTTTGATTAAGCTGATCTGATCCACTGCCTTAGGCACACTGAGCAAGTGAAGGGCAAGAGAGAGAGTACCAAAGAGAGACACAGACATTTTTACATCAGGAGAAAACCCCACATGCAAGATGTTAATCAAACAGTAGGTGGAAGCTCTGACTCAAAAAGACTTTATCATCTAAGTTACAAGGCTTCATACATTGATACAGAAAACAAGTGAGCCAAAACAAAAGCATGTAGGAATCCAGCTTGTATGAAAGAGTACATTTTTTTTCTGTCCAGTACCCATCCCCTGGGTGTATGACTTAGAAAGAATGATCCTGATTACAACTTACCACCTGCCATAGTCAGATTGAAAGACTGTGTGCCACGGTAAAGGGAGTTAGAGGAATTGTCTGTAGGAAGACTTCCACAGTTAGAAGAGGTAATAGGAGAGAATAAAGGTTTTGGCGGGGGGGGAAACCTCAAAAACAAGACTTAAGTTGAGGATAACCTGCAGCTCTGGTAACAGGATAATTTGTATTATAAAGATCACTCTGTGTGTATTTAGGACATCTTCTTTAGATGTTATTGTTAACTTTTGCTATTGGGTTGTTAGGAGTTGGCATGAATAGATATTTGAGTAATTGTAAAATAAATTATTATACTTAAAACCTATGTTTCCTTTCTTCCTGTCTCTAACAAAATACTACCTGATAATGAATTAATACAGTTATACACACTGGCAAAAACCTGAGAATGTCACACAGTTGATTTCTTTGAATGCTGCAAGACAGGGTTAGTGGTGCTATGATACCTGTACAACACATGTGGCTAATAGGTACTTAGAAACTGCCTGTGACTGATTCCATGTAATATCCTGAAGTAACTAATGTGAAACATAGCCTAAGTATTAGAAAGTTTTCCCCTTGCTAACTGACAGCTACCTTGATGCATTTTAAGCCCATTATGTCTTGACTTAGCAAGTCAAAAAGTCAGCAACAAGTCAAATCATCAGCAACCTTTCATGTATTTGAAGACTGATAGTTTGTCCCCTCTGTGTCTGCTCTATACTGTGTTAAATACAAGATGTTGCAGATTCTCCCTCTCTTCACACATCCCACTACAGCATATGCCTTTTTTCTTCTGCAACAGCTTGACATTAGTCCACATTCACTTTGTGAGCCACAGATCCTTTTGCCCAGAGCTGCTACCTCTTCCTATGCTGTGTTTGCGCATTCAGTATTACTGTTGAATATAGAACTTTAGTGCATCTTCAACTAATCACATCACACTTGTTCAGACTGTTTCTTGTGTATATCAAGACCTTGACACAAAGATAAGGCAACTAAAGGAAGAGACAGAGCAGCATCTTTCCTGTCATTACAGTCATTGCTTTTTCTATAACAGGCAGAAATCTGGAGAGAAAAAAAAAAAAAGAAAAAAAAACCCAATTCCTTGTCACTAAACATTTTTAAAGTAGAATTCACCACTACTGTGACAGGCTTGTAGCTTATCCTTTCCATACAGCGTTCTTATAAATAGTGACAATTTCCGGTGGCGTTTTCCCATCGAAAGGAAGCCAAAAACCCAGCAAGTAAAGCCAGAATGGGACCTCAGTTCTCTCAGTGTCTCTGATAGTTTACAAGTTAATATAGAGTCACTTAAAGTAACTGAGGAAGTCACAAGCCACAATATTTTACTACTATAATTGATCACTTCAAAACATTAAATTCTTTTTTAATGTAATCTTTTTTTAGAGATGTGGTGTCTGTCAGCTTCAAGGAGCTGTAGAGGAAGTTCAGCTTGTTGAACTACTTGTATTTTAAGAGAATCCAAGGGAAATAGTCCATCTTATAACACATCAAATTAAAGACAATTACTTGTTGAAGAAAGAGATGCTGCACTCCATCTGTTTATAACAAAGAATGGAAAGCAGTTACAAAAGCTAATGCAGGAATCAGCACAGTATTTTTTCCATGTAATATTTAGGATAATGTGTCCAACTCCCTTTTTACAGCATACACATCAAAATATTGAAAGGAGTAAAAAATACAATTTCCAAATTCCAATTCCATATGCCTTTGGAAACAATGGTGTACTTGCAATATCTCAAAATAAATGTGATTAATAGGCAAAGATTAGAAAGAAAAGTTAAGGCCTTAAATCAGTCTTGCTGAATATCTGTAATCCTGGAACATCTAGAATGTCCAGAGCCAAATGATCTCTGTCTGAGAACTGTATATAAAGGTACGGGAAAGCAGCACTTTTCAAAATTGAGGATCTCTCTACCTATTCATTTCATATTTTACTACTGAGCCATAGTAAGGGTTCTTTGCCTCAGGAAGACAAAATTATAGCTTGTAATCACCTTCTGCAGAAAAAGGTGGAGAGCAGCTTATAGGCATGGGAATCAACACAGATCCTTGTCCATTCTTTCTCAGTCTGTATGAGAAAGAAGGCAGGAGGTTGAATAACAGGTTCCACAGATGCTGCCCTATCTCTGAACTCAAGCAACTTATGGTAATTTACGCAAAGAACAAATCCACAGCCCTTGCCTTGCTGTGGAAGCAGGTAGGCCAAGAACAACCTAGACTGGCATGATTTAATACCTGCCAAGGATACTACTGCTCAGAAGATATATTTTGCAGCACTAAGTAGTGCAAAATCTGTGAAGACCAACTGTGGCGTATACATGACATCCATGACAGGATGGATTTATAAAAGACAGCTCTGAGAAGTTGCTAGGTAACAGTGTCTTGTCCTCACAACTGCCGAGTGCTGATCATCTGTTCTCATGCTGCATCCTGTTGTCTTTGCTTAAAATTTCTGTGTATACAGATTTTTAAATAAAAGTAGATCTGAGGTGATCACTAATTTATAAAATGTTTCCTTTGCCTACCTTCTAAAAGTCTGCCTAATCCATCACTCCTACACCAAACACAGCTCTTCATATTTCTGGGAAATCACTGTCTGGTCCTGAATGCTCACTGTTTCTGAAAGATCAATAAGGAAATTTTACAGCAGAAAACTCTTCCCTCTGTCTGATTTCATGAAGAGAATACATGACATACAGTATTGCATTCAATGTATACATTCAGGATGGTGTTAACTCAAAAAAAAGCATTGCAGCAGCACATACAGGAAAGTGACTGTGAAGTTTATGGACCATCTGAGAAAAGACTTGCTCTGCAACAGGGCTCTCAGAGGACCTGAAACAGCCTAGGGGAAAAAAAAATGGTAGCACCAACACAAATCCAACTAAAAGGCAAGTTCCCACAGCCCATTATAAATAATAAAACACATCTTCTGCAGACATAGCATCACCGGGATTTGTATGATTGAGTGTGACAGCCAAGGAACTCAGACACTGACAATGGCTTTTCTTGGGCTTTTTTTTTTTCCAAGCATGTTAACATGGCTTACCCATTCCCTCGATTCATAACACTGTGTCATTTTGTCCTTTCTGTTGTTTTTTAAAAGTAGACTAAGCAATACATTATAGATCATTGTCTTCCCAAGTTAGAAATTCAAGGCTAAAAAGTCACTCTCTGAGGAGTGAGCTGGTACAGAAGCTACCAGGTGCATCAGGTCTGAGGTGAGCACAAGGTCTCTGAAGGAGCAGCTTAGCTGCCCCAGCTGTTCACTGTGATGCTTTATTCCCCAGCAGGGCAGGCAAAAGCCATGAAATGCTGGCTGCAAGAGCCAGAGGAACACAAACAGCCTCATTTTACTATGCAGGGAGCTCTCACAGGCCACGTGTCTTCGGTTAGATCCGTTATAGTGGGAGCTGTAACTAGGGTTGATATTTCAAATGATCCCAAACTGCCTAACACTGGTATCCTGCTTCTGGCAGTTTCGATCAGTTCCAGTCAGGAAAAGAGTTATTTGCTTACTAAATCCTGTTCAGCCCGAAGCCAAATATTCTCAAAAAAAACCTTTTTGGCAGTAATCATCGTAATTTTCTGCTGGTTTTCTTATTTTTCAGTGTATTGCCCTAAGCATTCTGCGTACTATCTAAAAGTAATGGCTCCACGTTGAAGACTTTCTAAAAGCGAACAAGAGTTTTTAAGGTTGTCTTACACCCTTTCCAACAAGTGCCACAATTCAAGTGCATCTGAAACCTCCCGTACATGTGTTACAGACACTCTTCCCAAGTAGGCCAGAAACTTGCTTTTTCTCCAAGATAAAAGCTTCACAGTCATTAGGTGCCGTGATTTTGAGCCAGGCCATACCCCAGCCCCTTGACAGAAGTACTCCTCCACCCAAGACACACTGCACCTCTGAAGGCAGAGCTTCACAATGCTGCCAGGATTATCCTGCTTGAATAATTTTTCACATCCTACTGCCAATGGTGTTTGCTGTTTGGGGACCTAGTTCATTAAAATGTCTTCATAACAGAGGTACATAGTAAATTAAGTAAAAGGCAGTGGCCCACCTGACCACTAGTAAACCTTATTTTCCGTGGTATTTTTGTTCAACTTCTTTTAGGCACAAAATTGATTTAGAGGCTGACTAGCCTCTGCCCCCCTGCAAATTCCCTGTTCAGTGCAGCTAATTTCAGCATCTTTCCCAGCACATAATTCTTTCAGAAATAATCTCTTTGCCCTGGGATCTTTCCAGTTCTTCAGAGTACACCTGAGTTTTCAGCTTACCAAATGTAGCTTCCTTGGATGTCACATCTTTTATAACCAGTAGCACTCAGTCATTCAGGACATACTGGGGTATGCCTTCAGCACATATACAACACATTTCCCCATTCCAGTGTTTAACACCTTGGTCAGCTGTCCACCAAGCATTTGCACACCAACCACATCTATTCCTGTTTTTAAAAGGTGATGTTGTATTGTTTAGAAATCTCCTGTTCCCTGTGTGTGTGAATCTGTTCCTTCTAACTGCAAGGGGTACTATTGTAACTGAAAAAAAAAAAAAATCAATGGATTTTGTGGTTTTTTTTAATCTGAAGCTTTTTCAGAAGTGATATTGGACACAAAAGCAGGAGTTCAAAGAAAACAGAGACTTTTCTTATATCCATAACATCTGTAGATTTCCTCCGATTCTCAGCTACTGCCATAGTGCTCTTTTTTATTACGGTGTTACATGGTCCATCACCAATTGCCAGTCTTGGATTGGGTTCCACTGTGAGTTGTTTGGAACACTAGTCTTGAAATAACTTGTTTGTAATCAGGGATTTCGCTTAACACAGCTGCACACTGTACTATGCAACTCCCCATTTCTCCTTTGTAAACATTTTTACAGACATTTCAGATTCTAAATCTCTAATTTCTTACTGTTCCACGTTAATCTACTTCAGTGACTACTACTGTCTTCTCAAGACTTTCCTCTTAATAACACTACAAATGATTAAGGAACATCATTTTGTTATGTGTTACCTGATTAGCACTAGAGTTATTCTTCCTTGTACACAGTTCAGTGTCAAACTACTTGGTCAGTTCTTCATTACCACAGGTTTTTACCCATTAACCTTGCTAGAAAGCACCATAAGCCCCACACTCCAGAATATAAATCAGCTGCCTTATGTATGAATGTATGGTACATTAACAAAAATTCCACTAATTTCATTATTTTTAAACCAGTTTAAAACCATTTAAAACCCGTTTTGAAATAATTGTGATTTCTACTATTTTGAATTAAATAAGTAAATCTAATTAAGCTCCCTTTCAGTGTGAACAGTGAGTTTAGTTCATATCATACTAGTTTGGAGCTGCTCATCTCTGTATTGGATCCACTTCAAAATGGATTATCTAAAGGCTTCCTAGACACATACATGGATGCATGTTTTTACCAGCCCATGTTATAAGGCACAACAACAGAGCTATCATCATTTTCAACAGACATCAATACCAGAAACAAAATGACTATGCAGATTATCGTCATTCTACTCAAACCACAGAAATTATGTATAGAGGTCAAAGCAAAAAGTCTGGAATTCTGGAAACTGTTAGCTAGTTGAGCCTACCATGTGCCCAGTGTACCCCTTCAATGAGTGTCTCTGCCACTGAAGTTTTGAGCTAGAGTCTTCATAAAGTGCAAAAGTGTGAGGTAGGAAACAAGTCAAGTACCTAGAATTTCACTGAGAATTTAAACAAACATAACACTTGCACAATAATGTTTACAAAATTTTCCAGTTATTTCTAAAGATGAATGCCTGGAAATTTCCCTCACTTATAATAGATACCTCTTAGTACCACATGTCAGCCTAAAGTCCCCAGAGCATGTCACATTCTTGGTCGTTTACTTGCATTTCCCACTCCCTAGCTTGCTGTGACAGGAAAGGAAAAGTTGTATAGGTTATAACTGTTCATGAGATGTTTCTGCTTTATCCCCTCTCTTTTCAAACTGGTCGTTTGTTCACCCATTAACACTAATTGCAGCAGCAGAGGTATCAGATGTGGAAAGCCAATTCTCTGTAATAACGAAGTCCCAAAACATTTAGAGCCTTATAGGGTAATAAGGCAGAAAGCAGCTAATGCAGCATGCAATGTGCTAGCAGAATGTGTGAAGCACTACAGCTTAAATAAACCCATTCAAGCCTAATTCACCTTTTGCATTATCTCAGTAAACAGTTCCATCTACTGCATAAACATGTATTAGTGAAGGGTGATTTCCTAAGTCAGAAAGGCCAAATTCTTCTCAGTAGACATTGTGGCTGCACAAACATCCAGAATTGAAAACACTTTAAACCTGCAAACTTTTCATAGACTATACATTGATAAAAATCACAGAATTGTTGAGGTTGGAAGGCACCCCTGGAGGTAATCTGGTCCAATCGCTCTGCTCAAGCAAGGCATTTGAGAGCTGGACCATGCCCACATAGCTTTTAAATATCCAAGAATGGAGAGTCCATGACCTCTGTTGGTAACCTGTACCAGTGATCAGTCAACCCTCATAGTTGTTTTGCTGTTTCCCAAAGTTCAGGAGAAACTTCCTGTGTTTAAATTTGTTCCTGATCATTGTTGTCCACTGGGCACCACTGGAAATAGCCTGGCTCTGTCCTCTTTGCACACTCCCTTCAGGCATTTATAGATATTATGAGATCACCCCTGAGCTTTCTCTTCTCCAGGCTAAACAGTCCCAGCTGTCACAACCTTTTCTCACAGGACAGGTGCTCCCATCCCTTCAACATCTTTCTGGCCCTGTAACTGAACCATTTCCAGTAGTTCCATGTGTGTGTTGTTCTGAGGAGCCCAGAACTGGACACAGCACTCCAGGTATGGTCTTGCTAGTCCTGAAAAGAGGGGAAGGATCAGCTTCATCAGCCTGCTGGCAACACCTTGTCTAACACAGCCCAAGATACCATTAGCCTTCTTTGCAGCAAGGGCACTTTGCGGCTGATGTTGAAGCTGCTTTCCAGGTGAGTGTCCCCCCACCCCGTACCAGTGAATGGGGTTGTTCTTCCCCAGTGGCAGGAATTTACACTTCTCCTAGTGAGACCTGTTCATGAGGTTCCCAGCCTGTCAAGGTCCCTCTGGATGGTGGCATGACTCTCTGGTGTATGAGCCACTCCTCCCAGTTTGGTGTCATCAGCAAACTTGC
This sequence comes from Oxyruncus cristatus, assembly GCA_013399855.1. Lineage (NCBI taxonomy): Eukaryota > Metazoa > Chordata > Aves > Passeriformes > Cotingidae > Oxyruncus > Oxyruncus cristatus. The sequence continues at coordinate 1,801,068 of VXAY01003830.1, read as the reverse complement.
TGAGGGTACACACTCAGCCCTGTCGTAGAGGTCAGTAACGAAGACGTGGAAGAGGACTGAACTCAGCATTGACCCCTGGGCTACAGTACTAGTTACTGGCCTCCAACCAGACTTTGTGCCGCTGATCACTGCCCTCTGGGCCTGGCTATTCAGCCAGCTTTCAATCTAAACCACTATCTGTTCATCTGGGCCATGCTTGAGCAGCTTTTCTATAAGGATCTTAAGGAAAAGTGCCAAAAGTCTTACTGAAGTCCAGGTAAACAATATCCACTGTTATCCCCTCGTGTTTATTCCCTGTGTTTCTTATTCCTTCAACACCAAACTCCACAGCAAAGCCTAGACTATTCCCCTCAGCTGTAGCATAGCTGAACAGAGTCCACAACAATAATGCTGTAGTTCTCAACCAAGGGGTTGACCACAATCTTGCAACATACTTGTCTGTATTTTCTTTTGTTATAGCCCACTACAGAACCTATGCATTTTTAGGATTCCTGGAACATTTTTCCAGTTGGCCCTACAGAAAAATGAGTACCCAGGCTTTTTCAAACCTTTTCCAACACCTCCTGCTATGGAGGCATTCATCAATTTAAATCAAAGGGTTCCATAGTGGAATATCAAAACCCACTATTTATATGTGTGTGTATATGTATGCTTGTATGTATATATATATATGTGTGTGTGTATATATATTTCCCTCTGTGATTTGCATCAAGAAATTGCAAATTTCTTAACTAAATGTTAATTTTCTACTGTAGGATAGCTGCAGGGAGTGTTTTAAGCAACAAATACTAATTGAGTTGAGAATAGCTGCTATATCCAAACTAAGTGAAAGGATGAAAAGGCAGTTTCCCTCCTAAGCAATCCAAAAATCGCTTGGGATTGCAAGTCTACCAAAATTTCAAGCAGAAATGTACTAAAAGCCTGTGGGCCTTCAGAGGAGTCACATGCTTGCAGTTCCCCAGGCAATGACAAATACACTTTACCTTGGTTCTGAAGCAAAAAACGGTCTCAAAAAAAGATACTGACTACAAAGACAACATTTCTGGTACCAAAGCTATAGCTTTCCAAAGGATTCAGGTGGTATATCATAATAGGTGGTAGATTAACAGGGTGCCTTCAATATTTGAGTTCCAGACCCTCTTTCTAGGCTGAGGACACTGATGTCTTTCCAAAGTCTACACTTTCCCACTTTAAACAAGTCTTGCAAAATTAGCAGCAAAGGAAACATTATACTGATTTATTTTTTCATTTCTATTCCTTTCTGCTTCGCAAATTACTTCTGCAAAAAAAGGTAGAAGCGCCTTCAAGAGACGTATCTCTTCTCATGCGTAGCTATTAAGATGTTTCATTTCTTACCAGTTAAAGTCTGACATTTTACATATGACAATGTAATGGTCCTTTAAGGAGTGCAATTAATTACGCCTGCGAACAGCCCTGCGAATTAGCCAAGATTTATTATTCTACAGGTCGGTGACCTGAATAAGGCACAGAGAAGTTAAGACAAAGAAAAAACAAGAGAAATACTTAGTACTAACTCACCACAATCATTCTTGCACAGATACTTTTAAGTTTACACTAGTTGCTTCTAGCAGCTTATTAATTTGCAAGAAGACATTCAAAATTGTTTGTTAATTTTGTGATGAGATTGGTTTTGAATAGTCTCTTAAATCCTTCCCCCTACCCTTATTTTTCTCACGCCTTCAGAGTTTAGCATACAGCTTGAAGGTCTGTATTTTCGTCGTCTGAAGACACCAGCCATAGATGACTTATGAAAGTCATTCAAAAAGTAAAAATAGTGAATTTCTGAAACTGGTTATGGTAGAGGGTGATGGATTAATCAGCCTTACCTGTCATCTGTGTAGTTAATCAGAGCATTATCATGACATATTTCAGCAGCAATGAATCTATACTATGTCTAGTCTTACTCTGGCTTGTAAAACAAACCACTGAAAGTATGAAAGGAAATGTCCTGGATAAACACATAATGTGCTGGGTGAGCATTTGTGTCACAGGTTGAGCACAAAGCAGGACAATCCCCTTCCTCAACTGGCTGGATATGTTTTGCTTGATGCCCCCCAGGACACAGCTGGCCCTCACCAGGGCACTGCTGACTCATATTCAACTTGCCATTGACCAGGACCCCCAGATCCCTTTCCAGCACTGATTCCAGCATCTCATTCCCCAGTCTGTATGTACATCCAGAGTTGCTCCATCCCAGGTGTAGAATCAGCAGTTTCCCTTGTTGCACTTGCTCTTGTTGCTGATAGCCCAGTCCTCTAATTTGTCGAGGTCTCTCTGCAGGGCCTCCCTGCCTTCCAGGGAGACAACAGCTCCTCCCAGTTTTGTGTCCTCTGCAATCTTGCTTTCCTGTGGAATGGCATGGAGTTGTTGCCTGAACTGAGACAAAGTGTGGGTTGGAAAAGCTCAGAGGCTCCTTTGTTCTCAGCCTGGCCGCCTGGCTGGTTTGTTTTGGTTTCTTTTCCTGGCCCCAGTTTTGCTAGAACCCTGTTTTCTGCCCCCAGCACAGACCTGTTTGGACTTCATCAGAGAGGAACTATTGGGGAAGGGGGTCACCTTTTTTCCCTCCTCCGCTCCCATGTTTTTGGCAGCGGTTTTTGTTTCCTTTTCCCCTTCCCAGTGAGGGGGAGGGAAAGGCTCCATTTCAGCTCCCCCAGCACACCCGGGGTGCCCACGTGGCGACCGCCAGTGATCCAACAGCACCTCCTGCTGACTGTGGTTAGAATTGCACCAAAAAGCACAAACTGAACTGTTTACTTTTTATTGAAGGGGATTTTTGGATTGTTCGGTTGGGTTTTTTGTGTTCTTTTGTTGTTCTGCCAATACACATCTATCCTTTAATAACGGGCTGTGATTTTTTTCTTTTCTCCACATTTTCTCAATTGGAACCTCTTAATTTCAGACTTACAATTGCTTAGAGGAAGGAGTTTTGGTCTTCCTCGTAACTCATCCTCATTAGCAAAACACTTCTGTCTCATTAAACTGAGACAGAGAGGCAGTTCGTCCTACAAGCATCAGAGGCTGGTGTTAACTAAATGCAAAAGCCAGACAGTAAAGAAAGCTGGTAAGTACTGAACATGAAGGAACAGTTCACCATGGTAAGCCCAATTAGACTCTTCGGCTTTAATATAAAAAAAAAATTAAATGACAGCTACTGCTGTAGCTGACCAGTATCAATACCACCAGGTTTTAACATTCTGAACTTCTATGAAAAGTGTGTATTCCTGTCCCTGAGTTTCAGAAAGCATTTCTCACCTAGCACCACACTTTGTTTGGATGGAAGTGAAGGAGAAATTCCCATATGACTTTTGTGACTCTCAAATAGCTGACCAAGAAATCTCTGAAGGAACACACCAAGAAATAGTTTGATATAAACTCAGCTAGACCAGCTGAAAGAAACACAGTGCAGAGATAGATATCTTGGGCATGTAATTGCATCCAGCTAGAAATGACAGAAGAGGAAAAATAAATGTGGCAGATGCCAAGCAGCAAAAACACAAGAAGAGAAATCCAAAAAGCAACATTTACTACTTTATTTTAAATATTATTATTTAAGACAAAGTCCAGTCATAAGTCAAAAGAAATCTTATTCACTGAGTAATTTGTGTGTTGCCAAAGAAAGTAGAACCCTTAGCAAAAGCTCTGAAATATTCCAAAACAAACGTGTTTGGGACTCCTCAAATGCCATATGAGGACCTAAAAACATGAAAGCAGTGACTCACTTCCAGGAAACCACAAAACTGTTCAGTTCAAATAGTCTGCTTCCATTATTTATGGTAGTCATCAAATATAGATATGTTTTCCTATCCTCTGCTGATCAAAACATGTGAAAATACTCAAGTCTACTCATAAAAATGAACTCCAAGCCCAAAGCCACTGCCCTCACCATGAACAAGAGGATACATGTTTTGGAGTGATCTAGAAAGCCAGCAAAACAGGCTGGGCCCCTGCCCCCATACCAAGGACTTTTCACAGACTAATCCTATAGCACACCTTCCAACAGATCACAGATGTGCTGGTGTATTCACTGTCAACAGCAGAGCTGCATAGACTGCCTGAGGGTCATGGGCACCCTGTTTCTTCTTCTGCTTTCCAGGCCACAAATAGACTTTGTCACCAGCTCATGCTGGAAGAAGGTTGTGCTGACCTGTTATTTCTCCAGTTCACCTGAATTTCCTCCTAAAGGAAACTTAGGGATGTGGTAAATTAAAGCCATTGGCTTTTGAATAGATTGTCTGGCTGGGATGACTAATAGACCAGGTCTAATGAGGGTACCAGCAGAGAACGTCTGCTCAACATGGATTGAACCAGGGACAATATGGCACAAGAAGGCAAAATTTCAGGCCATTGGCCATTAGAGCTCTGGAGATTAGTATTCAGTTTCACCTGGAAGACAACTGTGGGCCAGAGTACAGGTTGTGAACTCCATTATGAGTACACACAATACTGTTTCCCATTAAGATGATGCTGAAATTAAATTAGGAGAATGTAAGTATCAGGAAGAAGGATTGTCTGAGTTAAGGCAAAACTGACAGAAATGTAAATATTTTCTACTTTCATATTCAAGAGAAATTTCAGTTATCCACTAAAGCTGACTGCTAAAATATGTTGAATACAGTGAAAAAAAGTGAGTTAGGAACATTTAACAGAAACCTCATTCTCTTTGATTGCATAGGCTGTTGTAGATCCTTGTGCAATTGGAAAATAACTGCTACAGGCACCTTTTCCATGCAGTATCTTCCAACTTCTGTGAAAAATATGAGGCTCTTACAAGAAAGCTAAGCTTTAAAACATACATCTAGCAGATTGTGGCCTTCAGGCTTTTCTTACAGAGGGAAAAATACAAACCAGATACGCTAGCTGGAATGAGCCAAAAAGTATATCATAATGTTAGGAAACTAAGAAAAAATAAGTAATCCTCATGCTTTAAAGGTCTAGCCTTGTGTCACTAATGGGAAAGAGAAATCCTCTGGCAAAGTGATCTGGAAGTTTTCGGGATCAGTGATGCTTTCATCATAAAAGGATTAACTGAGTAGCAAAAAACTCGCTCTTCTCTCTGGAAAGAGATCATGTTCCTTATGGATTCATTTCAAATTAAATTAACCTTGACCCATCACTCTTCTGTAGGGCTACTTCTTCATCTTCTAAAACCCCTTTTATCAAGTCCGTTACAAAACAAATTATATAAATGAACTTGACACAGCCTGGACTTTCATACTGGTCATTTCTATAGTCAGTAGACAGTCATTCCTATGTTAAAGGAAGATTTATTTTCACATAGTAAAAGGCTAAAAATTGAAGAACAGACTATCCCATAAGAAGGGAATTTTGAAACAAAGTGAAAGAAAAGGAATTCAAAAGAAATAAAGTCCTTAGGATCAAAAAGGATAAAAAAATCCCACTTTATCTTGGTAGTAATCTTGCTACTCACCACTGCAGGAGTATCTATGGCAAGTACATCTTTGATGTATTGAGAAAATTTTGAGAATTTTCTTTTTCTTCATTTGTGATGCACTCCTAAAAATGGACATTTTTTAGTATTCAAAACATGTTTTAGCATAAAATAATAAACCATAGTGAAACTGATAAGGTGGGCTGTTGCAGGGGGTGAATTACCATTTTACTCCAAAACAAAGCCCCTCTAAATACTGTCTTTGTAAGCACATTCCCATGAACAAATTTTCCTTTGTAGAATAATGGGCATAACCTTCTAGTACATTCAAAATTTGTCAGTTCACACGTGAACTTCATTACATAAAAGGCATCAGTCTTATGAAGAAATAAAAACCAATTATGGGTACACAATAAGCAAATAACAGAAACAGAAACAATACCAGAAATTCAGACCAATTGCTTTGAAATTCAGGTTATCGGAATAGTCTAAGCAGCATGCACAGACTTTTTAATTTACCAGAAAAACAACAAAACAGACATCAAAAGCATATCTCTGAATTTAATATGATTCTCCTATTTCCTTTAAAGGTCCTTGACAGACATAAGTCTGTGCTCATTAACATGTAAGTTCTTGTGAACAAAACATTCAGCAAATTATGCTTCTTTCACTCTGTAATATTACAAATTTCCTTGATGGGATCATTATTCAGTAATACTTGGTAACTAGTGCACCTGGACTGCTTATACTCATGAGGGTATTTGAACTTTAGGCCAGGCTAATTAACTCTGCTTCAGTTGCTGGGGAAATAGAAGAAGCACGCTAAGGAAACTCGCAACAGTGGTCAAATAGCTAGCGTGCTATTTGTAATCATGGAATGTAGTGTTGGATTCACTATTAATGTTCCAAAAAAAGTCTACCTATTTGTCTCTCTCAACAAGCATTTTCAAAATTATCTCATCACTGCAGGACAAAAAATTACATGTGGCCACACACAGTGGAAAGTGGTAGTTAAAGGAAGGATTATAGGTTTCTTTAATTAAGACATTGATCCAAACTGGCATCAAAAGCCAAATTTAGATTTCAGCATCTGTGAAATGTAAGAGTTGTCTTTATTAGATCAAGGAGGTTGCCTACAGCTGATACTACCAGCCATTATATATTAATGCATTTGTCAGAAAAGAGCATCGATTTCCAAAGGCAGTCACCACCTGCCCCTCGCTTAAGGAGGTCTGTGAATCCCTAGTTAGTTTCTTATAATAATAATTTTCTGGGTTTTACTGCTGGCTATATTACCTACCTCTTCCCACTGTATTTTAGATGTTTACAAGCCTTCACAGAGTGCATAAGATAGAGCTCTTTAGCCCTGTTCTGCTGGGCATGGCTAAGATCATAAAGATATATAGTTACTTGCCCATCAGAAATACTAACTTCTTTCAAGAAAAGGACCTGGATCCAAGTCCAACTGCCTTTAAATTCGGTTAAGGAAACAAAGGAGTGGCTTGCTCAGTAGCTTATGATTGAGTGGCATCAGACAAAAGCTTTGTTCTAAATCAAGGCTGAATATTCCTCCTGAAAGGAGAGTGTAATCAAAAAGTTACAGAAAGTACCTGAGAAAACTAGTGTCAAAATTCAGATGATCAAATTATTTGTTCATGTGAACACCCCTAAAATACATATTAGAGCTTCTGAAGTTCTAACAGAGCAATTCAGTATTTTAAACTAACAACGTGTAAAAATCAAGAAAGCTCAGAAACAGTTCTTTTTGTTTAGAAGCACTGATAGCTTCCTAAATTTACAGTAAAACTGATGATTTTCTCCTTTAATTTCTCCTTCCAGATTTTCCCAGGACTGAAATAAGATCTTCCCTTTTTCTGCAATACCATCTTCGTCTTTCCCAGAATCTCCACTGGCAATTTTACTTTCAGTTTGTCCCCATACAAATGTTGTGTTGCCTTAACCACCACACCCTTCTGCAGCCTTCCTTTGCAATGTAATTCTAGAAGTTCTGTAAGCTTGTGCAAAAGCCAGGCTGTCTGTTGTCCTAACCAAATCAGTGTTAGTAGACAGATTCAAGAGGCAGGATGCACTGTGTTCAGAATTTTTATAGGTTCCAGTTTTATTTGATTCCTCAGTGGCTTTACAGAACGTGCTCAGGAGATGAAGAGAGCCAGGACCAGCCTGGCTTGAATAGGAACTATCTTATTAGTCATAGTCACACAAAACAGCCACATCGAAGTAAAAATTGATATATTAAATAATATTTAGAAACAGATGAGAAAGTAATGCAAACAGTATCTTAGTCCCTATGGCTTCTATTATGCTCATTTATCATAATATCAGTGTCTTCTATTAGGGCAACGTGTCTTTTTTATTAAAGGAGTATGATATATCTTAGAGAACAGAAAGGGAAATGAACTAGTATTCTAAAATCAAATGTCAGATATTCCCCTATATAAGCTTGCAAATGATTATGAAAAGCTTAGCTGGAAGCCAGTTCTTTGCCAAGATATACCCTGAGGCATTCCTGTATTTGGGCTACACTCATTCTTTATACAGTGTGCATTGGCCAGAAGGCAATATTATTTGCTACTTACCAGCTAAAGAAAATGCTGAATACTATCAGAAATTGCCTGTGCATCTCTATAGGCAAGCAAATACAAAATTTGATTCCCAAAATTTCTTTGCTGAAAGTATATTAGCAAAAGTTGCTTTTCTTTCCTTTCCTCCTCAGCCCTCAGATTTCTTCATACTTGGGAATATGACAAAAATGTAAAAAACATGTCTGACTTTTAATAGCTATTACTCAAAGTGACTCAAAGCCTTTCACTATCATTTTCTTCATTACTAATAAGAATTCGATCACAGTGAAATGTTCTAGATGATCATGAGCTCTATTTCTGTCATACTTCTGCTGAGACATGACAGCACTTCACGGTTAAAAAAATTAATCCTCAGTATTATTTCCTGACACACCTTAAGTTAAAAAGAAAAATATCATACAGGTACACACATGCTATTACTAGAATATTACAGAGTAAAATAATGCAGAAGATTACCTCAGAAAAATACCTTATGTGAATGAAAGTAATTTTCTGGATTACCTACAAATTAATGGAAGACAGATATTCCCCACCAGTTCAGGATTTAAAATCACCAGCACAACACATATGTGTGAGAACTTTTCCTTCACCAGTAAATGAAGAAGATTTAGCAAATTACAAAAGCCCTTTGATCTACTTGATTTTCTGGTCTACATGTTTAAAGCTAAGCATTTCAGCCAAAATTTCAAATAGTGCTCAGTGGAGCAAAAGATGTTTTAGAGATAATTACAATACAGTTGAAACTTCTAAACATAGATTGTCTTATGTTGTCACATTTAGTTCTATTTTAACGTGCTTCTAAACAATGAGAAATTCCCTGTTCAAAAAAGCATGTTAACACATCATGCAGGAATATATAAGAAGAATTTAAAAGTCATTATCATCATATAATATCATTAACAATCACAATCAGCTCTGATGAAATTTTTAATTCAGTACATGAGTGTTTTTGTATTTAACTTATATACATCTTAAAGATTGGATGAGAGACAAGGGGCACAAATTGAAATGTGAGAAATTCTGACTGAACATAAGGATGAAGATTTTCCCTCTGAAGGCAATGAAACACCAGAACAAGTTGCCGAGGGAGGTCGTGGAGTTGCCATCCTTGGAGATATTAAAAACTCAGGTGGATGAGGCCCCAAGAAGGCTGATCTCATTGGACATGCTGTGAGCTGGAGGCGGTTTTCTGGAGCTTCCCTCCAACCTGCATGATTCTGTAATTCATATAAAAACTTGTAGGTGTAGCTTAGAAAAAAGTTGAACACCCACACACTTTGAATCATTTAGGTGGAAATTTGGGGAGGGCTCTCAGAACAGAAATATTTTTTTCTTAAATTATTCATTAATTCTTCTCACATTTTATGAAGCCTTTTGACCTCTCTAGTATAAAAAAAATACTGTGTCAACAGCCTGGTATATTGATTTTTAAGATTATATTTTTATACACTATTCATCTATACTTAGTTATGTATAATAATGTAGTCTAGAAAAAGCAAAACAAAGCAAATGTGAGGTGTCCTTTGATTAAAACATTTAGACAAACTTTCAGCAAGAAAATATAAGTTTTTACTTTTGGGTGATTGCAAATTCTTTTCATTTTTCCATTTGTTTGCTGACCTAAAAAAGAAGCCCCCAAAACACCTCATGCTTCCTTCTGATGCTGGTATTCCCTGATGCACAATTGTGTAATCTTGCCTCTCTCTTTTCCTAGGCTTTCCCAGCACATTCTTGCTTAAATTCCTTCTGTTGTATTTTTATTTTTCCTGTTCCTTAGAAGTGAAAACTTTGTGGAGGGAAATGTGGTTCCCAGACTTCACTTTAAATATCATTCAGAGAAGTGATTTCCTGAACTGTTTTCTGACCTCTCCTGATCATTTTTCTGCTCTCTGAAGAGCTAGTCATTGCTGATCTCTCACTGACCACTTTTTCCTGCCCCAGTACTTCATGCTTCCTTCACCTCCTCTCCACATTCACCCTCCTGCCTTTATGCTATTTTTCAGCCATCACCTTCCCCAGAATACCTTAATAAAGATGTAAATGATAATTCCAATCAAACAGCTACAGACAGCCCTACTTTTCACCCCCTTGCCAACAAGACACTTCGCCACACCCAGATTGTTGCTGAGCAACCTAAACTGAAGTTGCAGTATCCTTAGTTGGCTGTCTCTTGCCATCAGGGAGTAGCACTCAGCAGCCTGGCCTCACAAGAACTTGTGGGCATCCTTGGAGTTATCAGGATAATGCTGAAGTTGAAGAAGGGATGAGCTGTTCTCCTACGCACAGTACGCAAGTGAGGGAACACCTACTTCAGGAGAGGCACATCCAGCATTACAAGCTATCGTTCTGATGGTGACAGTAAAACAGAGTATTTGTCAGAAGTGTATTTGTGACAATCAGTTCTTATCAGCACATAAAAGCAGATGTGTCACGTTGGAAGTCACAGAAGGTAGCCCTGCCAGTATATGAAAGTGCTCCGTTGTGCACATCTGTAGCTTTTAAGCTGATGCTCTGCATTTCCCACACCTTTTTGAAGTTTTTAGCTGGCAATAGCTCAGGCCCACGGTGTGTCACAGATGCATAATGGCCAGTCTGGCTTTCACAGCCCACCACTACCCAGCAGAACAAAGAGCTCATACAAGAGGACATCAGCATCCCTGTATAGTAGCATGCAGATTTCCCAAACTCCAGATAACTAAGCCTGCTGCTGTCACACGATGCTGGACTTGAGATTCAGAACTTACTCTCCATTGACTTGACCATTGCCACAGCCCTTCTCTGTGACTGCCCCAGTCTAAATTAATCTCCTCTATAATTAACTGGTCCTTCTGTGAAGGACCAGGACAATGTTCAGCATTCTCAGTCCCTTCTGCTCATTGACAGTAACGTTAGCTTGTTTCTGACTTATCTGGAATGCAACATTTAGTACCTATAACAATCCTGTTTCTTCTATCCCATCTCCGTAAGGGTGACACATGAGACAGATAAATATTCAGCTCTTTCATCTTTTTTTTCATCCCATTCCTCAGCAAGATCTCATCTTATAAAATAAATCCTTATGATTAGCCTCCTAGTCTATGACTTTTCAGTATTGAATATAATCCCACTTCTACTGCCCTAGCATTCAAGATGATCACTGTGATATTCTAATACTCTCTGATGTTCACTGTGGCTCCTTACTTTAATATCAGATGGAATTATCATTGGCACATTTTGATTTTTCTTGTGGCAGAAAAAATATAACAGAAAATAAAACTTAGTCGCAAATTTCATCCTTCGAGGATTTCTACCTGTAGTCTCCCTTGGCATGTCTCTTCTGCATTCACTGCACACTACTGGCACATCTGCTTTAATCCAGTATCTTAAACATTCTACCGTTTGTGCTGGCTTTGGCTGGGGTAGAGTTAGTTCTCTTCACACTAGCTGGTAGGGGGCTGTGTTTTAAATTTGTGCTGGAAACAATGCTGATAAAACAGGCATGTTTTAGCTATTGCTGAGCAGGGCTTACAACAGAGCCAAGGCCACCTCTGCTCCTCACACCACCCCACCAGTGAGGAGGCTGAGGGTGCACAAGGAGTTGGGAGGGGGCACAGCCGGGGATCTTGACCCAATTGACCTAAGGGATATTCCAGACCGCATAGCATCATACTCAGCAAGAAACTAGAGCAGAAGTTGGCCAGAAGTTCCCACTGCTGGGGCTCTGGCTGAGCATTGGTCAGTTAGTGGTGAGCAATTGCTTTCATTTTTGTCACTTACTTTTCTTGTGTTTTATCTCTCTTTCTGATGTTAATTTGAACTATAATTCATTACTAATATTATTGATTTATTTCTATTATTAAACTGTTCTTACCTCAACCCACGAGTTTCTCACTTTTACCCTTCCAGTTCTCTTGCACCCCATTCCTGATGGGGGCAGGGGGGTAGAAGAGGGAGAAAGTGGCTGTGCAGTGTATAGTTGCCAGCTGGGGTTAAACCATGACACTGTTTTTGTCCTAATTCCCATCTTCTTCAATTTAAATCATGCAATCAAAGATGTTTTACTGAACATTAGTTAGTTGAGGTCCATCACATTTCTTTTATCTATGGAACCAGTCAGAGAATAAACAAGAAGTGACATGGGTCTACAATGTCACTAAGCATATGTTGCATTTTATTTTATCACCAGCTGTTTCTAATTTTGTCCCTTATGGTCTTAAAAAAAAAAAAAAAAAAAAAAAAACACCCAATTAACATAATTCTTAAGGGTGCTCTAAGCAAAACAAAACAAAAAAACTCTAGGGCAAAAGGAGTTATCAATTAATCATCTCAGACCTCAGATACAAGTGAAGCTTAAACTAAAACTATGTGCCCTTTCAAACCTCCTCAATTTAAAAGTCAAGTGAGAACAGCAGCAGCTGCCACCTCCTAATTCATATATCAAAACAAACAAAAAAACAAACTCCATAGTAAATGTGTACTAGCTGCTTGAGATACGGATGACTTAGTTTCAAAGTTCAAAGACTTGCTGTCTGGAGAATATTCTACATCTAGTATTATATTTAATAGATTTAGGCCTAAAATAAACCACAGTTATGATGAGTCACTAAATATAAAAGATTACATGCAATAAAAAATTATATAAGATTTCTATTTTCTCAAAGACTCAAAAAATAATATCATAAAGTTAAAAAAAATCATATATGAAGTGGAAAAATATGGTGTGCTATTTAAAACTGTATTGTAGGAAAATATTATGAATGGAATTTCCTTAAAGATTTTATTAAAAATTCCAATTAGTTCTGCACTTCATTATGAAAAATTATCTAAGGAATGAATCATAGAGTCGCAGGATGGCTTGGGTTGTAAGGGACCTCAAATACTACCTAGTTCCAATACCCCTGAATTGTGCAGGAAGACCTTTCACAGGTTGCTTAAAGTCCCATCCAACCTGGCCTTAAACAGGAATGGGGCATCCACAACTTCTCTGGGCAACCTGTTCCAGCATCTCACCGTCCTCACAGTAAAGAATTTTTTTCTAATACCTAATCTAAACCTCCTCTCTTTCATGGTTTGAACCCATCCCCCCTTGTCCTATCACTACATGTCCGTGTATAAAGTCTGTCTCCATCTTTCTTGTAGGCTCCCTTCAGGTACAGTCTGAACCCTTCTCTTCTCCAGAATGAACAAATATAGTGTAAAATAATATGAAATATTATAGGAGAATGAGCCCTTTGAGATTAGCAAGTAGTGTCACTCTGTGAATGCAATAACAAACCCCACATTGTCACGTTTTGTGATACAGTCTCTCAGTCTTTGCTAGTTACTGCACTCATGTTTGAAATTCAGTTCTCAGGGAACTCTACACCTTTTTTTTCTTTTTTTCCCCCATTCATTAAGCATAAAGACAACCCTGTACATTCCTGTATTGACCTGAACTATAGGTCTGGACTAGACATTTCCTATCCACATTCATTCCTATGCCTGAGCCACAGCCAGAAAAGACATTTGCCAGCATAAAAGCATCGTTTTCGAGATTTTCCCATTAGACTTGGCCCTGAGCAGAGCCCCCAGTGCTGCACTAACAGCACTGAGGCACAGATATCATGCATGGGCATCTCAGCAAATCTCCCAGAGTGACTCTAGTTTTGGGTTGTTAATTTGGCTTTTGGATGGATACCTGTCTACTAGAGAGAACTGTGGTAGATCAGTGATTTTCTGCCATCCATAAAGAGATGGATGGAATGGATGGAATGGATGGATGGAATTTCATTACTATTTGGGGTGGAAATACCAACCACCTCGGCCATAAAGTCACCTGCTGTAGGTTTGTGAAATTCTGGTGCTTCATAATGTTCGTAGTTCTCATAATGCCTAAAATGGCCCATGGTGATGTCTTGATAATATTTGCAGCTGTGAAGGAACCAAGTTTCAATCTTTTTTTTGGTTGACAGTGTTGACCTGGTTAGACTGCTAACCAGACATTGATTAAATCTTATATTTCTGACTTTAAAAATGCAACACTGCTTTGAGCTGCATTTTAAACTAGTATGTATTCTTTCACTTCTTATGTAAGCAATCCACTTACAAAAGCAGACCACTGTCTTGCAAGCAAAGCATTGCAATGGAATTATCTCAAACTGTCACTGTCTGTTTTAACACTTGCAAACACGATCCCAAGTGTCCGGGGGTGTCTCAAAAATATATATTTGCTACAAGTGTTAAGACTTAAATCTTGCATTTGTTGCTAGAACTGGATACTGTAACCATAGTGATTACCTTTCAGTTGCTAGACTTTGACTCACCATGAAATGAATAAGGAAAAGGTTTGGGGAGAGATTTAAACAGTTCATCCAATATTGAACTGACACCTACTCCTGAATCTACATTGATGCTGTAGAAAATAGGTATCTTTATGACAAGCAATCTTTGAATACAGAAATTGAAGAAGGAATATGATTAAAAACTGACTAAAATCAGGATTAAAGAAGAATTGTTCCTATAAACAGAAAAAAGGGAGAAATAAAAGCACTGTTCTCACACAGAACATTTATTGTCCACCTAACAGATATCCCCATCAGAGAAAAGATTTTCCCAGACATCAGGTTGGTGATATAGGAGAGTATATATGGTAAAAATTAAATGCTGGGCAGGGACTAAGCTGTCTTAGTTGCACCCCTGGATTTGAGACATAAGAGTATTATCCATGTTCTAAAACTGTGGCAGTTAGCATTACAGCAGACCACGTACCATACCTACTAAGCCTAGTGAATTTCATTTTGCTACAGCCAAAACCAAGCTATTCTCCCGTCCTGTCCCCTACACACTCTCTGTAGAAGTACATTAACTATGTCCATGTGTCTTGCAGAAGCCACAGAGCTCTAACTCATCTGCAGCTATCTTATTGCTCAGTACACAGACATTTATTTGCCTGTTTTATCTCATCTGTAATCCAGGAGATCCAAGTGTTAACGTTGATCTGGCTGCCTTAGAACAAGAGGGCTGTTGTCATGCCCAAGCCTTGGTGTCCACTTAAAGTTCTGCCTCCAGTGATGGCCAACATCCAGTGCTACATAAAAAGATAAAAGAATCCTCCAACACACAGAAGTGGAATGATCTCCCCCCAACATTATTTTCATTCTGACCCACAAAAGGGAAGTTATCTTACACTGAACCATGCTAATTTATATTCCTCCCAAGATTTATTTACAATATATTTTCATAAGCCTGTTTTAACAAGTGCAAATTAGGTGTCAGATTTACTTCTGCCACTAAAAATAGCAAACTGAAAAGCATGTCAGAAGAGTAACCTATTTCACTCATTTTAAATTATGAGAAATTATGGGAAATCTCCCCATGATAACACTGAGTGGTGGAGTGAGATCTGCTTCTGGTCTTATGCTCTAGGGGTCAGAATGGGTGGAAAAGGAGGAAAAACTGTTTGCTTCTGATGATCTGCTAATACAGACTTTTAGAGCAAGATCTTCAAGTCCCAGAGCCACTATCTGATTTTCTATCCTGTTCTGAACAAAATGGGCTATTGCTTTTGGAAAGTTTGCTGTAGGGTTTGTTAGAAAGCCAGTCTAGTGAAAGGATTGAAATACTATGGTGGGAGTTAGCAAATAAAGGCAGAGCTGTCCCTTGTTGTTTCCTATGCTCCATTCTCCATTTATTACCTCTATGATTATTGTCTGTGAAGAGTCAATCTCCAGGGAACAGATGTTCATATTATCCTGAGATACCTTGAGATGTTGTAATCAGCTGAAAGCAAGCAGGAAGATAAATCATTTGGTAGCTCAGTAAATTTATTACTATAACCTAACATATCTAAAAGCCATTCCTGCTATAAATAAGTGAAAAACACACACATCCACTCAGATATGATATACCTGTCTGGAAAGTCATGTGGCATAACCAGTGTGTTTATCTCTAAGCATTCAGTGTCTACTGATGCAAACCCACTAATTCTGTAACTATTTAATCAAGCTTTATGTGATTGGGTAAGGCAAATAACAGACAATTTATTGAATTGGTTCATTCTACTAAACCCATACTTGACTACATGTACACAGTGTCATCCGAAACCTTAACTGAAGCCACTTGCCATATTGCTTCAAAGGTTTTCTTGCTGCATGGCATGCTGCTGCATCCTACTTTGTGCTGAATGACAAAGCTGATCACCTGTGAGGGCCTTATCTCTGATTAGAAGTCACCAGGCAGAGCTATTTTATCATACTGAAGAACAGCAAGACTCACTGCCACAAAGAAGAAAAACCTTTCCATCATCTGCATCATTGCTCATACCATGAACAACATGACTTGGTCACCTCTGCCATGCAACTGCCAAACAGCTGATCTGCTGTCCCAGGAGTTTCCCCTGTTCAGTTTCTTACTATCATCCCTTCCTTGCCACAGACCCTCTTTGTAGGTGGCAGGAGGATTTCTACATCTGTCCCATAATTTACACCTCTGGCAGGAGCGCTGCTTCACTGACATGGGCTTCCACTTGTGTCCACAAACACCTCATTTCTCAGTGTTGCCTTCAGAAAAGCAAAACCTGGACCTCTACACTTCATACACCTTTGACAACAGCATTTTTTATTACTTCTGCATTAAATTAAGCCAGTCCTACAAAAAATCATACTTGGAAAAATACTACATTTTAGCTTTGAATAATAGTGGCACAGACCTAGGCTTCAGTTTGGCCAGCTGCATGTAGAACTTCTCTGGCTGAATACAAGAGTATTTTAGTGGAAAATTAGCCTTACTACACAGTGAAAGAATTAAGGAAAAGAAACAGAAAAGCAGTCTCATATTTGTAGAAGGAGAAATAAATGCACAGGAACCATTAGAAATGCCCATTTCACTCCTGAAAACACACTTGAATTTCCATTCCTCTCTTGTATTGAAATCATCTAATTTGTGAAACAGTGAAAACTTAGCAATAACAAGCAGCTGTTTTCTTGTTTCTAAATGGAAAAAAATTCATGAGGAGTTTTATTAGTTGACACGGTTAAGGCACTGCAATGACTCCAGAAGTAGAAACCACATAAGAAAACATTGTTTGGCCAACAACCCATGGATTTAGGATCCCTCAGCCCTGAATAGCCCCTCTAGCCTATATTGTGTCAATTGCAATAAATTCAAGAAATACCAGGACATACATATGCCTTCTGCATCAGTGATCATTATGTATGGATCTCTGAGACATTTTAACTTCATCAGTCATATTATGACACAGCTGTCTCTTAAAAGCACCAAGAGAAATCATAGAATCATAGAATCAGACGGGTTGGAAAGGACCTCGGAGATCATCAAGTCCAACCCTTGATCCAACCCCACTGTGGTTACTAGACTATGGCATTAAGTGCCACGTCCAGCCTCGTCTTGAAAACCTCCAGGGATGGAGAATCCACCACCTCCCTGGGCAGCCCATTCCAATGGCTGATTACTCTCTCTGTAAAGAATTTCTTTCTGATATCTAACCTAAACCTCCCCTGGCGCAGCTTAAGGCCATGCCCTCTTGTCTCCCTGCTGGTTGCCTGGGAGAAGAGACCAACTCCCACCTGGCTACAACCTCCTCTCAGGGAGTTGTAGAGAGCGATGAGGTCTCCCCTGAGCCTTCTCTTCTCCAGGCTAAACAACCCCAGCTCCTTCAGCCTCTCCTCATAGGACTTGTGCTCCAGTCCCTTCACCAGCCTCGTTGCTCTCCTCTGGACCTGCTCCAGCACCTCAATATCCCTCCTGAACTGAGGGGCCCAGAACTGGACACAATACTCCAGGTGTGGCCTCACCAGCGCCGAGTACAGGGGCAGAATCACCTCCCTGTTCCTGCTGGCCACACTGTTCCTGATCCAGGCCAGGATGCCATTGGTCTTTTTGGCCACCTGGGCACACTGCTGGCTCATGTTCAGCTTCCTGTCAATCCAAACTCCCAGGTCCCTTTCTGCCTGGCTGCTCTCCAGCCACTCTGTGCCCAGCCTGTAGCGCTGCAGGGGGTTGTTGTGGCCAAAGTGCAGGACCCGGCACTTGGCCTTGTTGAACCTCATCCCGTCGGAATCAGCCCAGCTCTCCAGTCTGTCCAGGTCCCTCTGCAGAGCTCTCCTGCCTTCCAGCAGATCGACACTCCCCCCCAGCTTGGTGTCATCTGCAAAATGAAGCTGTGTGCAAGAGAACTGCTACACGTACTTCTGCTGACAGATGGACATCTATCTCAAGATGGACCAAAAAATTATTATGGTGGAAGGAGAAGAACAGGCAAAAATAACCCCCAAACAACAACTCAACAAACCCAAACCACGCGTCTGTCAGCCAGGCTCCAGTCTGCCCCTCTCAGAAGTCACCATGTTGGACAAGCTTCACAACAGCACCTCAACATTCTCTGGCAGGCTGTAGTAAGAAAGGAAAAGCTGAAGAGTCAAGACTGGTTTCCTGGTTTTTTCAAACATTTTGGATGCAAGGGGTTTTTTTCCAAGTAAATAAATGATCAAAGGGTGAAACAGACAACTGGCTGCTGAGCTCTGCAGTATTTTAATACTGTGAAAACACTAATAAACTTACATAGCCAATTAAGAGGGCAGATAGACCACTAGATTCCAACCCACAGACCTTGGGTGACAAGGGTTGGTGCAGCCCTGGCAATAGATCTGAGCTTCTTCTGTCACTCTGACCTGAAGCTGTAGAACAGTTGTACACAGCTACTAAAGCTGGTCTCTGCTGTAGCCCCACGCATGGCACGACACTGCTAACTTGTTCTGGTTCATCCTGGCCCCCTCTGCATAGCAAACATGAAAATTGCCTTGGTTGAGAACAGTGGTACATGTGCTCTGTGATCTTTCACAAGTCCTTAAGTTTTTCTTGCCTCATTTTTGAGGCTGTAAAGCCCACTCCAGAACTGTACTTTCACAGCTGTTCTGCAGAGAAGCTGCTCTGCCTTCCTACTTCACTCCTAGTATTCCTTCCTGCCTCAGCACCAGTGCTTGGGTAGCCATGGTGGGTACAGGATCAGGGAATTTACCTACATAAAAAACACCATGCCAAAATAGTAATGGCAAAGTTCATCTCTAACCTGAGGCAATTCCCTCCACTTCCTAAGTAGCTATTCAAATGTGTGCTGTCACACAGGAAGGGATGAAAGTAGTGGTTGTCTTGGCCTTCAGTGAGGTGAAAGCCTTCTGAAACTTCAGACTAAGAGAGAGGTGTTATTGCTGTAAGCATTAAAGAAAACTCATTTCAAAGTTTGCTTTATTTATAAAATCATTTGTATGAAGACACTCTCCCAGATTTTCAGTATAGTGTGGCACCAATGCCAACATTCTGAGCTACTCCGTTCTTCAAATAATTACTAATCCCATGTTCTCCCTAGGTACATATTTTGCAGAAAAAAGAGCCTGCACCTCCATGTTCTAATCAGTACTCAGGAGTACTATTCAGATGCTTTCAAACTGACTGATGAGTTATTTGCTCTTGCTTGCTTTTTTTTTTCCTCTCCTAAAATGCCTACACATACTATACAAAATTTTGAAATGTGGATTCCCTTGAGACTGGCAACAGCACTGGATTTGTAGGGTTTTAATCAGATTAATCATATTAAATTGTCCAACTTCATTAGTTATCCAATTGATTATGCTGTTAGTGAGAGAAAAATAAAGCAAGGTCCTTTATTATCAACAGTCTAAAAATACCCTGCATTCTGCTCTGCGGATTTATTGTCAACAATATTCATGCATCTAAAGGCAAACTGATTCTCAGGAAAAGCCAGAGGCAATTTTTCCACAGAAAATCCACATCACTGTTCTAAACTCATCAACTATGATGGATTATCATGTAAGCAGCTTAATATTATTTAAATTATGCAGCTCATGAGAAATCACATGGGGGACTTTTTCTCAAGCTGCCTTTTGTAAAAGCATGGCAGATGCAAAGCAGGTATTTACAGCACACTTGGTTTACAGTGAGCAGAAGATGACAGAATTCAGGATCTGGAGGATAGCTGGGACAGTGAGCAGCAGAGTTAAGACTCAGAACATTGGGACAGTAGAATTTGGCTTGTTTGGGTAATTGCTAAGTAAAATTCCCCAGCAAGCAGTCATCAAGCAGAAACAGTGGAGGCTGAATTTTAAAGAAAACCAGAAACAATCCACCCTGTCATGCAAGAAGGCCATAATTTTAGCAGAAGAGCTGTCAGGCTAAGACAGGAACTTCTCAATGAACTAAAACATGGAAGGGAGCACACAGGAGGAGGAAACTAGGCAACAGAAGTGGCGAAGAAGCCAGCAATGAGAACTATTTGTTGTTGAACTGGCTGGAAAGTAAAGGAAACAGATCTGCCCTCTGTGTGAGAAAGCAGCTGGAATGCTTTTCGGTCTGTCTTGGTATAGGTACGGAGCCAAACAAGAGTTTATGGATCAAGAGTAGCAACCAAAACAACATGGCCTTGTAGCAGTGCATATCTGTAGACATCCTGGACAAGAAGAAAATGCAGATGAGACCTTCTTCCAACAACTGGAAGAAGTCTCATGTGCATGGATCCGTTCCTCATGGGAGACTTTAATCACCATGATATCTGCCAGAAGGATGACACGGCAGGGCTCAGGTAATCTAGGAGACTTCTTGAATGCACTGATGACCACTTCCTGGCTCCTGAGAAGCTAACAAAAAAAACGTGCTCTGCTGGACCTCATAGTTACAACAAAAAAGAACTTTTTTGAGATGAGAAAGTCAGAGGCAGCCTTAGCTGCAGTGACTATGAACTGTGACTATAGACTGTGACTATAAACAACAACAAAACCTAAACAAATCCCAAAACACCAAAACCTGAAGTAGTAATTGCATATAAAGCTAAAAAAAAAAAAGGCAACTAACCAATAAAAAACACACACACCAAAAAAAAAAAAAAAAAAAAAAAANCCAAACCAAACAAAAAAAAAAAAAAAAAAAAAAAAAAAAACCAAACCAAAAAACCACAAAACACACGCACACCAAAAAACACAGTAAGATTTTGATTGTAGATATACAAGTCTAAAGATCTGACAGCTATGTAATTACTGTTTCTATTCCAGGTAGAGCCACCGACTCACTGCATGTCACTTTGACCTCCATCTGCTTTTCTTGAAACTAAAGAAAATTGATATAGTAGAATGACAACTGAGAACAAGGCAGGAAGAATCAAATAGATTTCAGTCACCAGACCCACAGAAATAGAAATAACTGCTACTGAGAAGTAAATTGGTAAAAAATATATATGTATATTGAGGCATTAAAAAAAATTCAGTTACTGTTTTTATAAAGTTAGCCCAACCTTACATTAAGATATATACATCTTCTATGCTATATTGTTAAACATCTTCTTGAGCCAAGGAGTCTAGCAGTGGTTGGCTGTCTTCACTAGTGATTTCCTACTTAGAAGCTTACCATAAGGCCCTGCACATCACAGAATTAAGGTTTGTGGGGATTTTACTTGGCTTCACATGCTCAACTAAGTTCATCCAGTGACTCCATTTACACATTACTGATGTTCACATGCTTGTGTTCTCTTTAATTTTTGTCCAGTTCCCACAAGATTTCTGGTACTGTTATCACTTATACAATAGGGTTCAAACCAAAATTCAACAAACCTCTCCCATCTGCTCCTAAGATTGCAATCAGTTCAGCTTCACCTGCAGTGCTGTGCACTGACACCACAAGGAATTATTCTGAGCTCTTAGCACTGTGTCATCCTCCTTAGACGTTCAGGCACTTCATAATGGTCTCATAGTTCACCCCTGCTGAGCTAGCTGGAAATTACAAAGAAAAAAAAATTAAGTACTTGGGAACAACCATTGTTGGAAAACAGGCTGCTTTTCAATTATCTTGCTTATAGGTAGCAAGGCAAGCATGGTTTAATTAATTCTTCACTCTTACACAATGGTTTGCCTTAACAGGAACTTGAAAGTGCTGCACCCTTCCAACATATCTTTGGCTTAATTTGCTTTAATCCTCACATCACATTCCATGTGGTAGACCCTCAAAGCTGATCTAGTCAGTCCTCCAGTCAGTAAGGCACCATCTTCCACGTGGTCCAGACAAGAACCTGGGAAGTACAGTTTTTGCCGAAATGCCCGGTCCCACTCCTTTGTATTGCCACTTCAAGTCCAAGCCGGATTAAATGTTTTGGCATGTAAGTTAAAGCTTGAAATTTCTTTTCCTTGGAATGCTTTCTAATCCTGCTTTGCAGAGAGGATGAGGAACAACTACTTGAGCACACAGTCACAGTCCTCAAACGTCATTCCACCATTCCCTTTCCTGCCTGCACAAAGCACCGTATAATATCTAGAACACCTTTGCACTGTAGTTGCCAATACCTGGACTTGAACACTAACTGGCATCCTCAGATGCAGATAGA
The DNA here is from genome assembly GCA_013399855.1 of Oxyruncus cristatus. NCBI lineage: Eukaryota > Metazoa > Chordata > Aves > Passeriformes > Cotingidae > Oxyruncus > Oxyruncus cristatus. The sequence goes on along the minus strand of VXAY01003830.1, from coordinate 1,778,696 downwards.
CAGGTATAAGTCACCTGGACTAGTTGGGGGTTTTTAGAAAAAACTTATTTTCAGCTGCCTCACACAGAGAAATAGCTGAGAGAAAACGTTTGTCTCTTACTGCTATCTGTATTTGCTCTTAAAAGATGTATCAAGACATATATTAACATATATTGGTCTGTGGAGTACTTGCCCATAAGAAACTTTTCTATTCCTTTGTTTTCCCTCCAATTGTTTTTTAAGAAACACTAGGTGCCTGGAGGCTTAACAGGAAAGAAAAAGTCCATTATTGCCCTTACATCATCTATACATATTGCCCCCCCAAAAAAAAAAAATAAGAATAGGGAACAAAAAAAAATATAGAAATAAAAAGAAACTTATGGCAACTCTCCAGTCTATTCCTTACTGGAACTATAAATTGTTCTTCTGACTTCAAGTACAATATGCTTCAGTGGTCCATTAATTTTCTTTCCTACAAGAAAGTGAATTGTGAAGCTTGGTGCCAGTATTTATCAGGCTGCTTAAATTCAGATTACAAAATAATTTGCAATTCTGAGTAAAATAGACTAGTTTCTCTTACTCACATTTTCACAGAACCACTCTTACCTAGGAATAGCATGTAAGTATTTGTCTTAGCAACCTAATGCACCTTATTAAAACACTGTAGAGATTTATGTTAGAGTACACAGCTAGTTACATCGACTTACACATTTCCAGTTTGATACAAAGAAATAAGAAATTTTCACAAGTACTAAGAAAGGAACAAAAAAAATCATTCTAAAAAATAAAAACTTGTTACAACACTAAACCAGATACGTATAAAAACAGCTTTATTATTGGTGCTCTAACATTACCTCTCTAAAGGTTCACTATGCCCTGAAAAAGCAGGCAGGCACTTCTGGAAAGCATAGGTAGCTCAATTAAATCTACTGAAATATCATGATTTTTATGCAGCATTACAGGTTTTTTTTTTATTATGGAAAGTACAGTTCAGCACAAAAAATGTCCAGTGTGTTTCTAAAAAAAGTGAAATATTTTTAAAAACAAATAAAAGAACAGTTAGCTGTAGAAACATTCTTTTTTTTAATTTTACATTGAGCCTTGTTTTTTTAACTCATGAATAAAAATTCTTAAATGTGGAAGTTAAACCTAGTCTGATTTATTTCCATGTCTAGACTGATGGGAATCTTGGGAAGCTTTCATAAAAAGCTTAAAAAATTCTGCAGCCAATTACCACTATAGATATGACAGATTTGGAAATTATTCATATATTCCAGAGCTTGAAACCACAAAATCCCCAGCAAATTTTACAGGGTAGAAGACAAGTAGTCATTACATTGCCACTTCACTCACACCGCTGTACAATATAAAAAAATAATGCAGAAACCTCCAAGATGCGACTAGCCATCTGACTTGCCAGTATTTTATTCTTCACTGATGAGATATGAGAAAGATATTAATTTAAAAAATTAGCAAATATATAACTGTATAATCTGGGTTATTATAGCTCAGACATGACTTGCTTTTCCTTAAAACAATGTTTAACTATGCTTTTTAAAATAAGAATTTACAGCAACAGGGACTCTCACAATTGTGACATCAAACTATTTTCCTCATTAAAATATTAAATAACACCCTCAGGTACTGGGGAATGGGAAAAAAAATAGATAATTTCCTCAGTTAATAAACACTGAGATTCCTTTAGGATGAAGCTCAGAATTTTTTCTTCCTCATTAGCCCTTGCTGGCTTGCCGTGTACTTCTCCATAGTATAGCACAATTACAGGGCGGAGGATCACTCTTACCGTAGTGTTACCAGCCACAGTATTTGACATGTAACACAGCTGGATGAAACAAAATTTCTTAACAGAAATAAAAATAGCAACCCATTTTCTTCTAATAGTCATAGCCAAGACACAGAATTTCTTTTTCTTTCACTTAATCACATCCTTTGAGATCTCTTGTAGCTTACCTTGACTATTTTTCTCTCTTGGTTGAGCTTTGAGAACCATCACGTAGACACCCCTCTCAATTGTTTGCTTTCTTCCAGGACAGCATGACAGTTCTACAAAAGCAGCTTTAAGACCTAGTGAAAATACAAAGGAAAACAAGAAGGAGAAAAGATTATTGTGTATAATTGGAATTTCTATTCCATCTGTGCTGAGGACTGCATAGGCTCTGCTGAATCAAGCAGAAGATGTAGAGCATACCTGGAGAAGCACTGAGGTTAACTGTTATCAGTCATCTCTGAAGGCTTTTCTACCTGAAGTGGCTTGAAGTCGGACAGGTTATAAAACAGATACAACACATGAAAAATGAAGACTTGTGATGTTTAGTTTTTTTCACCTTCATTTGGATTTTTCTTCTTTGTTTTTTAGGTTTTTTGTTGTTGTTTTTTTAATTTTCATTTTCTCTCGTCCAATTCCCACCTGATTGCTGTACAAGGTGGAACAAAGGGCAGGGATCTAACTTCTCTTTAAGTGAGGCTTCTAACCCACTTTTATTCAAGTTGTACATTCAAAAACTTGCCTCCTTTGTATTCGTGCTTCTCTGTAGCTCTATTTAAATTATAAATCACCCACTCAACAGTGCACAGCATATGCTCCACTGCATTACTTTGTAGTTCCAGGCTTGACCAGCATGGTCTAGAAAGCAAAGAAGCTGTCCTGACCTCCTCCTAGGGACCTGGGCCGCGAAAAAAACCAAACTTATACCTTGAGAATATAACCTCTTGTCTTTGTTGTGGGTAGCAATTGTCTTGCAGGCCTGGAAGAGGGCGTATCTATGAAGTCCTTGCAAATCTGGGATCTCTGCTCACAATGGATGTAATTGTCCTATTGTATATAACCACTGATATTTCATCCATGCAAAAAATTCCTACAGGCCAAGGACAAGGAAGAACAGTATTTTTACTAACAACGTTTACTGATAAGTCCATAGCTCTGTTAGATGCAACATTTCAGGTAAAAAGACTTTTTGAAATGTAACAACTCTGCCTTCATTTCATGGCAATGATACAGTCTGAAGAAGCCACTAAAGACGGAGAGAGCAAATTGTATCAGACAGTTTTTATGCTGTTTCTTCAAAAATTAGAGTCCATGTCAGGATTTGTGAGAATGACAGAGGTAAGGTTTTTTATCACATTAAAAAAAAAATCCGACCAATTTTTTCAATAATATCTATGATTTTGATGCACTTCTACCACAAAAAAACTGTGTGACAGTGTGACCTGTCACTTGAAAACAGTTTTGGGGGAGGAGATGAGGAAGAGAAAACTAATAGTCCACATACTACTGTTTTAGTCATCTTTTAAGAACTCCATCAGCTACAAAGTATATGGGCTTTTCCACTTTAAAAAATTGACTACCTTTAAGATGATCAAATTCCCAGAAAGATAGGTAAGAGTAAATCAGACTAGAAGCCTTTTAGAACAATTTCTTTTCAGATGAAGTGAGAGCTGAAAGGCTGCATAAATGGTATTTCACCTAAGTTACAACATGATAGTCAAGAAGAGGTGTTGATTTTCTGTGCAGTAAAATCCAATTGTCAAGGACAGAAAGGACTGCATTCCCCAGGCTGAGGCAAGGTGTGCCTGGCTATCTGAAGTCATTGCATCTAGCAACTCCAGCAGATGGGGAATGGGAAGTTATCCATTATGTTCTGAGGTCATATTTGCTCTTTCTGAGGAAGTCTAAGGACTGCTAGCCTTTCTGGATTGTGGAGGGAATCTTTCAGGATGAAGGGAGGGCATATCAAAAGAATGTCCTCAGTGCTATGCAATGCTATTTGGATGAGGTCACCTAAACCCTGCTCTTTTCACATTAAAAACAAAGGTTTAAAAAATCAAAAGCCAAGTTTGATCCACAGACTGGAAACACAGGTGTATTCCCTCTGACTCAAGAGGTTCTAAAAGCCTGTGGTAGTCACTGCCACTGGTGAGTGGTGTGAGGTTTGAACAAGCCAAGACTTATGATCATGGCTAGTGACAACAACACCTTAATGATCCCTAGATTTCCTGTTGATACTGTTACTCAGTTACTGAGACTTATCTAAAAGTAAAATTCTGGTGAGTTAATCAGTATGAAAATACAAAGAGCCCTTCTTGTTTTTTCCATAGGACTACACCCTGACCATGTACTTTCAGCAGTCCTGGAGGGATAAAAGGCTCTCCTATTCTGGAATACCTTTGAACCTTACTCTGGACAACAGAGTGGCTGACCAGCTCTGGGTGCCGGACACATATTTCCAAAATGACAAGAAATCATTTGTCCATGGGGTGACAGTGAAAAACCGAATGATTCGACTCCATCCAGATGGGACAGTCCTTTATGGCCTACGGTACGTTGGGGTTTTTAATCAGCTATATTACTGTCCTGGCAGAAATGCAGGTAGTACCAGTGCCACTGTCCTCTCCTTTTTCCCAGTTTCTCAGTGCAGCTGTATGAGTCAGCACATACTTCTAGATGACCACATCACACCCAAGAATTTTCCACAGAGCATCAACACTACCTTTAATAACTATATCCATAACTAACAAAGCCTAATGCCTCTTTTTTTTTTTCAGCTCTTCTGAGTATATTTAAACTATTAAAAGAGTTCTTTATTATGATTATCACCTGGTAATCAATCACAGCTTAGACAGTCTCTTCCTTCCTTCTAAAATTTCTCCAGCAGCTCTTTAGGACAATGTGAAATTAATATTTGGAGTCATCTGAAGAAATCTGACCAACATTTGGTATGGAATAAAAAGATATTTGTAAGTTTATGTTAATTATTTAAATATTGTCTATATGTCTGAGCATAGGTTGTTTTTGATCTTCCTTGGTTTATAACTGCCTCTTCACACCGCAATTGCTTCTTCATACAGTGCAATCCATATTCACCCCTGTAGATAAAAATATATTCTAAAGTTCGAACAGGCACAATCTAATTATAAGGTACACAACTGTGAAATTAAAACTATGCCAACCTGTTTGTTATGTTGAGAATTTTGCAGAGACTGAGTAGGGCTTTATTGCATTATTTTTGAAGTTAAGGTAGCTTTGCTTGGAAATAACATTGTCTGTCTGAAACAACCTTTGATCACTCTTATCATTCAACAGTAAAAATAATGTCTGGAGAATATAAATCTGAAAATGTACTTCAGTTAATCAGAAAAAAAGTTATAAAGCATAAACCTTTTCTGAAATACCTCAAAAATGTACCTAAGATAGAATTAGAAAAAAAAACCAAAATGCTGCAGCAATTCAAAATGAAGATAATATTTGGGAAAGTATAACTTAGAGCTTACTGAAAATAGAAATTTGAAATTACCTTTTAGCCTATAAAAACACAACCTTTTAAAACACAGCACTACCCATGCAGAGAAAGCCTTCCAACCTATCAATTCAAGCTTCTCAAGAAACAGGAAATTATTTAAAAATTATTTTGGCTAATCATGAGTTCACTTTTGAACCTATCAGATTCCCAGGCAGTGCATCAGTTGCTATCAACAACCACACAGTCAGTTTAATACAGCTAGATCTGTTCTGGTGCAGAAAAACTGCTATTTCAGTTGTGAAAAAGAAAACAAGCGACCCATGAGGAATTAGTTGTTCAACTTAAGGCTGTCATTAACATCTGCTAAACAGAGCATTTGAAAAATACATCTTTCCCATTGCCTTCAGACCTCCTACAGTTCCTTTCAATCAAATTGACTCCTGCAGGACAGCTACCATGAGAGGAATTTTTGGCCTGATAACTTTTCAAAATATTTCTCCTTTTTTTTCTTTTTTCCCCTTAAGGTCAGGAAGCAAATTTATTTACATTCTGGAATTTGCAAAGTGTCAAGAATGTACGTTAGAGGCAAGCACTCCCTCACAAGCAGTTTTGTATACAATATAAACTACACCTTGAAACATATGCCATGCATATGCTTCCACACACATGCCATACATCGGATATCGGTAACAGTCTTCTGCAGAAATAGTGAAAGAAGCTGTGACACACCTGGTGAACCTGCTGCAAGTCCTCTCATGTGTTTCATCCACAAAGCAGCAGCATGGCTGAGAAGTTGTAACCTTGCCCATGCTCATCCTCTCAGGTGTGGTCAGGCAAACCTCCAGGGCAACAGCAAAGATGGTCACCTTCGCATAACAAGGTTGCTAGTTCATATGATTGAATAACCATTCACATTTGAATAGTTAAACAACAGTTCTGCAACCCTGCAACAGCTGCAGTTCTGCACGTTAATACCCCAGACAGTATCTATCATGTATTGTGGTGGGAAAAACAAACAAAAAACCAAACCAAAACAAAAAAAGGCAGAAAACCCCACATGAATATAAAGGCAAATGTACATCCCACACACTTGCAGTCTGCTACTATGCGATTCCCTTCTCCTCCCTCACCCCTCCCTCATGCCCTTAACAAACACTGCCAACAGGAACAACTCTTGAGTCTCCCAGGTTTCTGGGCTTCCCCACCTTCTCACCCCAGAGAAGGCAGCAGGGTCTCAGGATGCAGCAGGGCCAAGTATGGCCAGATGTGCCCATAGCCCCTGACAGCATTGTCGTTACCAACCACATGTAGAAAAAAAGTGGTGAGGTGTCAGGTCGTTTTCACAACTTGAGCTAGTGTGCCATGTTTTCCCCGAGGACAGGGCAGCTCTTTAGATGCATCTGGTGAGTAGACTTTGGCATTTAGTTACCACACATGTAGTGTCCCCATCCCACAAGAGGGATCTGATCAAAGACAAAACTGGCAAATGAGCAAAAGAAAAAATGACATTCAGAAACATTAAAACAATTTTCATACAATAGATGGCCATTATTGCTTTAAACTTTCATTAGTGGTCACTTTCCTCACGGTAATAAATATGCTTCTGTCAGCCTATAGTTACCTTTAGATCATATGAACATCAATTTTTTTATATGCTAGATGACACATATGCCTCATAAGAAATAAAACATGAGAAAACACTACAGAAAATGTTTTTAGGTAAAATTCAGCCTTGCCTGCTAGAAATTTGAGCACAGCTCCGATCTTAGTCTCACAAGTAGCAAAGAAGCTTTGTAACATATTAACTTGCACTTAGCTTCTATGCAGTAGAGAGTGAAGCCAGTATCATCAAACATCTCATAGGCTGTGACATGCAAGTTTCATTTTCCTTGCTGAAGACAGAGCATTGCCTGGCATGACTTGAACGAGAAAGACACCAATTACGTTATAGACCAGGGTCTGAGTTCCCAACAAATTAGGCAGGGTTTTAACCCATCTCGCAAGGATGATTTAAATGCTTCCTTTCCCTCATGTCTCCTATTCCCCAAACAACTTTTCTATTTTCAGTTGAGTTAATGTTTCTGTTCAGGCTCAGATACGAAATTATACTGGCTTCTTTAAAAAGAAATTGGAACAATCATAGCAGCTCTAAATAACCTGCTTTGTTTGCATCCATGTACACAGCAGTTTGTCATTGTTGCAATGTTCAGTCTCAACGGAGTTGAGGAAAAATAAACCAAGGTTAATCATTTGGCTCTTAAAATGAATAAACAAGGGAAATATGCACATAATACACTGGACTGGTTTTAGATCATGTAACAAAGCATTATCACTTCAGTATGTCTCTATTATAGTATTATTTCTATGATGAAATGAACAACCCCTATAGCTATTTTTTCCAGTACCTTTCAGCTGCTATGTCCCCACCATTTAGAAAACGATATATTCTGTAAACTTGTGCAGACACAAAATACTCCTAAATCTTCTGGCCTCTAAAATTGTGCATTGCTTTATTGTCTCTTGCGGCAAAAGCTACTTCTGTTAATTGTTCATAATAGTGAAACACATATAACCTTACTAACCAAATAACTGCTTCATCCTTTTACCCAAGCAAGTACACACACAAACACATTTAACTCCATGTTATTATTTCCACTGAATTCCATTTCAAATAAGTCCGGGAAGTTGAGTGTCACTGTTAATTATTATGTACCTGAAGTGTGTGATTCTTCAGTTTCTGTCAGGTACTCCCACCAGCAACTATTATCATTTTCTGTGGTGTAGACACCTGCTTCCTAAGAGAAAGAAAAAAATTCTCATTGAGTCAATGCGCAAACCTGCAGCACTGTGAGGATGGTGTATGAGACAGTTCTAACCTGGTCCCAGTACAGCTGGTAAAATATTGAATACTATTTTATCTACCTAATTTTTCCCCGCATTTTTAGTAAGTGATTGGATCCCATTAGTTCTAACCTTTTTGGCACTAGCAGTGTCTCTCATTACTTATATTGCCTATTCAGGCAAGATTCTCTAGAAGCCCCTCCCAAATCTCTAGATTCTCAAACCAACACATGCTGTTGCTTCTTTGCTTCTTTTGCTTCTCCTTTCTCACCCTTTTCCAAGCAAGATGCTAGACATGTAATCTGTTTTTGAGATATTTAAGAAAACATTAATAATTTATTGTACTGAATTCTATGTTCAAATTCTTATGTCATGATGTCAAGAATGGAAGCTCTGATTTAAATCATCTTTTCCTAGTATTTTATGACACCTCTTAATTCTTCTCAGATTTTCACTAGCAGAACAATGACATCTTGTTGCTTTGGAGACATCTGTTCTTTTATCATGACATTGCCTCAGAATAAACAGCAGAATTTCATCTGGTGCACTGGAAGGAGCATATCCATGAAAAGTATTAGTTGTTAAGAAGCAAAACATACCTTCAGCAATACCTTTACACAGATTTCTCTCCCGTACATTCAGACACCAACATAACTTCCATTAGAGCAAGTCTTTATTTTAAGGCAGAGAAATTGAGCATATCATGACAAGATGGGAAGATCTGGCTTGGAGCATTGAAAACTTTTGGTTTCAGTGAGACCACCATCTTTAAGCTCTACAGCAGAGGATGCCACTTTGCTAGACAGTGCTGCAACTGCAAGAGGGCAAGGGGAAGAATGATCTTTACCTTCAACGTAAGGACTTATTTCACCACTTCTTACACAAATAAAATCTTCTGTGATGCAAACACTGACAAACAAATTCACCTACCTCCAACCAATTCACAAATGCAAATTGACCAATGGAACATCGGGTTTACTAACCACTTATTCATGCAATATCCATGGAAGCCCATCTAGCATATCCTAGAGGTGGAATACAAAAAAGCTGTATTTAAATGTGAAATGTTTAGGTTTTAAATATAACCTTAAAAGTGAATTTTAGTGGGAACTTCCCTTCTTGACTGCCTCTATTTTGGTGATATAGCTCAGAATGTTACTAAAGAAATTAGCTAGACAGGTGTTTACATCTTTTATTACAGTGAAATCTCGATAGTTTGTGGATTGTTTTTCCATTGCCATGATTTGGGGCTGTGGAGTTTTGTTTTTTTTCTAAACACCTTCAGAAATTTTCTTAAAGAGTCAGTTTTTGAGTCCTTTTGAGGACAACCCATCCTATCAACAAGTAGCCTACTTACACTGGTATTCAGTAGATTGTCCTACTTGTGTTATTAAACAGGTTCAGCCAAAAAAAAGACTGCAGTTTATTCTAGATGATAAAAAACTGTGTCATCTAAATGAAATGAGAAGCTACACTTGTTTCACTACAGAAAAATACCAAAAAAATTATAAAGTATTATTTTATTAGATGACAGTTTTGAAAATGCTAAAAAATATTTCTTCCATGCATCAATGGCAAAAGATTTAGCAGTGAGCACTTTAAGACTCAACCAATTTGGGACTTCCTTTATACTTTTAAAACCTAAAGATATGCAAGAACTTTAAAAAAATAAGTCAATCAATTCACCATTTTTTCCACCTCCCAAAACATCTGTCTCAGAGGGTCAGTTTTCAGGATTCAAATGAAGACATTCTCAATGTATAGCCATTAGGAAAGGGTAGGTTTAGGGGGGTTGTTCACATGCACATTGTGGATGCCTGTTCAGCCTGTCACAGGTCACACTTCACCTGCTGCAAACTTTCTTCCAACAGGCCTTTAAACAAGCATATGTGCCTGCTGGGCAGCCGGCACGACCCCTTATCACAGGCAATGCACTGCTAGGAGCATTTCTTCAACTTGGAAGGGAAAAAAGGGAAGAAGAGGACATGTCAAATTGATCCTGAGGCAGAAGGATTGTCTTCTTTGTCCCTCCAGCTGCTTGCAGGCTGTTTGAATTGTCTGTGTCACTCTGTGAATCCTATTGTCATCTCCTCTTCCTGGTCTGTAACCCAGTCCTTGGCTATGACATGGCTGGTGTAAGATCATCACAAAATCATAAAATTGTTTAGGATGAAAAAGACCTTTGAGATCATCAAGTCCAACCATTAACCTAATATTGACAAGTCTGCCACTAAACCATGTCCCTAAATGCCACATCTACACGTCTTTTAAATACCTCCTGGGATGGTGGCTCCACCATCCCAGGGCAGTTTGTTCCCTGGGCAGTTTGTTCCAATGACTGACTATCACCCTTTCAGTGAAGAAAATCTTCCTAATATCCAATCTAAACCACCCCTGAGATAGGTTGAGGTCCTCAGCCACTCCTCATAAGACTAGTGTTCCAAACCCTTCACCAACTTCATTGGACACACTACAGCACCTCAATGTCTTTCCTGTAGTGAGGGGCCCAGAACTGGATGCAGGATTCAAGGTGTGGCCTTGCCAGTGCCAAGTAGAGGGGGACAATTGCTGCCGTAGTCCCTCTGGCCTCACTATTTCTGATACAGTCCAGGATGCCATTGGCCTTCTTGGCCCCCTAGGCACACTGCTGGCTGGCTCATACCCAGCCAGATGTCAACCAGCACCCCAAGGTCCTTTTCCGGTGGACAGCCACTCTTCCCCCAACCTGTAGCACTATCTGGGGTTGTTGTGACCCAAGTGCAGGACCCGACACTTTGCCATGTTGTACCTCACCCAGTTTGCCTCAGCCCATCAATCCAACTTGTCCAGATCCCTCTACAGAGCCTTCCTGCCCTTAAGCAGTTCAACGTTCCTGCCCAACTTGGTGTCGTCTGCAAACTGACTGAAGGTGCACTCCATCCCCTCATCCAGATCATCAGTAAAGAAATTAAGCAGGACTGGCCCCAGTATTGAACCCTGGGAAACACCACTAATGATCAGCTGCCAACTGGATGTAACTCTCTGAGTTACATTCACCCCCACTCTCTGAACCTGGCCATCCGGGCAGTTACCTACCCAGTGAACAGTGCACCTGTCCAAGCCATGAGCAGACAGTTTCTCCAGGAGAATGGTGTTAGAGAGAGTGTCAGAGGCTTTTAACAGGGTCCAAGAAGACAACACCCACAGCCTTTCCCTCATCCACTACATGGGTTACCTTGTCACAGAAGGAGATAAGTGAAGCAAAGATATGCCTTTCATAAAGCCACATGGCTGGGCCTGATCTCATGGTTGTCCTGCACTCACCATGTTATGACACACAAGATGATCTGCTCCATGACCTTCCCTGGCATTAAGGTCAGGCTAATGGGTCTTTAGTTCCCCAGATATTCTTCAAGGCCCTTCTTGTAAAAGAGTGAGCAATGACCAGTACCAAAACTGGGAGAAAGCAGTTGGCACCAGCACTCAGAAGACAGAATACATGGCCAAAATACAGATGCATTTATTAACCAGGCTGTAGCTGTAGAAGAATGAGCTACAGCTGTAGCTGTAGGAGAAGGAGCTACTTCTTACTCTTGGCAGTTACCAGATGGAAAAAAGTACCAAGGTTCACTTACACTTTCTCACATTTGAGCAAGGACTCCTCCAGCCTCCACATTTGTGAAGTAAAGTCAGACAATATCTGTATTTGCCCAACAGCTGCAGCACCATCAATATGTTGCCATAAGCTAAAATGCATTTTCAGGATTGTTCTTACCATCTGTAAAACTGGATAATTTTACACAGGTCACTTCCCACACATTGCAGTTAATTTGATAGAGATTGATAGAGATTGTAAAGTGGTTTATATAATACATTCTAAGAAAAAAATATATCATCTCAATACAGCTACAGTCTGCAATTTACTGCATGAAGCACAATAGCACTCAAGCAAGCACTGGCATACCAAGATATAACTTATTTTTCACACAGAAGCTGAGGGATGTGCTTGTCTAAATATTGCTGAAAGCACAAGGAGGCAGTACAGGTGTATTCTGTCTCACAGCTCCATGCAAGAACCACAAAGAAGCACCAGGGAATGAGATGCTCTCAGCATCACTCATTTTCAGTGAATGGGTGAGCAAATCTAACTGAAGAACAGCTATATGCTTTACTTTAGAGGAAAAGATGTGGAACCGAATAAGAGAATCCTGCAGAAATTGTATTTGCTCACTTTGTTTTTCAGACACAAAAGAATGTGTAGTTATATTCAGCCACCAAACAAAAAAAAAAAAAAATAGCAAGAATAAGGGAACTGTAAGCAAGTTACTCCTAAGGTAGTGAAAAAAAACAACTGCGTTATGCTAGTTAAAGGAAAATGTACTTTTTGATAATTTTTTTTTAATGATTGTCTCCTCCCCACGCTGGGTGTCTCTGAGACCATCTAACTTGCTAGCCCCAGGCAACATGGCGGTAGCAGCACAAAGCTGTGCTTCACCACTGGACCTCCTGCATTTCAAAAACATTTTTCAGATCCAGGCAGACTTTTCTCTAGCTTAAGTGTTGAAATGCATGTTTATACTCCCCATCAGCATAGACGCACAATCCTCTCCAAAAACAAACACTTCTCCCTAAAACTGCCTCCTCCAGTTCCTCCCAAGATTCTTCTTGATGAGCCTGTAGTTTCTTGTTCCCCTACATAATGTACAAAGATGGGAAAAGACAGAGGGCTACAGAATGATAAGGATGATAAATTAGCGGGGGACCAGCACATTTAGTCCATTTGCTGCATGAAGCTCATTTCATCATTGTTTTACTTCTCTGGTATTTAGTTGGGCATTGGTGGGAAACTATGTACCCTGCTGCTCTGTATTTAACCCTAGAGCCTGATTAACTGCTTAACACCAGGGCTGGAAATCCAAGAGACAACTGCAGTTCAGGCACCTCCTCACTCTGGAGCAGTTGAGTTTTTAACCCTTTTGCCACATCTGTGTAATGCTGTATAAACAGTGAAATACAATCTCGTTACTACTTTACTCAAATATTTATTATACATAATGTAACATATCAATCAACACAGGGCTTTATAATTTCTTTAACATCATTTCATGAAGAATACCTGAGACTGAGATCATTGTAGCAATTTATAACTGAAAGCACAGAGATGAAACTGAGAAATTTAAGACAAAAGTGAGTATGACACTTAAAACTTATGGGGCATCATTTATGTAGACCTTTATTACTGCAGGTAAGTTAGAAAACCTGCAGCTGCTTATGGGCTTCTGTGGGCAAACCAAAAATACTGCTTCCAAAACATGGAGGTTTTGTTCAGCATCAAGCACAAAATGGAGCTGGCAGGCTCGATAAATTTAAGTGGCAAATTGGTAGTTAATAAATAGCACAAATGGAAAAGGAAGACTAAAAATATCAAGACAAAGGAAGAAAGCAAGGGTCCTCTCTGGCTGCCAGGGCTAGGTAAGTCCCAGGTGTAACAGAGACAGCCTTGCTGTCTTCCTTTAGCACAAATAGCTTCAGAAACAGCCAGGGTGAATCCACTGGCTGCCCATCCAAAAAAAAAGAGGTGCTTTCCTCTTTTTGGATGAAAGGAGAGGATGCACAAACTGAAATCCCTTCAGTGGCACACACAGCGAACCTCCCCACTCTTACTCCCAGTGTAGAGCAGATGTGGCAGAAACATGCAGCTCTGTGGGGAGCAACTATTCATAAACTCCATATAATGAGTTATCAAATAATTACCTGAATTTGATTTGGAACTTTTTCCTCCAATTTCACCCAACTTTATTTTTATTCCATGTCACATAATATTTTTTAATACATAACTTAGGGAAGGTGGGGAAACACTTCAGGTTGAATCCATCACTCTAGAGAGTGTATAAAAGAAAAACAACAAACACACAAGTACTCAGCTTTAAATATGTGAGCAGTGGCTCATATAATCACTAGTTAAGTACATAAGCATTCTGGTGGAGTCTCAACTAGCTTCACAGGCTTGAATTTCAGCACAAGCTTTAGATGCTGTAATTGATTGCAGCTATCAAGTATAGCACTTTGAAGAACTAAATAAGCATTTTGTAGAGCAAAGCCCACTAGGCTTTTTTCAAAGACTACTTAATTCAAGCAGATTCTAGATCAAACTCGGATTACTGGAATGATATGTCAACTATTTAGGTATAGTAATATTTTTAAAAAACTATTTAACCTCATTAATATCATCAAAAGAACAATTAAAAATAATTAGACAACATTTTAAAAATGTTTTATTTTAAAGCTGAGAGACACTGCAGAGTATGGCAATGGTTTACATCATCTCATCGCCCCTTATCTCGGTATAAATTGGTTTTCTTATTCTTTATTTTACAGACTGTGTTCTGCCTACTAAATTTGAGCAAGTCCTCCCTTTCTGCCATATTAGAAGTGCAAATGTCTTCCAACACTTTGAAATTATTACTCTGCCAGTGTCAACCTAATCTGCATCAAAATTGCACCTCTGAATATAAAGGTCTTCAGTTTATTTTTTTGACTATGTATGACTTTTGTAAGAACTCCACTCACACTAAATCTCATCTCTAGTGTGTATAAGTAATGCTGTCATAGTTGGCCCAAACACAATGGGAGACAAAAAACAAGTAAAAAAAAAAGATTAATGCCAGAGATAAGCACTGAAGTACTTTTGATCAAGAGGAATTTCAAATAAATTTATATAAACACTGTAAGAATCACTTCATCCAGTAATAGTATGGCATTTTTACAAGTATTTCCTTCTGTACTTGCTTTGAGGGGGTAGGTGTCAGATGAGAAAGGAACTGTTGTTTATTTATTATCTCAGTTTTCTCCTCTCACAAACCATAAAAGTTCAGATGCAGAGATATCTTATAATTGAGTAACTGGAAAGAAAACCCTCACAAGCTTTTCACAACTGAGCTATGTAACTCCTATTGTATCAGTGTGGCCAGTTAGATACAAACCCTTGCAGCAGCACATATTTAATCTGCATCCTCTGGAAGTTACTGCTTCAGTTTGCATAATGCCATAATATTTGCTTTCTCCCTGAAATACTATATTTTTAACACATTTCTTGTTTCTTATACTTTGCAAGAAGCACTAAATGGACATATACAGTTACAACACTTACTTGTATTTTTGAAAGAAATAGGCAAAAGTGTTTCAAAAAACTACTGCAATTTAACTTATAGTGCTGGAATATATTGTTAGCAGTACAGATTATGTAGTATATGTTTTTATATAATGCTATATGCAGGTACATAACAAAATAGATCTATACCGAATCCTAATATGTTAACATACTTTTGGTACATTTCACAATACATTTGGTACATACCACAGTGTGTGTGTTTTCCAGGTCCTGAAGTTCCTTAAAAAGCCACTTTAAAAGCTTAATAAAAAAGCACTTCCCTTTAAAGGCACAGTAATTAAAGCTGTACTTTGCTGCAGATTTCCAACTTACATACTATTAATTTTGAGCATGCTGAGAACAACTAATATTGAAGGAAAAAATAGCTGCTCAAAACCAACCTCTCATTTAATATTGATGTTGATTCGTGACATACCTGTTCAACCAACAATCAGAGGGGCGTGGGAGGAAGGATGAATCTGTACTATTTCTGGGCAATAATAGTATCAGGCAGGTAAATTAAGGTCCTAAGGGAGGTAGCAAATATTTTACCGGACCTGCACCCAACAGATGAATGCACCAGGATCCAAAAGATAGAGGAGTCTTAATTTAGGTGTTCTCTCTAAGAGACAAGAACTTTCCTAATGAAGACTACCTGAAAGCTGCTGAAATCCTGAACGAATGCTGGGACAGGTCATTCGCTAACAACATAAAAGTGAAGAAGGAAAATTAATAAAAGATGTCAGGTTGTGGGGGCTGCTGTTCGCAGAAACATCCCCTTGCTCATAAAGCTCACAGCCGTCAGGCCATGTCTGCTCTGTGCCACAGCATGCAGAAGGTCGGCTGGTTCCATATGAAGTGTGTAAGGATATCAGTATCAAGAGCAACCCTACATTGCTTAGTTCGCTAAGACAATCAAATACAGTGTTTATAAGTAATTTTAAAACAGATTAAAAAACATTTTTGAGGACAATGAAAATATGCAAATAATAATGCATTAAAAATGTTTTCAGGCAATGTATTTTCTCTTTAACATTCACTCTTGTATAAATATCTCCACTTCAAAAGAGGATTGGCCTTTATTCCCAAAAATCACTGGCCAAGCTTAGAAGTAGCTGCAAGAGAATTACAATCCAAATAATAGCCAAGGCCTTCAGTATAATAAACTGTAAATATTAGTTGTACAAGAAAAATATTAAAATATGAAATTAATTAATTATAACAGAAAACACAATAGTGCATTCTTCTATTTGGCACTTCTGCTATGGTACCAACAGATATGGTGTTAAACTCTAGGGCCAAAATGGCCTCATTTTAAGAGGCAAAATATTTGACAACTAGAATGTTTTAATCTATAAAGCCATTAATGGTAAGATTACCAAGTATTGCCATAGCACTGGTAATACAAATCCACCTTAAACTGCCAGTCTGACCTAATTTTGTAAGACTGAGAAGTCTACCTGAGCAGACAGGAGGAGGTAGGTACTTCAAATACAACATGTTCTTTCAAGGAAGAATCTAGAAATATCAGAAGTCCTGGGATTACTCAGAGCCTAAACCGAGAGTCAAAAGTGTGGACAAAGGAACTTGAAAATCACTCAGCAATTAAACCTATAGTAGGTAAATTTACATGGAAGTGACCTACACAGGAGTCTCAGCTGACACTAAACTATTCCTCACCCTCTAGGTAAATCATGAGGCAGCAACATCAGCTGCGGCTCCCCCAGCCTGGATACACTGTTGTCTACACCCAGAGTGACTGTTTTCACCTCAGCTGAAGTACCTGCTCACAAGTCAGAGTAACACAGCAGTCACAGTCTCCAACCTCAGTACCAAACAACACGTCCCAATGACAGAGACATTGGCTCCAATTCCTGAAATTCCATTAGAAAAGCAAACAACAAACTCACAAATACAACAACAACAACAGAAAACACACACACACAAACCCCTCCAAACTATTAAATAAAACACACACACACTGAAAAACCACACACAGGTCCTTCCTAGAGTCAGGTCAGTTAGAATATACACCTTTTGCACTTAGTTTCTTCTTGAAAAAAACAGCAAAAACCAAGTCAAAACAAGTAAAAATTATTTGTGCTTACTGATCGCAAAACTGTGTGTTTTCCACATGTGAAAAGCATCCAGTCCTTAACGTTCACAAAAAAATGCCAAATTTTTCCAAGCCATGTGCATGACAATAGGCTTACTTCAACAAGACACCAGCCATCCAAGGAGCTACATATATACACCCTCTTATACTGCCATCCATTCTGGACCTCAGACAGAGAAGTTTATAATCTGAGAAGATAAGTTACATACGAAGGGTGAACTGACATCTCCCATGCATCATGGCACAAGCAGAAGAAATTCGGGGAAGTTTAAACCCCTTGGCAGTTCTCAGGCCTGAGAAATTTAACTATCTGATGCTCCAATATATGCTTCTGATGTCTCTCTTAGCAGAGCCTCTCTAGCCACCTCTGAGAGCGTGGTCACAAGAGACTGCAAATGCAGCATTTTTCATGGTCTGTAGATAGATGGATTTGTAAACTATGTGAGACAGTGTGATCAAATGGCTATATTGGAACTATAAATCCACTTCCAGTCTTGTTCCTATTATATTTGTGTAAATTGAGAACCTGGAAAGTAAATCTGTTCTGGAAATCTTGATATTTTGAGGTTTATTAACACATGTATGATGTTTCAAATTTGTTCTCGGATTTGCTGGTAAGCCTTTTTACAAACAAAAGATCGTATCTCTTAAGGCTATCTATTTTTTAGTAAAACGAGAGATAATATTTAACAGTTTTTAAAAGGCCTAACAGTTATCCAGGTGAATCACCCATCTATCTTCAATGCTGGGTTTATTAGTTTTACTGTCTTCTGATCAAGGGACAGAAAGAAAAAGTTGCACAGATTTTAATGGTAAGGATTTAGTTCAAATAATATCTTAACCCATGTCCCATTACTTTCTTCTCTCAGAAAACATCTGTGGAACACACCTTTGGAGTCCTTTTTTACCTTTAATTAACAAAAATAATCTCAATTTCTGTTTTTATTGATCCTAGAATATTCTACAAGAAATATTTAAATACCTGAATAAATGTTTCTGAAGAAATATTTTTGACTAATCTCTAGTCAGACATTTCAAAAAATGGGGGGAGGGGAGAGAATAAAAGATTGTCAGATTACTTCCTGAGAAATATTCCATTGATCCCAGATGGCATAATTTCAAATACAATTGGCTGTTGGCTTACCTGTCTCCAATTGTTGAGACTGAAAGAAGTAAATGAAAAAGCTATAAAATTAGTACTTTTTTTTTTGGCAGGATTCTAAAATGGAATAGCAATATTTCATTTTTTTAATTATTTCTTTACATGAGACTAATAATTCTGCTCTTAACACAACTAATGCTGCCTCTTATTGATATAGGCTATAAATTTAACCCATTTGCAGAAAATTACTTAAGTGCATAAGGATTCTAAGCTCGCTCTCTCTGGGATATTAGATGGAGTTAAGCCTTAATTGGCACAAGACCAATATCAGCCAGATTTTTAAAAGATCAAAGGCAAAAATTTGTACTTTTCACCAACTAGCTTTGGACCCAAGGAAAAGCAATTCCCACTGAAACACTTCAAGATGAGCCAAAGGACTTCAGCATCTAAAACCTGCTTTAACTAAAAGGCTTAAAAAAAAAAAAAAAACCCAAAAAAAAAAACAAACAAAAAACAGCAACACCAACAAAATCTACAGTAAGATAACTCAAACTCTATGAAGTTTTAAAATACATGCTATTATCCAAGTGTGGGCACCAAGCGTGCATTAAGACTGCTGAAGATTTCTGTTACCTGGGAGCCCCCTGCTGGGACTCTGCCTTGAGAAAACAAAATAAAAGGGTTTTATTTTGAAGGTGTATCACAGGTGTTTCACTAATATTTAATTATAAAATATATGGTATATGATCACCTTAGAGTCACTGAATGCTTAATTTCTTATAAGCAAATTACTACAAAGGAGAAAAATAAGTAATTTTTCTCTGCATAACAAATGCATGTGCTTAGTTAAATACTTAAAATTCTTTAAAATATCCCTCGTTCTGGGAAATGCATGAAGATTCAAATGGACAGTCTGTGTGCCAGATAGAAAGGATCCAAACTGGTGGATTATCTTTGTCATTATCATTAGAGAAGCTATAAGCAGAAAACAGTTTATTGAGTTTGATTAACACAGACAAAAAAAAAAAAATAAAAACCAACAAAAAACCCCACAACAACAGCCCAGACATTAAAACATTTCAGGACTTCAGGAAAAGTAAAATACCAAAAAATAGTTTTTGGAAAAATAGCATTTTCATTACACCACCTGATTTAACTGAAAAAATATAGAAAAGTTTTCAGGAAAGTTTTCAGGCACACAAGCTCCTCTTTAGGTCCAACCAAAGCAACCAGTTAAGTACATGATAGAAAAATTGCTCTGAACTCACAGATCATCGGTATTTTCTTTCCTGGAAAACTCATCTGAAATATTTCAACCCATACTGCAGTCACTACCTGCTTTATTCTACCAGGTACGGCCGGCCATTCAGAGCACTGTGCAATTAAACCACCTGGGGTTATAAAGAGCAGCCTTTTCCACAAGCATTTTGTACCAATATGGTTTCACTCTTCTGGTTATGGACAGTACAGCCATAAAGCTTAGTCTCCAGATTAATATTTGAGAATATTTTGTAGGTGTCCCTATAAGCTGGAAATGTTTTCTCTCTCAATGGCAATGAAAGTTTCTGGGTTTTATGAGCATTGAGGTGATGACTGTTTGATATATATGTATAAACTTTCATTCACTAGTGATTTTTTATTCCATTTTTAATTCCCTTTTTCTATTATTTCTTAATGGCAAAATGTCAGGCTTATGTTTAAGATGCCATTGAAAATATCAAAGCATTTTCTTGAAAAGAAAAATCAAAGGCCTGCATGCTCACAAGATTATAAGTAAATCTGTCTGAATACTGCACAGCACTGTGTTTCTTTCTCATGGGAAATAACTCATTCTTCTGCTATACTCAGTCACCTGTAGAAAATTTTATCAGTATAAGCAAATTATTTGCTAAATTGAAGAGCTGTTAGCATACTCAAAGAGACGGTCCTGACCATAGCAAGAGGAGTTAAAAGATCAAAGGGAAAAAAACTTATCATAGTTCTTCTCACTATGCCAGTTATGCACTTTGTGTAAAGGTGAAAAGTAAAATGTATATGTAAATATTCCTCCATCCAAAGCAGCTTTAAATTAGACTCAGGAAGAATGCGTGAAACTAGTAGAAGCTGCAATATATAACATTTAAAATATAACATTTCTAAACCCATTTTTAGACCCCTCTACTATAAAGGTTCCAGACTCCTTCCTTCAATACAAAAATAAGGTGTCCATTCAAGGAGAAGAAATCATTTTGTGAAACCACTGGATACCCTGTGGTATCTGAACACAGTGTGATAGCTCCTTATAGTGAACCATTTGCAGCTTGTAAGAGAAGGCCAAAAACGTTCAAGCCACATTAGGCCTCTTCACCCAAGGAACTCATGCCCTCTCAGACAATTCTGAAAGAGCAAAAAAAAGGGCTGAACCTGGAGTGTAAATCTTTCCCTATGCAGTATGAGGAGCAGGTGAGGTCACTTGTTCTGTTCAGCCTGGAGAAGAGGAGACGGAGGGGGGACCTCATGGAAGTTACAACTTCCTTGTGAGGTTCTCTGTGGTGACCAGTGACAGGTCCCAAGGGAATGGCCTGAAGTTGTGTCAGGGGCGGTTTAGGTTGGGTATTACAAAAAGGTTCTTCACCCAGAGAGTAGTTGGGTGCTGGAACAGGCTGCCCAGGGAAGTGGTCACAGAACCAAGTCTGTCTGAATTCAAGAAGCATTTGGACAATGCTCTCAGGCTCAGGGTGTGACTCTTGGAGTGTCCTGCATAGAACCAGGAGTTGGACTCCATGATCCTTATGGGTCTTTTCCAACTCAGCATATTCTATCATTCTATGATTCTGTGATTATGCATTCCTTTTCCATCTTGATGCACTGGGGTGTTGTGGTTTAAGAAATGCTACTCTCCTGTTCAGTGCCCCCACCAAGACTCTCCTAAATCACACTCCACTCACTCACTCCCATCTTCCGCTCTCCCTTCTCACTCCAGCAGAATGCCTTACATCATCAAAACATTTCAGGAAAGAACTTCTGAACTGTGAAATCCAGTAGAAAATACAACACAGTAGTCAAGCATCAATGCCTTACTGTATTCCTCTCTTGTCCTAGGAGAAAAAAAGAAGTGAAATTACACAATCACTTCTTGGGACTCAAGAAGCCATGCAACACAGAAAGCTTAAGACAAAATAACACGAAGAATTAAAAACCATAAACAACCTGATTTTATATGAAAATTCTCCTTAATGACTCAGACAACATGAACAGAAAAGTTTGTTTATATAAGCTTCAATCTTTTTTCAGTACTTTAACATTATGGTAAAGAGCGTCTCTGTCACCTAAGGAGGTTTTTACTTGTTCTGTCCTCATGAGCATTGTATAAATAAAGGCACGGTAGCACTAAAAAGAATCTCTCATACTGTGCTCCTCTAGCTAAAGATAGAAGAAATGGGCACAACAGCAGATACTGACTGTGAGGAATTATACGTCAACTACTTGTAGAAATCACATGCAGTTATGTTGCTAGGAGAGAACAAATGCCTGCAGCGTCCAAGCTTGCCAGAATATTAAAGATCACATAAGCACAGAATATTTTGAGTTGGAAGGGACTCAGAATGATCATCAAAGTCCAACTCCTGGCCCTGCACAGGACAGTGCCAAGAATCACACCACGTGCCTGAGTGTTGTCAAAATGCTTCTTGAACTCAGACAGGCTTGGTGCTGTAAAATCACTCAAGGCGGAAGGAAGAAGGTGACAAGAAGGCCTGATAGGTCAACACCAAAACCTGAGCCAGGAAAGTCTCAAAATACATAAATATCTGTCCTGATATTTATGTGCACCAGTGTGCCCAGGTGGCCAAGAAGGCCAATGGCATCCTGGCCTGGATCAGGAACAGTGTGGCCAGCAGGAACAGAGAAGTGATTCTGCCCCTGTACTCAGCCTTGGTGAGGCCACACCTGGAATACTGTGTCCAGTTCTGGGCCCCTCAGTTCAGGAAGGATATTGAGGTGCTGGAGCAGGTGCAGAGAAGAGCAACCAGGCTGGTGAAGGGACTTGAACCGCATGAGGAGAGGCTGAAGGAGCTGGGGTTGTTTAGCCTGGAGAAGAGGAGGCTCAGGGGAGACCTCATCACTCTCTACAACTCCCTGAAAGGAGGTCGTAGCCAGGTGGGGGTTGGTCTCTTCTCCTAGTCAGTGAGCCATAGGACAAGAGAGCATTGTCTTAAGCTCTGCCAGGGGAGGTTTAGGCTGGATATTAGGAAGAAATTCTTTACAGAGAGAGTAATCAGCCATTGGAATGGGCTGCCCAGGGAGGTGGTAGATTCTCCGTCCCTGGAGGTTTTCAAGATGAGGCTGGACGTGGCACTTAGTGCCATAGTCTAGTAAGCGTGGTGGTGTTGGATCAAGGGTTGGACTTGATGATCTCAGAGGTTCTTTCCAACCCTTGTCCTCATTCTGCTCATGGCTTTGGTTCATAAAACTCATCATTGTTTTCCTTTCATCAAGGTTTTGATTCTCTTGCTCAAAGAGCCAATAACCAGTACCTCTCCACATTCACATAACATCCAGTTTCCTCACTTTCCACAAGTGCATGCAACCTTGCCAAATGTGCTGGCACCACCATTCAGAACATACCTAACCTCCACGATTTTACTGAAAAATCAAGCATTCTCTAGCCAGCCTTTCTATGAGAATACTCTAAATGCAGTTCTACAATCAAAATTAATGTGTGAAGAAGTACCAAGAGATTCCATTCATACCCCTTCTCGGATTTCAGATATTAAAACCTGCCAGACCTATAAGTTGGTAAATATCAAAAAGTATGACCGTACTGCATAACAAGGCATGGAGCAGGCAACCTGAACTTTAAGTACTTAGTTGGACCTCTTACTCTCCTGCTTCAACAGGTCCACCTTTCTGGTTGCCATGTATTCCATCCATTTGAAAAATGTTCTTTGTCATGAAGAAATAGAATGGCTAATGGATTTTGAGTAGGACCAGGCAATCTTTCTATGAAGCTTTTAAAATCAATGTACATGTTTTGAAATTGAAAAAAAAAAAAATGGCAAAAAAAAGCAAATAGGCAAAATGAAGTCCTCCAAGATATCATGGGGAAAGCATTTATACAAACATAATATCTATAGAACATGCACCCTTCCTTATATTATGAAATACATATTTAATTCCCAAATAATATACATTCCAAAAATAACACTGTGTATAAGAAGTCTGCATGCTCTGTTTATGAAGTGACAGATGTTTTGCATTCAAGATGCTGCACAACTACATATCAGTCTGCTGGATCACTGGTGCACACAGGAGTCAATGAATATAAGAACGCACTAAGTATCATTGTGTAAAAGTAAAGAAAAAGTGTATTTTTGATATAAAGAAAGTCTAAACCCAAATAAAATAGTATAAAGCGTCAACATTGGAGCAAGTTGTTCTTACCTCTTAAGATATAAGTATAGTTAAACAATTAAATATATGTATTCTACTTTAGAACTGCTAACAATTTTTGTACGTTTTTCTTCCCCATAAGACATTTTTGGTATACAGAACTGCTACCCACCTTGTAAAACAGCTACCACTGCTGAAAGACGAAAACAGTGAAAATATTCCCCTCTCAACACATCCAGTTACAAAATATCCCTACTCGTTCAAAGTTATCAATACTGGTTTAGTTAACAGACCTTTCAGGATAAAAATATCTCATTGGCACAAACAATGATTTTCTGTTTAAAGCTCTGAGCTGCTCATATGAAATCTGGTTATGACTCATCTGTGTTGGCAGCCAGGAGACACTGAATGCTCTAAGTACAACTTAGGGACTCACTCTCTGGGCCTCACTCTCTTCTCCATCTTATGCAAACCCATCTGAAGAACTGGGTGAAAAGGACAAGCTCATATAAAATGTGCACACAGAGAAGTGCACGTATGTATAGACACCACACCATCCCAGGTTTATTTCAATGATGTTTTGGAGTAATACACGCTTTAAACTGATTCCCTGTCACAGAATCAGTCTTGGCATAAATGCAATGAAAACATTAATTTCTTCTCTGATTTATCTTGTTTGCCAATTGCGACCCATTGACAGGTCATGATCATCATTCAGTTTTCTACACAAAAATCAGATCAGCATTCCTCCCAAGTCAGAGGTGTGCAAAAAGGCAATCTAATTTCTTCGTTCATTCTTTACACTGCCAGCAGGGTCAATATTTTGGCAAAAACAAAAATTCTCTCACTGAGGTCCTAGTGCAAAGTTTTCATTTCACTTTCAGTTCTCCAACAAGTCACTACACACGGTAGATTAACTGCAGCAGCTCAGCTTCTTCAGATGCTCTCGAGTTTCCTCACATTATATGTATCAAGACATAATTACTCTGCCAGCTTCGCTGACTGGAATTATTAGTTTTCCCATTGAACTAACTATCTGGAACAAATGAAGTATGCTTATTGTCTGGACAGGATGGGGGAACACAGGGAAACCTTGAATACCAAAGACCTGAGAAAAAAAACCTGAGAAATCAATCATACTTTAAATTAAGAATTGCTTCAGGAGTCTGTAAAGGCTTGATAATTTTAGATAAGTGGTAAAAGCATATTTTAGTGAGTATTAGGCTTTACACTCAGTTAAAAGGATAAAGCAATACAATGTCATACCATAAGAAGCCATTTACTGCTGCTATTGCATTCTTTCCTGGTTGATACATGTTGTTAAGAGATTTAATAGGTGAGCTCACTATAACGAAGCATAGCCATATAAATAACTACAGATTCAAGTGGAAGCCCTCTTTCCTTTGCATCAGGGGTCCTTCTGCCTCTAACCTTTCCTTCTTTTCTCCACAGGACCCCTGTAGAAAATGCTGCCTTCCCTCTCTGTTGCACTCTTCTAGGAACAAGGATTATTGTACTTTCAAACAATATTCAACATGAAGTCCTAAAAATCTTAAGTAAAATTTCTCCGCAGTTGATTGCTTACCAATTTCCTCTTCGGTATAGCTAAAAAAAAGAAGCAGGGCATATCTACCATCAGCCAAACCCCTAGATATTCACATTTTAAACTGACGCTTAGCCTGATTAGCCATCCGTTTAAAAAACAAACAAACAAACAAACAAAAAAAAACACACACAAAAAAACCCCCAACCAAACAAACAAAAAACGCAGAAGTATGTCTGGTGCCTGAAACAACATTTTTTTTTACCATTTGTTTTGACCAAGCACATCCTGAAGCCTTCCAAACCAGGCTGGGTGTGGAAGATGTTGCTTAGTTTCTGCTTCTGTGTTGCCTAATTTCTGCTTCTGCCAAAGAAGGGGGGACAAATGAACATGTGCACGTCTTTCTTTCACACACAATACATATGTTGTTGTCTAATTTGGTTTTATTTTGGAATAAAAACCGAAAAACCAAACAACCCAAAAGGTGGAAGATACTAAATTACAGTGGCATCGCTGCTGCCATCTAGCGGACCTCTAGTCTCTCCTGAGTGGGATTTTTTTGTCTGTGGATATCACCTGCATCGGAGGAATTTCAGTAGGAACATCACCCTACTTGCATTTAGTCCCTTTTGAGACGTTTGTATAGAGACACGGAAAAGGTTACAGATTTATCACTTTTTTTTTTTTTAATTAAAACTAGATTGAAAACCAGTTATATCACTTTACTTCTCCCTTGGACCTTCCTTTGCGCTAAGCACTTCCCACCTGGCTCACTCTTTTTCTTTTTATCTTGCAACAGCCTTGCACTGTCAAACTAAATTACTATTTGCAGTAAATTTCAGCTCAAACTCTAAGACGCTTTTTATTGAAGCATCTTGTTTGCCCCGGAATGGGTATAGTCCTTTTGGGATATATATTATAAAATTTATTTTCATGAGTTTATAGCTGTGCAGTGACAATTCTCATTGTACTGAAATTTGGCTTATAAGAATCAAAGATAGTGCCTTTTTCTAATATTTAAAAGGTGACATTTTAAAATTTTAGTTAATTTTTTTATATTTCTTAATATTTAGAAGCAAGCCATTCATTTTCACTCTACTCTGAATTATTGCTGATACACTGCATTGAACAGAAAAAAGGTCTTACTTTATCTATAAGAGATACGTATCTGGGTTAAGGTTTTGATTTTAGAAGCTGCTCTTTCAGACAGAGCAACATATTTTCTTGAAAACCTCTTCTCCCACCATCTCTCCCCTCATCTCCATGTCTAAGGTCTCCCTTTCCCACTGCCTCCTTTTTCCACCCCTGCCCTGGACCTTCAGACTCTCCTCTTGAGGCAGAAGCCAGCAATTTCCTCATCCCATCCCTACTTTGTGACCGTACTAATTAACTGTTGTCTGTAGAAGAGATCTGGCAGCTGAAAATCAGACTATTCATTAAAGGTTTGTTTCTTTAAGTATAGTAATGTTAATTAATTTACTGACAATTACTTTGAGTGCCTAGGTAAATCTTCCAAGACAACTGAAATGTGATATCCCCCTCCGCAAAATATTTTCATGCCTACAGCACTTAAGTTGAAAATTATCTAACCTTTGAGACACTCCTACTTGGCACTGTAGAAGTCAAGGTTCTCTGTGAAAAAAAAATATTAAAAAAAGTGATCTGCACTCTTTGTAAGAAATTGCCAAGCAAAACATAAAATACAAAACCTTCCCATAAGCATTAATACCTGCTTAACACACCTGATAACATCTATTTGCATTCAAAAGAGGGGTCAAAGGTGAGAAAGATATAATCAGCTTACATTTACAACAGACACCAAAGGAAGGGACAGTGATTCTGCTTAAAGACATCACTTGCTGCAGGCAGTTTTTGGGCAGCACTCGACACTGTCCTGTAGATCACACCATTATTGCATGCACGACAACTGCAAGCCCTCATTAGAAAACCCATAAGCTTCAAAGTGCTTCAAGGAACTTGTGAACCTGGAATGCTTAAAGGAAGATCAGCAGCGACCTTTTCCAGCAAACAATGCTTCATCATTAAAAAAACAACCAAACAAAACAAAACAAAAAAACAGCAAACAAACAGAAACAGCAAAGGAAGTAAATACAATCTGTAAGAGGGGAGGGAAAGAGTAAACAGTAAATGGATAACAGGTTTCAAATTCACAGTCAGTTCAGTCTAGCATAAGAGTATTTACATTTGAATAGATGGTAGCACAGAGTTGATTCTCATGCTGTAGTCTTTAATAGTTTGCTCATCCTGAATGTTTGGAATTGCCAGAGATAAGGATACAGCCCCGCAGCTCCTCTGCCTTGAAGCATGCATTAGCTATTCACACCTGCTCCAACTCGGCAGAAAATGCCAGTGACTCAGTTCTGACAATGTGCAAGTCCGAGAACTCTTTTTTTTTAATTGTGCCCATCACTGGGTATATCCAAGAAACAATTACGGACTACTGAATTTTTTTCAGATATTTTGTGACAGTGTCCACATCTCATCTCTCTGTCTACATGATCTCACAATTCAGGCTTTTAAATATATGTATTACCATATGCACTATAAAGGTTCCTATTCACTGCACCCACTTCTACTTGCCTTTGTCTGTGGATCCCACAATCTCTACTGACAGAATTTCAGGTGACAGGAGTAGGTAACTCAGCAGGACTAGTCATATAATTAGAGCTCTAAAGATTCTATCGCTATAACTTGTGCATAGGTGCAAGAGACTTCATCAAATATTTGGCAATAGAAAACATTTCCTGGGCATACAGGAATGAAATATCATGGATACGTGTTCCTCTTTTTTAATCAGTCTTGCTTTGCACCTGTAGTTCCTGTAGAAGATCAGACTATTTTCACCCATCTTCAACAGTGTGTTAGATTCTGTGAAGGAAATTAGACCTTGTTTCCCTGAGAAAGATCTACCCCAAACTCATTCATTGTGTATGCAGGCTATACATATAATGTGCTAGGTGAGTCAGACTCTGAAAAGAAGGATTTGGGAAAGTAAAGATTGCCTGAGATGGACCACAAAATGGTGAGGGATAGGCCTCTACTTCAGTTGTTGACTTGGTCAAAGGTCAGAACATCAGAAATTATGGCCAAAGGTCAGACCAGGGGTCCATCTAGCCCATTATCTCATCCCCAGAACTAACTAAGGGCAGATGTCTCAGGAAGGGCTCAAGATGATTTCTGATTTCTTGCTTCACCCTCTCCTCACCGACAAGCTACCAGGTATCCTCAGAGAGGACTCGTGTTTTTTAGGAAGTGAAAAAGACACTGCATAGCTTTGTTGGCACAAAACTGATGTAATAAACTAGTTCCTGGATTATGTTAAAGAATACTAATTGAATCAGACTTAAATGACCACAACAGCAAGATGAGGCATATTTTTACTCCAGTCAACATCTCCTGCATCAGACCAGTAACTATTTGGACATATAAAGACACACTCACTAACCGTTCTTCCTCTCTTAGATGGATGTCACGTTGTGCATTAACTCAGTGGCTTTCCCCTGCCCAAGACATACTAAATGTACAACACAGGATTAGGCTCTGCTGCTGAGATAGACAGGAAACATTTAAGAACAGCATTTCGGCTCTTTCAGGACCTCCCTCTGAGACAAAGGTCAAGCAGCTTACCAGTAATGAGCTGACCGTGGCAATTCAGTGATGCATAACACTGACGTGGGAGTAACTTGACAAAATTCATCACCTTGACGAAAGGCGAGCACTGCCTTCATCAGTCCTTCATCATAATACTCTGCTCAGAGATGGTGCATTAACCATCTTTAGGGCCCAGCAGTGAGCCCAGCTGATGAACCATGTTAAACCAATCCAACAAGAACAATAGTCAACTCGGGCAAATTCAGCCTTATTTGGCTTGGCAGATTCTAAATTGATATGACCAGGGGGAAATAGGAATGGGATAAGGAGTGTCTCAGCTAAAGGACAACATGGCAGCCCAAGCAAGCAACTCAGTAGCTTTTTTGGAGACAATGCATTAATGGAAAGAGCTGTAGGGACAGTCGTGTTTTCATTAGGTTGGGAGTTTTTTTTACAAGCCATGCAGTTGATTGATTTGACACCCTGTAGATTGACTTCTCATGCCTGTCTTTTGTTTGGAAACAGACGCTTGTATTTATATTTCAGAGAAAACCAAATATTCCTCCTCTACATTTGACAAGTCTATTCACTCTCAGGGATGTTACTAGGTACACAGGAATAGACAAATCGAATAGACAAATCCCTGTCCATTACTATGGCAGTGACTTTGCTACAGCACTACTCAATGGTGCTCTTATAGTTACTTCATCTTCTGATTTTTTCAATAGTTTGTTGTGGGTTTGTTTTTTGGTTTGTTTTTTTGGGTTTTGGGTTCTTTTTTGTTTGTTTGTTTTGTTTGGGGTTTTTTGCTGACCACTGCAGCTATTTTTGTCTTAAAAGCAATGTTTTACCCCTTGAAAGACATGGCAAAATTTCACCACGCGTCCTTTTCTGTCTGCAGCTAGAGTAGCTCAAGAGGTTGATACCTGAGGTACCAACCTTCCTGCTGAGCTGCTCATGTTTCAATCAAAGTTCAATGTAGGCAACTAAAAGGTAAATTGGGAGGAAAGGAACATGATGTCAGGGGAGGAGGAGGCTAAAGCATTGCAGGTCAGTGGGAGTCAGAAATGTACAATGTCAGCAGGCATGACAACTGTAAACTTTATACAAGGCATGGACAGAGAAAAAAAAATTGCAGATTAAATGTATATTTTTTTCTGCTTTCCTCTATTCCTTCAATGACTTTCCCTACAAGACATCCCATTAAATCTTAAACATCAAAATTCTTCTAGGTTTCAGAAAAATTAGGCAAATTACACCAGGGATATGGGTCTGGGTTCTGATGTCAAACAGTTGATAGGGGATTAAGTTCTCTGATACCACTGAAGTTAAATTACACTGATTTAATAAAAGTAATGTTTTACCTGGGATATAAAAGTCTACTTCCAGCATATACTAGAAACCCAGCTCTGCAGTGGTTAAGAGAAGCATGTTTATTCTTTATTTGATTTGCAGATTTTATTTAGCTTTTAGTCCAGCCCACTTCATAACTTCATAGACATTTATAATTTATGCTCCATTGACTGACAGAAAAAGAATAAACATATTAAAATTTGATACCTGTCCTCCAAATGAAGGAAACATTTCACAACAGAATTTGCATTGTTTAGCTCTGATCATCTTCACATTTAGTTGTTATGGCTGTCTTAAATATTGCTTCTATTTCTTACCCAAGAATTGAGAATCAGCTTTTTGGCAGCATTTTGAGGAAATGCTCTAGGTACTAAACCATAAATCCACTTCCTGTACTTATTCTGAACTTCCTTTAAATGCTCATTGATGATTTAACCCAGAATATTAAGCTTTATCATTTGTTCCTACAAAACCTGCTGCCCTGCAGGGAAATCTCTGACAGTATTACTTATTACTTATTATTAAGGAAGTCAGTTTTGCAAATACTGGATGTCAGTGTTTTCATATAATTTTATTTTTAGCAAAAAACCCCCTGCTTTTACAGTAAGAATATGATATTCAGAGAGTAAGGCATCAAAGTACAAGCTAAGCAGTGGATCAAATAACTTGAATCCCAAGCCACAATTTAAAAAAAAAAAAAAAAAACCAGTTAATTTTACTGTTACGCAAATGCTATTTACCTTGTCTGCTGGCAGTTCAGACTTGATTCCATCCCAGAACGTCTGAGTACTGACATGAATGAAATTAAGTAGCGTAATCATATATCTCTACCTAACTGCTTGCTTTCTTTGCATAATCCCTTTTTTTTTCATTTGTATCCAAATGAATCTAAAGAACGTAAGGACAGTATGGTCAAAATCACTGTAAAAAAGAAAAAACATTAGTCCCAACACCGGAATTTAAAACATATTTTAAGAATGGAAAGCCTGGAAGAAACAAATCCTACTTTGAAATATAAATAGCTCTGCTTCAAGTGTTGGATTAATTCTCCACCTAAACATTTACAGAGACTCATAATATTCAGCCATTGCCACAAACTGCTTGTGTGTGGGACTTGCAGATCTAATCCTCTTGAACACAAATTTATTGCAGTTTTGCCCTGTCTTCAGAGTATTACCTTCCCCCTCCTGCCATTACACCCCTGTATTCTGCATTTGAATGTCTTTAACTGATGTGCAAGCCATCAGTTATTCTCTCCTCTGAGAGAGTAAAACCACTAACAGGTCTGGGATTTTACTGTATTTATAATAAGAGATTTCATTTTTTTCATTGAGACAACAGTTACTATGATTGCACCTGGGTTTAGTTTATCTCCTTAAACAAGGTTTGTGATTATCCAGAGCATAATTCCATTAACAATTTTACACAGCTGAGCTCTATCAGGAGAGAGAAAGAAATGCTTGAAAAGCAGATTTATGAATTACAGGTAATGAATGTTGCTGGATCCTGAAGAACTCCTACTGCAATTACAAGTAGCTAGTTTCAAGGAAGCCTAAGATTCCCAATAAAGTTTAAGTACCTCCAGCTTCAGGAGGGACAATATTGTGTCCTCCCTTCAGGGAGGAGCCTCCAGCAGCTCCCACCTGCCTTTTCCCATTCACATGGCTGTGTAGCCCAGGCTCAGCTGGCTCTGACAAATCCTTGGGCAGATACTGTTTATCATCCCCCTGTCCAGGGCACTACACCACTTCCATAGCTGTGGGTCTACAAGGGAAGCATGATCCTTTCTCCTGATGCTGGAACCCACAAGTTTCAAGCTTCTTGACAGACACCTTCCACTGCCTGCCACTGTCCTTCCTGTCTCAGGTGTGCAGATCTTGTCTCTGCAAACTTCAGCAAAAGCTCTGTAACTCCCTCTTCCGTGGAAGCAGCTGGTTGCTATTGCACCAGAGAGCTGCAGTAGCATTCAGCACTGCTGCTAAGGGGTTGCAAGAGTCGTGAGGACAACGCTGCTCCCCACCTTCCCCAAAGTATGCAGAATAGCTCTAAAGTACAGAGGCTGCCTCACAGGTCCTGTACGGAATACAAAGCATACCTGAGGGAAGCAGAGAACATAGATGAAGTGTTTTGTTTTTCCTTTCCTTGTAGCATCATAAGGAGTGATTAACCAGGATGAAGGATGAGAAATTACCAATAGACAGGCCAGGCAGATTTGGATCACTTACTGCTGCCAAAAACCAATACTAGGTGTTTATTAGCTTTCTTTTCTATAATCCAGGCATTTACTTCCAGACCCCACCTGCAATTAGCAGTACAGTGTCTTAGTAGGGCATACATTAACTTTCATTCTTGGATTATATTAGAGATCAGAAACACCAAACGATGCAGTGCGCCAAAAACTTCTCACAAATAATGAGAAGACAATACAGTTGTCAGAATTCATGTCCAGGGGTAAAATTACGTGGAGTATTTAAATTCCAGGTATGAACAATTGCACTATTTGCTACTACACTATTCATTTGCATTGATGTTCTGAAAAATAGCTAACTGCTGTTACTTATGTAGCTTATGTAAAAACTGCAGAAGTCAGCAGTACAGATACACTGGCCATTAGGAAATAGCTGGCACTTAAACACTGTAGTGGTCACAAATTAAATAGCTGGCACTTAAACACTGTGGTGGTCACCAATGCGTGACCACTCAAAGAATCACCATCAAATGTATTACCAAAAGCAGGTTTAATATAAATTTGTGAAAGTACAACCTCACAGAGTGCTATGGAAAAGTTTACTCTATTACTTACTACATAGATGAAGCATGTAAAGGAAAATTGGACTAGAATCAATTTAAAATTAGTTACTCAGAGACAGGGGATGCAAAAGGTTAAGGGTGGAGAAGAATAAGGGAGACCCTCCTGTTGAGTCACGAAGTTCAGAGAGGGCCCCCTTGCTTTCTAAATTCCTGATAGAGCCTAGGTGAGGCTGAGTCCAGTCTCAGTCCCATATAGTTTAGTCTAAAGGCTTTAGCTGCATTTAATAATTGACTAATTTAACATTTGTAAAAGGATTCACTAGAATTTACTACAGTTAACACAGTGACTTAATTATAGATCCAAGAGGCAATATTAATGTTAGACTTGCTATAGTGTGTTTCAGTCAAGTCACACACACAAACATACAGACACAAAGCTGTGTATACATAAATTTACCAAGGTATACCTGTTAAATATTCCCCTCAAGTTCAGTGAAATACCCTCAGTCAAATGCTGTGTCATTTTTCAATGGGTGAGACTTGAACCTTGAGTTGAGTGTGGGGGGGGGGGTCAGACCATGTCCCACCATCCGTTTTCAGTGACGGTTCTGCCAGTATTGGAAATTTGAGAATTGGTGAGCTCTGGACAGCTTCCCTCTCAGAGAGAGGTGGTGCTGCATCCCACTGCACTCCAGGAGTGTTCAAAGGGCCTCACTTAGAACAGCCGCTTATAGGGTCACAAAATGCTTGTCTTTTTCCATCCTGGCTGTAATCCAAGTTGGTAACTACTGGAGTTCTCAAAAAGTTCAGTAACAATGGTACTGTTTCACTCGGGCTACAATTCAGGTAAATAAGGTTCCAAGGCTGTCAGAGGATGGATGATTGTCTCGTTACCCTCCTTGGTCAGGCAACAGAAGTCCCTTGTATGGGCAGTGCTGCCCCCACCTTAGCCAAGCAAGAGCTTCTGGCACAGTCAAGGTACACTTCACCACTCAATTCATTACTCAAAAGCCAAAGCCTAACGGGAGTTCCTGAAATCATAGAGCAGCCTGAGGATGGGGCAAGGGTGTGTTGCACCACTGCAGTGGTTTAGAAAACACTGTGTCAACTTCTATTTCTGTACATCAATAAATCTGATTGATATAGGTGAACTAAATTACCATAGAAGCCAATTTATTAACTGGGAAACAAAACATTGCCCTATGAAACCTTCACTAAAAAAGCATTTAACTGTGACTAATGTTAGTATATTGTTACGTATGATCTTAAGTATTATTAAGCAAGCATCTGACAAATTAGTGCTGCATGTCCTCTCAATGCCTGTCAGTAAGCTGTGGTTGGTACATGGCTAATCTAAATGAGGCCCTACCACAGCTGAAGCCCTTGACCTTTTTTATGACTAATGCAAAAACTGTTAAGACAC
The DNA here is from genome assembly GCA_013399855.1 of Oxyruncus cristatus. Classification (NCBI taxonomy): domain Eukaryota; kingdom Metazoa; phylum Chordata; class Aves; order Passeriformes; family Cotingidae; genus Oxyruncus; species Oxyruncus cristatus. The sequence continues at coordinate 1,744,219 of VXAY01003830.1, read as the reverse complement.
ATGCATTTCAATTTAATGTGACAAAAATCAGCCTGAGAAAAAGTATAAATATACCATTTTCATGGCACTTTACACAGTGTTCCAGAATAGTTTCATGGACGGGTTCTCATTACACCCATTTCTAGTCCTTATACTTAGATATGACAGATGAATTTTGTAGACTTAGGATATTTTGAAGAATGTCACAGTAATAAAGCATGTGGCATTTTCTTCCGTTTTGATTCTGTCAGTTTGGTGACAGCAAGGATTATAACCCCAATACAGCATGTAAGTGTGCCTGACTTTCAGCACATCAAAAGTAAAATCTCAAGATGGGTTCCTGTGGTATTAATTAACATGGAACTGGAACAACAGGACCAAATCCACATCAAAAAAAGAGGTTATCTGCCTTTCTCTGGTAGAAATTGTTGGAGAGAGAAGGGGGGAGAGAGAGACCAATAAAATTACAAATCAAGTTTGGCCATTCACAGATTCAAAAGTTTTGTAAACATTTAAGAACCCATCTATCACCAAAAAAGAAAAAAAAAAAAAAAAGGCAAATGCAGATGATAACTCACTTTTGTGAGTTTGAAAACACCAATATGATTGATAAAATTGGACCCCTATCTTCACATAGTCTCTCAAACTTCCTTCCACGTATCACAGGCTTATCAGCAAGTGTTTGCTCAGATGCTCTGTGATTTTGGTATAACAAAGGGAGAGGAATTGCTTTGCAAAAAGTCTTAGGCTATGGAGAATACCTTTAGAAACCAAGTATCAACTCACATGCCCTCTAGAAGGAGCAAGGATCTGAAATATCCAGCCTGCAATCACAGTTACTCTCAACATTCATGAAGTAGCCACCACACAATGTTATATTGCACAAGCATTTGATTGCCTCATGCCGTGATTAAGAGGTGATGTTCAATTGTCACAGTTAATGATAAACGGATTATGAAACCATAAGGATAATGAATAAGGTATTACCAGTATTTCCACAGCATGGATAAAAGTGCACACACCTATCAGACAAAATTAAAACAAGAGTAAGTGACAATAAAATGAAAAAAAAGAAAGCTGTCAGCAGTACGAGTTATAAATAAAAAATTCACAAAACAATTTGAAGGTGTCTGAATTAAGAATATTTAAAATAAGATGCCCATGTAGAAATACCTCTGAATGTTCTTCAAAGCACTTTTGCATGTACGGTTTTCAGTTAAAATGCTGCTCTACAATATTCAGCATATGCTCTGATGCTTTATACATTAACCAGTATATTGTGCTGTATAAATTATTTAATCATGCTTTACAAGCTCTATGAAGCCTGTATGCCAGGAATCCATGTGCAGAACCATTCTACATTTAAACAAAGAGAAAAGCCACTGTAGAAAATCTTGCCATCTCAAATAAGTAAAATGTGGTTTCAGGTCTCATTATTTTTTTCACCCTCCTCTTACAGGATCACAACAACAGCTGCTTGCATGATGGACCTACGCAGATATCCTCTGGATGAACAAAACTGCACACTAGAAATTGAAAGTTGTAAGTTACTGGAGGGAGAGGGTTGGCCAAATGACAGCTGAGGAGTGAAAGACATTGACAGGTTAGGCAAAACAGGAGCAAATTGTTCAAACACTGTTTGTCCAGTGAGCTTGCACACCCAGTGTGTTTCTATAATGCATAAGCCAAAATATGTTTTATTCGCAATATTGGTTGATCCAAGCTTGTAAGATGTCTTTCAAAATCTCTTGTCGAGCAAGGGAGGAGTTTCTTTTTTGATAATTAGCGCAGAGGACAGCAACTGAGTACTGTCCATCTTCAGTGTGTAATCACTGCAGAACCTGAACTAATTACTTCATCTTGGTGCATTCATCCCTAACATCAAGACTAACATCTGTCCCACGTGGTGGTGGCAGGATTGATCAGTTGCTTCCACCAAATCACTTGGAGGAATGAGGAATAAGAGGAAACAACTTGGTCCTTCAGGACCAAAGTTAAAGAAAGTTTTGTCATTGTCTTCCGTGAGCATAAGAACAAATTTACAAATTTTTGTCATTAGCATAGTCTCTATATCGTTTATGATACTAACTTTTAGAGAAATACCTGCTAAAGATTTTTGAAAAGGATCTTTATTCTGTTGTTGGACAGACCAGCTGCTGCCACTGACCACAGAGGATTCTGTCTAAACAAACTACTTGAGACTACTTAAAGTCCAAGGCAAAATAATGCTGCAGTTTTCATAAAATTTCCACTTTTCACATTGCAACTGTTGCACTGAGTCAAGCAATCTTTTTTTTTTTTTTTTTTTTTAATAATAATACTTCCCTCTAAAGTATGAGGTTCTAGAAAGGATTATCAGATTTCCCCAAGTACAGTATTTTGTTTCAGTTTACTGCAGAAAAAGAACAATTTTAGCATTTGATGGATAGTTTGAATTTTTAAATAAACAGAGGAAAAAGCTGATCCATGATTAACAAAAATAATTTCCTAGTATTTATGTCATTAACAAAAGTAATGTTTTTTATGGTTTGTAGCACATCCAATTCAAGGAAATAAAATTTCTGAGCAGTCCAGTAAATACAATTTTCATTCTGCAGAAATTATATAAGATTTTCCTGTGGACTGAAAAGAGGTTAAAGTCCCCAGAACCTCACAGTTTCAGTTTTCAAAAGAATTCTATTACTCTTCAGTTGCCTAGATTTGACAAATAAAAACATTTTCACAGTGTCAAAACAATGGAATAATAGAATATAAAATGTTTAGTAGTATTGTAACACAAATAAAAAATTCTAAACCAAAGATGACAAGGTAACTTTTGAGCCTTAGAAAAGAGGGAGAGATCTTCCTGTTGGGAAAGATTTCAGTTTATTCTGAACTGCAGAGGTTTTAATCAATTGTGTATACATAAATGTATTATATCTCAATATATCTGAGGTGGCAGTTTTCAGCCACTGAAAAAAAGCATACAGGCAGTCTGGAGCACTCATGGGCTCACAAAAGCCCAGCAAAATAGGAGCTTTCAGCCCAATGTAGTATAGTAATATAGTAATTTGTAATTATATACCAATATACCAATATAGTAATTTATAATTTCTACTTAATGCCACCAGAAAAATACCTTATTTAAGGCATTGAAATGGCCAAATACCTTCAAAATTACTTTCCATACTGAAGTATTTTGTTTCTTTGTAAGTGCATAATCAGTATCAATGGAAGGGCAGCTTTTAATTTAGATTTTATATGGTTTGGTAAGAAACTCGAAATGGTTTCCCAAGAATTATTTGCTTCTCCTCATTTTCCTGGAAAGTCTTTTTACAGTAATTTTGTACATTTTCTGCCAGGTAAAAACAACAAACCTTTTATTCCACCAGCAAAAGATTTTAACCAAGTAAACATTCACAGTCAGCTTAATGATAATCATTTTTACTTGAGAGCCTTGTCTGAACACTACCTGCTCATTTATTCCTTTAGAGATCCAAAAACGGTGGTTTTTTTTAGTTTGGTTGGGTTTTTTTTTTAAGATCCCAGTGTTTTGGCATTGCATGCTGACATCTCAGAAAGAGAAGCAGGGAGACAGTTTTGTCTCAATACACCTCAAAAGCTGCAGTGCAGAGTCTCCACAGGAGCTTATTCTTTGTTCACCATTCAACTTGTTCAAGAAAGTGTCTGGAAGGACATACTGGTTGTGTACCATATTAAACCCCCTCAGCAGACACAGTAGCACAGCAAGCTGGGCCAAGTTGGTGTTCATGTAATGAATCTTTGTGTTAGACCAACATGCATTAACCTTCCCTGTACATCTGCTTTCATTTAGCCTGTCCATATGTCCATTGCCCTGAGCTGACTGAAGCACCACAAACCCACATCCCTGTGTAGGAACACATATACAGCCATTTTCTTCTCCTTCCCAAGAAGCAGAGGCAGTAAGCAATTGTAGCTTCCTTTTCCAGTGCTGCCCATCACTTTGCTGATCTCCCCAGTCACTTTCTGGTAGTTCAAAACTCTGTCTGAGTCTCGTAAACTCTGTCTGGGTCTCCCACTTTATGGGACCTAAGAAGTTGCTTGTTAGGATACACGGTTGTCATCCCATCCTTGGACTTTGCAGTCCCCTGCATTTTTTGGCACAAACCAGTTTTCTTGATGTTGTTTGCTGCTGCTTAGCTCATCTTCTGGCTTAGAACTATTAAGGAATGGAGTGGATATGTTTGGGGAATGAGTCACATATTGTTTTTCAAAATAAAGTGCATAACACATCTCCTCAGTAACTTTTCTACCTGATCAACAGAGGAAATGGATATACACTGTACCACAATATATATATACTGTACCACAATCAAAATGGGTGATGATACTGAAGTTGCCTTCATACTGAATTCATACCTGTATTATTTGCTGGGAGGTAGTTGATTTGAAGTCTCCATATCAATCATGACTGAAACTGATCAAAGTACATAAGCATTTATCAGCTAGCAGCCCAAATAACAAGTCCAGATGGACACTTGACTGGTTTATACCTCTTTATTCACAAGCTTTTACATAAATGAATCTTTTTAGGGATAAAAGTTCAGTGAGAATTACTATCAGTGAGACCTCATCAAGAATCGAAATTAGGATCAGACGGAACAAGCAATTAAAATGCTAACACAATCAGGGATGAGAGAATACCATGTCAACCATGTGGCCGGTCGTACATCCCCGAAAGAAAATTGCTTTTCTGACCTTTTGAACACCTGTATAAATAATTCATGTCTCCAGAGATACATATGTTGATATGTTAATACTTGTTGAGCTGATCACAAATTGCCAACAGGTCAAAAATGGAGAGTGAATTACTTCTCATGAGTACTTAGGTCAGTTCTACTATCAACTGAATGATTTTCCAAAAGCACTGACACGCTTACCTCCTACTGAAAGTCCACAGGTAGTATATGTGTCAGGGGCACTGGCATCTTTGACAATTCTCCACCTAAAATATAACACCGCAGGTGTTCTATTACACCGCAGGTCTTCTGCTCTGCACCTCTAAAACTCTTGAAAATTATTGATCACACTTGGAAGAACAGAGTTCTGAAGGGCAGGCTGACTGCTTCTTTCTTAGGCATTTGAGTACAAGTAAGCCAGTTGCCCTGAGTACTCTGTACTTAGTATTACCCACTAATCCACTTGAAAGTTAAGAGGAGGCAGAATGGAGAGGGTGATTAAAGAGATGATAACCATGACACTGCTTCTCTGTTCATGCCACATGTATTAGGCATGTGGTCTTTCCTTCCATGACAGAACTGGTTTATAAGAATCCCACCCTTAAGCTCTCCTTCCAGCTCCTGCATCACTCTTCAGCTATTAAGCTTTCTATTGTGCCAGTATACAAATGTTCGCAGAGCTAGGATGAACATAAAACTGTCAACCTTTTTTTCGATTAAAAAAATATCCCTCTGGTAGAAAGACTTATCCACCTCAATTTTGGGAGAGATAGGAATTAAATAAACCCCAGGCCAGAACTGTCCCTTAAATTAAAGGGCCAGGGAAGGCGGTGCTGTAATCACTAAGCAATTCTGGAACAGCCTGTGTAATGGCAAGCAGCATTTCTCACCACTAGACAGATCCTGTGCAGTATGGGCACTGACAAACCATTTTCAAAGCACTGGAAAGGAGTTTTGTTCATTTTATACTGTGTAGAGTTATATGGCTTAACCCATGTGGCACCAGCTTCCAGAGCAGGGTTGTTGTACTGTGAGAGCTGCAGGATTTCCTTCGTTCCTAAAGGGTGGCAGGCAGGTGGCTTCTGAGCAAGTCTTTTTTCTGTCCCCAGGTGCTTCTCTACCTCTGAAACAAGCAAGACAGAGACACATTTTCCTCTCCAAAATCTGAGTGCTCCCCAGTGCATCCACAACAGCTCTGCAGCAGTGCTGAAGCAATGCTGAAGTACACACAACCTGGCCCTCTTTTGAGTTTCCATGTGTTTTTAAGGGTGACTTACTCTTGCTGCAGAAGGAGCATGTTCCAGAGGAACCAGGAAGTCCCACAGATTAATTGCTTAAAGAATAGATGAACATTGCACTCTTTGTGAGCAGAAAGGCAGTGAGCCATTTCACCTAAGAGGGATGCTGTGGAAACTAGACAAAGACAATCCCTGAAAATCTAAAATGCTAAGAATTGTTCCTTAATGATACTTACCAGTGAGTAATTTCAGGCATTGCAAAAAGCAGCAAAAAAATTGTGTGACACAGGAATGGAAAAGAGCACAAGGAATCAAACACTGCCCTATTATCAAACCTCTCCAGCAGTACAGCAAAGGCGTGGATAATGCATGCCTATATTGAGCCAGCAGATTATTTGCATTAAAAAAATTGCATTTCCAGCTTTCCTGAAACTATCTTACAGGACTGTAGAAGCCATGTATGCACGGCTGTCAACCAGAGAAATGTATACGTTTAGGTGGAGAGCATTTCGGCTGCACGTGTTCCTCCACACACATTTTTCACAGTTTTACTCAAGCACTTCACCTTATTCCAAATTCTGCAGTGGCAGATGGGGATACCATATCAGACGTTTTACACCTGTTCCAGTGCCTAATACTGTGATGGTCACTGGAAAATTCTGTGTACAAAATCAAGGGATTTTGTAACTGGAACTGCTTCATCAGCAGAGCTGGGATCTGTAACAATCCATTTCTCACAGATTAGCATATACTGGGAAAGAGCAGACTTAATACTTGGCTGGAGGTTACACAGACTGCTTGGCATTCTCACATGAGCTCTGATGGATGTCAGCTTGGCAATTTAAGATGTGAAATCCCCCAGCTGTTAATTCTGCTGTTCCAGGTAGCCTCTGGCAAGGGCTACTATTGCTATGGCAGTTCAGAAACAAGTGCCTTGGCACAAGTCCACTGTCCCTGGCAGCAGCTACGACAGGCTCTGGACTGGCATGGGTGAGATGCAGGCACAGATCTCAGCTGATAAAGGAGCGGACAGAAGGAGAAGGCAAACAACCAGGAACAGTAGCATGAAACTGCTACAACTATATCACCCAGAGCTTGTCTGTCAGAGTTCTGCCTGCACACAGCTGCCCCACTCTAGCATCCCTCATTACAAACACAAGTGCTGACCTCATTGCACTACCTGTAAGATGAGACAGATACTGTTATTACTCTAATACTCTTTGTCCCCCTGAGGTCGCCAGTATCACAATCCCAGCATGACCTTGTGGACTAAGCTTGCACCTGGCTTTCACTCATCAGAAGTTAATGGTGTGCCAACAGCATCACTGACAATAAATTAAATCCCCATTTAGGGTTTTACTTACAGCATCTCCCAGACTTCAGTGAAATATGTTTCACTGTCACAGGAGAGGGAGGGGCAGGCTGGTCTCCAATTTGGCGAAGTTATTTACTTATTGGCAAGCTACTGTGTTTTACAACAGGTCTGGGCAGATTATCAGAAATATCCTTTTGGTCTCAAAAATCTGTGTCTCTATGACAACTGGAAAGCTGCAGCATGATTCAGGGATCAACACTGCAACACTGAACCATGCATTAGCCTTGTCAACAGCACTCTTAGAAACCACTTGTGTGAGTGAACTGAACAAGCTCACAGAAACCTGAACAGATACAGCTGAGGAAAAGAGAAAGATTTGTTTAGTCGGATACAGTATAAAACATGGCAATTCCACCTTGATTCAACTGGGTCTTTGGCTCTCCCTTCTTCATACAGAAATAGATCTAACACTAAATATATGCAATGCTTCAATGAAAGCGCAAGCCACTTAGAGTGATATTACAATAAATCAATAAAATGCTCCACTCGAATCTCTACATGGTTTGTTGTCAGAAGAAAAACAACTGAGTTCATACCTAAACATTCATTATCACCTTTGTTGGCACAGAGCCATCTGACAGAATGAGATTTAAACAGATTTATCACAGCTCCCTGCTTCAGACAAGGTTGCATTGATCCAGGGTATGATTGCATTTGAACTACCAAGGATGTAAGAACCTATACCTCAGACAAATAGGGCTACTTTTTTAGAGATGAAAAATTGTCTTAAATCCAAGATTTCCTATGCAGCTCTTCCTTTGCCTGCATGCAGGCACCAGATATCTAGTAATTTATTCATGCCTGGCAATAAAAATTCACTAATGAATATTACTGTTCTGGTACCTGAGGCTGCAAGATCTTTGAGCTGGATCCTCTTATGTATTTTCCCTAAAGTATCCAAAACCACTAAAAGGGCATCTGGTCTCATCCAGCTTCTCCTCACCAAGCATATCTTTTCTCCACTTTGACTTGTCTCTGGTTATTACAGCATAGCACTGGGAATAATAGCTCTCTTCTGCTTCTGGCCAATTCCTTTAACTGTTCTAAAGTACATACTCAGCCTTAAATTTCTTTCAGACTTGGTGGACTGAGACAAGAGAGAGAAGTATGAGTTGCAAAACTCAGATCACCCTTTCTGAGATGATTGACTATCTGAATGCAAAAGGCAAAAGGGTTCCAGCCTGTCTATCTTGACTTAATCTGCCACCTCTAAGTCATGGGATGTTTTTAGCACCTCATCCCATTCACAGTGGTCACAATTCACCGGTGTGCAGGTGAGTCTCCATCCATGCCTGCCATACTCCCATTGCTGCCTGTGCTATGACATGCACAAAATGCCTTATTTCACAAAGACTTTTCTCTGGATCAAATGCCAGATTCAAGTGACTCCCACAAAGCCTAGCAGAAGAACAATTAAGAGCAGAAAATAGAAAAGCACCATTTATTATAACACACTCATAAAACAAGCAAGACAATACCATGGGAAACATCCCAGCAAGAGCAGGAATGGAGATCAGCACAAAAGGCTGCAGAATTTATCCCATATACTGCCAATTGGGACAGCAAAGTGACTACTCCCTGGGCAACATATTTTGCAATTTGAAACTCACTTTAATAACTTCTTAAGACATTCAGATAATACACCCTGGGTTACTCGATATACCCTATGCAGAATACACACATGGAGTTTGTATCACTGCAAATACAGAAGGTTCAGCCGTGGAGACTCTGCATGCACACAACAATCTGTAGATCCACGTTAACTTCTGACATGTCATCCTTCTGAGCTGCAGAGAACATGCTGGCAGAAAAACAGGAGAGGTTTTAAAGTGACAGCATGAGCATCCACAGCAGCAGATTTAAGCATCACAGGAACAGAAAGACTAGCACAGTGCTGTGAAGCTGAGCAAGTTATTTTTTAGTTACTCTGAGAGGCAGATTCACAAATAGCTTGTTGATACTGAAACTGAGGAATTAGCCAAATAGGATTGCATGTTTGCCTTTTTTTCCCCATCAAAATTTAAAATGTATTTTTGGCTCAGTTTAAGCCGTTCCTTACCACTCATTTCTTAAGTCAGTCACTAAGCTAAAATAATTCGTTCTTCACAGCACACTAATGTTAAGCCACAGCGACTGCTCTGTTTCCACACTTTGGGAAGATTTCTTTCCACAGAGGATTATAAATCAGTTATGTTGCTTTCACAATGTATTTTTACACCGCACACAAATTCACAAGTTACTCAAATGCTGATAATACAGTCTATAAGACTTTTCCTTTTCATTTTCAAAAAGATGGATATAGCAAGTATTTGACATTAGGGAACAGCAAAAGGAAAACTGGGCTTGCTTTAAAAAAATTAAGGATTCACTTAGGCGAGGGGCTGATTTATCCAGAAGCAACTGTGCTCTTAGATGAGTCTGTATTTCTGCAGTCAGAGCTGAAGGAAAAATAATCTCTCCACCTGCTCATATCACCGTCTTGGAAGAGCTGGCACACTGCGCTTTGAGATAATGTAATTGTCCTAGAATGTTACAGCCATAAGTATAGTTTATGTATTTCCTTGTCTTCTGCCAAGACATGAATTGCTGTATAAAAGAAGACTCTGGTAGTCATGGATTCACTTCAATTTGTGAAAATGAAGCCTTGCCCCAAATGCACCAGAGTTTACAGATATTATAAATCTTGAGAAATTATCTGCTCAGTGCCTATCCAGTCTCTGTCTTGATCTATACCTATGGTTCCTTGACGCTGCAGTAATACAAATAACAAAACACAGTGACTCAAATCTCAATGTGGGAAGATGGCTTACCTGACCAGCATTAATATGAAGTAGTTTCATTAAGTGGGCAGTATACTCACATGCAAGTCCTCCAGTCCTCAGGGAACCACTCTGCAGAATGGAGAATAGAATTGAGCCCTTCAGATAAGATTCTTAATGCTTCCTCCATTAGCTTTCTCCTACCACTTCTAACAGCTTTATCTATTTATTCACCTTCTTCATAAACTTACAGCAACAAACACTAAGTGCAAGAGTAGGCTGTACAAAGACACATAGGTTGTTAGAGCAAACCACAGTGTGTGAGAAACTTCAAGAAAACATAGAGCATTTCAGTTCTGTTTGAAGACTTCATTCATACTGATACAATTTTTCATTGAATTTATCTTTTCTGGTAATTGGCAGCCCTCAATTCTTCAGCAATTCAATCTTTATGGAAACATTGGCACCAAGTTTCCCGAACTGCCAGCTCAGAGCTCCCTGGCCATGCAGGAAACAAATAGGCAGAGAGATGCATGTTTGTCTCCCTCAGTCTTTCAAATACATGTTACTATCTGAGTGCAAGCCTTATTTGTAAAAGGGACAACTGTCCATCAGCATGTAGATGGAAACTGAATTAGACAATGCTTCATTTCACATGAGGCACTGGACTCCAGGATCAGGGCTGCATAGCCCTGATGTGCAGATGTGCAGGGAAAATGGAAAGGCTGCATGGCAACTCTAATTACAGGTCTGAACTACTGAAGTAGCACCTCAAGGTTGCTATCCAGTCTTGTGATCAGTTCCTGCTGGTGAGGTGCGATTTTGGCTAATAATCTCAGTGATTTAACTCAGAATATATGGTAAATCTCCTCTCATCTCCAATCCTCATGTGGCCAGCCTCCTCCACTGTTATTCATTTATATTGTGTAAGTGCCTATGTAAGTACAAATACAAGCTGGATAGAGAATAGCTTGAGAGCAGCCCTGAGGAGAAGGACTTAGGGGCTTTGGTTGATAAGAAGCTCAATATGACACAGGAATGTGCACTCCCAGCACAGGAAGGCAACCACATCCTGGGCTGTGTCAAAAGCAGTGTGACCAGCAGGTCGAGGAGGTGATTCTCCCCCTCTGCCCCACTTTCGTGACATCCACCCTGGAATCATGTGTCCACCTCTGGGGCCTCCAACATAAGAAGGATGTGGACCAGCTGGAGCAAGTCCAGAGGAGGCCACCAAGCTGATCAGAGGGAGAGAACACCTCTCCTATGAAGACCGGCTGAGAGAGTTGGGTCTGTTCAGCCTGGAGAAGAGAAGGCTCCAGGGAGACCTTATAGCACCTTCAAGTACCTAAAGTGGCTACAAGAGAGTTGGTGAGGGACTTTCGACAAGGGCTTGTAGTGACAGAACAAGGAGAAATGGCTTCAAACTGAAAGAGGGTATGTTTAGATTGGATATTAGGAAGAAATTCTTTACTGTGAAGGTGGTGAGGCACTGGAATAGGTTGCCCAGAGAAGCTGTGGGTGCCTCATCCCTGTAAGTGTTCAAGACCAGGTTGGATGGAACTTTGAGAAACCTGGTCTAGTGAAAGGTGACCCTGCCCTTGGGAGAGTGGGACAGGGTTGACAGAGGAACTAGATGATCTTTAATCTCTCTTCCAACTCAAACCTTTCTATGATTGTGTGGTTCTATGATTCTATGATCACTAAATTACCTATGGAGAGCTCTTCCTGAGAAAATAAACTTTATTTAAATTTTTACCATTTCTAATCCAAACCACACAGACCATGACAGCCTTATTTTTATTCACATTTAGTGTCCAAGCAACAGAACCTGTAATTCAAATGGCCACTTACTGTGGCCAGGAATATGTGTCTAGGAACAAGATTAGGCACACAGAAAACTATTCAGCATCTTTTGATTATAAGACTTTGGATCTTCTCCCTCCATGGAGCACCTGCCCCTCCATTACACCTTTTATTAGTCCTCTAACAAGTGTGTGCTGCATGTCTGCCTCCCTACACACAAAACTGCAGATACCAAGCAGAGTTTGTACATCAACCACCTAAAAAGCCTGTTCCTTGACTTCAGACTATGCTTTTAGCCACAGAAATACCCTACTCATTCTTCAGTGCTTAGGGAAAACTGGCAACCATAGCAGTATCTCAGATAACTTCATGTCCAAGAAGGCATTCATCTTGGTGCAGGACTGCACTCTGCTCCTGAACTCAGCCTGTTCATTGCCCAAGGGAAAATGGTACTTTTCAGGCAAGAATTTCTCCCCAGCAAAGTATATAAATTCAGTAATGTGTAACTATTTGGGGGAAATATGCACACAGAAAATGTGGAGTACATGTACAATACATGTGCATTGAAAAATATACTTTCTAAAATGAGTCAATATTTCACTTTCAAAAGTTAACGTAGTTGGTATTTTTACTTGAAATTAATTTTGTTTAGAAAATAACTTTTTTCATTCTCAATTATTGTTAATTTTGTCAGAATGAAAATTTTAATGTAGCTCACTATAACTTTAAATCTTTCTACAGTTGCTCATGATTTGAAAATTCAGATACTTATACAGTCAGAGTAGTGAATGAGCCTATATTGTGGGTTAACCCCAGCTGGCAACTAAGGACCAAACAGCCACTTGCTCACTCCCCCCCCTTCCCTTGGTGGGGAGAAGAGTCAGAAAAGAAAGGCCGGACCACCATGAAAACGTCATTCTTGTTATTTATCTAAAAAGCCCAAGTACAGTGGCCTCATACTTGCCTCCATATTTACCTATCTGAAAAATTTACACACCTGAATTAAATAATAAAAATTTTAAAGGGTTTTCACCATCTCAGACGGGAACACAATATTGCATAGAAATATGAGGTGTACTAGTATAAGACACGCTGACATAAGTAAGAAATACAAAATGTCCTGATTAATCTCCGGTCTGAGTACCATGGAAAGCAGAGATCCTACTGTCTTAAAGAAGAGCAGGTTTTGGCCTGACACACTCTGGCACCAACCAGATGGACCTGGATTTCAGCCTTTTTCACCAAGTACAACAGCTTTATCTAAAATTGGGTGAGTCTGCCTGGCAACAAAATGAGAGCACTTAGAAGTAGATCTTAATTAGTCAAATGAAATAAGTGCTCAAGGGCAAGATGTGTTTACAATACGAGCAGACAAAACTGTGTACCATGCAATATTGACTGAACTAAATTAATGGAATGCTAAGCAGCTGGACCTCTGCTGCTAATGTTTACATAACGTGCTTATAAATAGTGTTGTTCTGTTTTTAACTTTGTAAATCAACTCAAGTCAGAAAAAAACTTCCATGGTTATGGCTCAGACAGGGATACCCAGCTATTGTACAGCAGCTCAGATGAGAGAGAAAGAGGAAGAAACTGGGGGGTGAAAAGAGTAATTTGCATCGGACTTATAAACTGTAAATAAAATGTGCTCCTGACAGCATTGCAAGTAAATTACCTTTGTCAGGTTCATGTGAAGGTGTGGAAGTCCTTGGAGTTAGAAAATGAGGTGAAGGACTGCAACACTGGGCTTTCAGGAGAGGTCAGGTCTCTCCCAGCATGTTGATGTCTCTCATCCTGATTCTGGTACTCCCAGCCTGTGCTGCCAGGAGTGGAATAGAAACAGTTTGTTGTCTGCATTTTGCTGCTCCCAAAAATGAGGCTTTCCCATCCCCCTCATCAAACCAGGGGGGAATGAAGGGTAGAAGATAAAAAGAAAGAGGGGGAAAAAAGCAAGCAAACCTCTCTTGAAGAGGTCAGGAGCTTTGGTTCAACTTTCTGCAGATTGAGATACAGTTGGTATACAGTGTAAGTGTCCATTCAAAAAGAGAATAAGAAAGGGAGAAGGAGAAAGCTCAAAACAGATTCAGGAAAAAGGCATCTCAGAATGAAAGGAAGAGAAGATGACTGGGACTTCTGACACTTGCTACTGGAAAGAAACAAACCCTCTCTTGCCAGTTCCAAGCTCTCAAGGACAGTCTGGTACCAACAGCAAATGAACAGGACACAAGGCAAGGAGAATATTGGGGTTACCTCCTCATACATAGCTGCTGCCCTAATCACTGTTGACTAGCCCTTAGACAGGAACACGATAGTGTGACTTCAGGTGTTTCAACCCCACAAGAGAAGAGGATCCAAGCAAAGAAGTGAGACACATGGAAGTGATTAAACAAAGAGATCCTCAGGATATGTAATTACCAAAGTAACTGACATGCCATTTTAAAACTTCATGCTTCAGAGCCACTCTACACAAGTATCTAGTCTAGTCAGGAACACATACTGCACACCTGCTTTGATA
>VXAY01003830.1:1656441-1729809 GCA_013399855.1 Oxyruncus cristatus | reverse complement strand
AAAAAAAAAAAAAAAAAAAATTAAAAAGCAATATATCATCGTTGCAAATTTTTAGACAACAGGTCATCAAAATGTCTCAAGTCCAAAGTTAAATCACAGGCACTGTTCACTAAATATTTGCATATAAGAGACTTCTGAGTTTTCAGTGACATTTTAGCCACTTAGTTACTATGGGCAGGTTGCTTTTTACTGCACAAAATGTTTAGGCATGACCAAGATTCCTAATCATGGTTTGATTTACAGGAATTACACAGAGATGTGTAGACTCAGAGGCCCTCAACATCAGGCTAAAAATCATCACTCCACTGATGAGAGAAAAGTGTTGCAAAGATGAAAGTAATGCAATGGACAAATCAGGCTGCAGTGGAACATGTGAGGCCCTTAATTGCTATACTGCTTCAGATCAAATGTCTATCTCACCTATCATCTTGATACCTATCACCTATCGTCTCTGAGAGTGGCCAGCAGTACGTATCAATGAAGCTAGAACAGAACATAGGATATACATGCTGGTATTTTCCCAGTAAAAACCTCCAGTAAGTGTTCTGCACATTGCTGTATTAAGTCAGAAATAATATCAGTGTATTTAATAACCTGGATAGATTTTTATTCTGTGACTGTTTGATAGCTTCTGAACAAGTTTAAACTTTTGACACTCATGTCAATGAGTGAACAGAGGGAGTTCTGCAGTTTATGTGTGCTACATTTCCCTTTATTTCTGTCAAACTAACCACTAGACATATGATTTGTTGCTTTCTTAGTGTGGAAGTCTGATGGATTGTAAATAATCATGTGTTCTTCAAGCTCAGATGCTAACTTAGGATCATACAGACTTTTATCATAACATTCCCTCAGCCACCTTGCCTCCAAGTTAAAGAATAATGACTCAGACAGTCCTTTCTTCAATAGAAGCAAGTCTGTTCTTCATCATTTCCATGGACCTTCTTTCTACTCAACTTAGTGCTGCAATTTTGGGCAAAGAAAGAAAACTGCATGTAGTAGTCAAGAAATAGCACAACGTGAATTGGAACTTATATGGAAATGCAAACAAAGAATTTTGCATTTGCTTTCCTTTACTAATAATTCCTTGGTTTGTTTTTTTAATAGCTACTGAGAATTAAATGCTTACTAGTAAACAGGACACAAAATAAAAATAGCAGCATGCTTTACAGGAGGTACCCTTGCACAAGAAAGACATACTGGATAAAACACACTAATGTGCATTTCTGATTGTGCATTGCATTATATTTATTTTAGGCTCAGTAGGTCCTTTGACATCACTGGCATAATCCAGTAGAAGGAGCCAAATTAATTGGTAAGGCATTTTCAGTACAAGTTTGACTACTTATCCAGAGTCCTTCAATGTTTCCCTCCATTTAGTCTCTACTGAGACCACAGTGATTCAGAGAAGTCCTGCTGTGTTAGCCATTACAGAGATATTAAGCAAAACCAAACAATTTCTCTCCCAGAGGACTTTGAAGCTTTTATCAAGTCTCACTGGCAAATGAGATTTAAAAAGTTAGAGGGGTGAAAAATGGTAACGAGTAACAACGAACCAATATTAATGGTACTTGCAAATTAAGGCAAGGTTCACTCTCTGAACTAGATTAGGACATTGCAAGAGTAACTTTGTGCTGTAATAATATTTATTTTGTGTTTCTAATGGACCAGAAGTGATGTCTCCAACTGGGATGGAGCAGATTGCCCCATACATAAAATTTATTTTTATTTGAGAAACCTTCCTAAGTAATTGTCAATGTGTAGTATTCCAGCAGTCTAGCCAAGTTTTCATTTGGGTCAGTGTTGCTAAGGCTAAATTCTGACTCATATCCCCAGTTTAAAATTGCCATCTGCCTATAGAAAATATTTCTCAGTGAAAAAAAAAGGTAACTTAAGATGCAAATACACAACTCAAACACAGGTGGCAGGGAGTCTTTTCAAGCAATTTTTTCACCTTTAAATTAGTTAACTAGTTACATTGATTTCCAAAATACATCTTCAGATCTGCGATGCCCCATTCACAGGTTAGGTTTAAGTTGAGATAGTACAATACATTTACCACTGTATGGACACCTCAGTGGTGTGTGGGAGGAATGCATTATCTTCCTATTTGAATACGGTCATATGAATAATAATAAGAAAAATATAAGAATACATTTAGCAACAAACGCTAACTTGTTACAAAAGGCATGATTCAGGAGGGATGGAAGAGGGTTGGGTTCCAGACTCATGTCCTTACAAAGGGCCAAAAGATTTGGATCACACACAGTTGATGTAGTCTTTTGAAAAACCCTATTTAGACACAGATCCTAAGGATGAAACACTGCTTCTGGGTGTTTCAGAGCTTCCTACCCTGGAGAATCAGAAGGAGAAAGGGATATCTCTGTTGAATTGGTAAAGATAGTGGAACCATGACTTTTATTTGTTAAAGTAACACAGATCCTTATTTATCCCAGAGGTATTTAAGATGGTAGGGCTGCAGTGGAAAATAAAACAGCATAGTGACATTCAATACACTGTTAACCTCGGCTATATCACAATGTCAGCAACATTTCCAAAATATTTTTTTCTGTGAACAGCAAGATTTATACATAACCTATTTCTTGCTGTGCGTGTATCTAGACACTTTTTAGATCTGTGGTACTTCTGACCAAGTGTTCTCACTTAAACTCTCAGCTGCTGCTCTAGAAGATTTTTTTAAAAAAAGTGCTGGCACATCAAGGGCTGTATTTTCTTTTCTGAGCAATATTTTCTAGTAAGCAGAAGTTTCATATCTTGAGCAGGGCAATTAAATATTTTTTAATGGTTTTAAAGATGGAAAAGAATCTCGCACACAAAGGCTTGAATA
Source organism: Oxyruncus cristatus (assembly GCA_013399855.1). NCBI lineage: Eukaryota > Metazoa > Chordata > Aves > Passeriformes > Cotingidae > Oxyruncus > Oxyruncus cristatus. Next base: position 1,726,961 of record VXAY01003830.1, on the reverse strand, counting down.
GATCAAATATTTTTCACGGGGCATTTATTAATTTAATAAATAGATAAATTCGGTGGTCACTTATTATTTAGGTCAACAAAATCAGACGCAAAACTCCCGGGAAAACCGCTTGATGAAGTGAGCTGCTGGACTGCCCGGGATGTCGGCCCGGAAATCAGGCCGCGTTTGCCGCAGAGACACGGGGCCGCCGTGTCTGAGTCGCGGCGCACCCTCGGCGCCGGGGCCGGCGGGTCCCGCCGGGGCCGCGCAGCGACAGCGACCGGCCGCGGAGCGCGGGCGCCCCCGAGAGCCCGCCGGGAGCGGTGCCGGGCCCGCTCCGCGCTCCCCGTCAGCGCCCTGCGCTCGCACGCTGGGGGAAATCACACCGCGCTTCTGCGGTCAGAGTTGCAACTGCTCTTCGGCAGCTGTTGCGGACATTATTGAAATGTTTCACGTTCGCGGTATCTGACTCCTAACGAAATTTGGGTTCGCACGTCCTCGTCCAGCTGCGGGTGCTGCTCTCTCTGTCACAAGAGCATCCCTTTAAATTAGTGACATGGATACATGCGTAAGGGGAAAAGGATTATATGGAAAAAGAGCTGCTGAGGGAGTATCTGGGCAGTACAGATAAGTTCAGCGAACAAATCAGCATTTACACTGGCCACTGCACAGGCAAAATACGTTTTTTCTACCATTGAAATAGCTTTTCTTCCATTGTAAATGCCAAGGCACTTGCTGCCCAAAATGAGGTTAATTCTGCTGCCTGCTAGCCAGAAGTCAGTGTTGCTCCACACTTGAAGGTTTCTTAATTTACATCACTACAGCTCCTCTCTTAAAGGCACTGTCTGCTTCAAAACGAAGGAGTGATCTGTCCCCTGCTAACTCTGTTCAGAGCTGAGATCGATTCCCGTCTTTAAACTTGCAGCCGACTGTTTTCCTCTCAAGTTTGCTAGTTTGGAAAGAAAGCAGCCATGTCACGCCTGTGAAACATGAGGGCCTCCAAGCCCTGCACCTGTGAGTCACTGTCAGCCAGGAATGCAATGCCTCACACACCTACATAATGTGCAAAACACATAATGAAGGGCATCACAAAGCAAAAATCCTATCACGTCAGAGAATGGACTGCCCAGGGAGAGTTTACACCTTCTTAGTGTCTAGCAGAGTTATTACAATGACTCCCAAGGAAATAATGAATGTACTGAGGTTCACTCTACATAAAACCACAGGAAGATGTTCCTGCTCAATTACTCTTCTAAAAAAGAGAACTAACAAATGTGAATGCTCCTGATTGAAAACCATCACTATCCCTTTCTCATAATTTCCTTCAGCTTTAAATGAGTACATTCAAGGAAGAAATCAGTAGCTTACACTAGATCCATTATTTGATGTATTTAGAAGTCTCTTTGAAGTTTGTAAAGGTTAAAAACATGGCCTGCCATGGCTAAGCAGTGATGGCTTGTCACGAGCTGGTATCTTCCATGCAACATTCTTGCTTTTGGTCAACTGACTTCATAACCTACTAGTTTTACTTTTCATTTAGTAACCAGTCATAGAAACCTTTCCAAGACTAGTGAAAAGCACATTTGTCTACATTACAAAACTCACGTAATTTCTTTTTGTTAAGATGCAGCATCACCACACAGTGTAACCATAACATGGTGCAATCCTTTGGTAGGAGGTTGTGCTTTTTTCTTTTTGAAATCTGACCTGTGATATCCCAGGTGTTTATTTGGTACCACTGTGGGTTTTAACGACTATGTCTACAATAATTCACCTTTGGGGAAGGGAATTTTAGCTGCAATAAGGTGCCCAAACTATTCCATCTTTCACCAAAAAGTCAGAGGAACTGCAGAGGATGGCAGAGCCTGCCTGTAGAGGCTGCATATAAAGTCAGGAGTTGCTGAGGATTGGAGATGGCTCCCTTCTCTGCCCTGGGTCCCAGCACTAAGTGGCACAATGGGAGCAGATTTGAAGGGTAGGGTGTGAAATGGGCCTTAGGTGAGGACGGCACAGAAGAATCAGGGTCATCATTTTCTTCCAAACCCTGAGGCAGAATTCAGGATTCTCACACCTAAACCTTCACCTGTGACTTTACAGCAAGTACCTGTGCAACATCTAAGTAGTGATGCCATTTTTGTTCTTTATTCTGTCCCCTAAAGTCAGAGGATGAGTATTACCTCATGTAGAGGTTATCTGTGTAGTACCAAGCCTACGCATACTCTTTCAGTATGAGATGACAGTTCCAATTTCCTCTGTTTGGCACCATCTTTTCTGAAAAGGGAAATCATTCAAGAGAAATTTTTTTATGATACAGACTTGCAAGAAAATGAAGTTAACACTTCCTTGCCAGCCTTGGTCTTGGCCTTTTAAACAGTCTTAGCAGTCTTCATTCCCTCTTTCAATCATTCTGTGTCACACCCTACATTTGGTTCATGTCGGTCCTGTGGTTTGTGTACAAAGCCTTTAAAACAGCTACTGAATTCCCACTACTAAGGAGCTACTCTGGCCTTTTGCAGTGAAAAGGAATGAAAACCAGCCATACAGAGCTCTATGTCACAGCCTTGAGATGGTTTATTTAAAAAAAAAAAATTAGCATAAGTAATGAAAAGCACCATTTTAAGCTAACAGCAGTGATCCATATTACATAGGTTAATATGGTTTTTGGAGCAATTTCTACAGTTAGAAAACCATGGCTCTGAACAGTTCACAAATAAAATATGTGAATATTTAACCTTGTTCAGCCCATCACTGTGTGTTTGCACCAAAAGATTGCTGTTCAATAACTACAGGCTTTCCAAGCAGTCTCTGGAGCCTGCCAGCAAGTTCTGAGAGCTTCTCTGATTGTCACCAGGGAAACCATGAGCCCGTTCTGTATGTGGTCAGCCTCCAAGGGATGAGGCACCATCATAGGGAAAGATATCTCAAGACTAATTTCCCTACCTAGACATTGTATTACTGGTGTATATGAAAGGATAGGTTCCTACTTTTGTAGAGGCTTCTGATGCTATGGTTAGTTCAGCTGGCAAAACTACTGTCAAGTTTTCTAAAGCTTTGAGTTCAAACACATGTTTTTATTTGATCTCTGTTATATGACTTAAACCTGATTAAATCTAACACCTGAAGGAAAAGTTTAAAAATAGATGAGCAGTTCTCTCCTTTGGTAGATATATGGAGAAATTAGAAAAATGCAACAAAGTGGAACCCATTTCAATATTAGTTCAAAAATGTTGTCAATTGCGAGATTTTTTGAAATTCAGTCACTTTTTAGTTCAATCAAAATATTTCTGAAAATTATAACAATAATGTTAACATTCTCGGTGGTAGAATGGCAAATTAATTTTTAATTAAATTATAAATAATCAACATCACTGCTAAAAGGAAACAGAAGAAAGGTGCTAGTTTTAAAGTAAAAAAAGAAATAGTTCTGTGATAACAGAAGATCAAAGTTGGCATGCTCTAATTAAAATATAAAATGCTTCATGAATATCAAAGGGTTACCTTCAGCTCTGACAGACGCTGTCAGGTAATATTACAGGCACCTTAATCCTTCTAGAATCATCTTTGCCTCCACTGGCTCCCAACTCTGTATTTTGTCACAGCGTGCATAGGAAATCAAATGAAAAGCTGGGAACTGAACCTGATTTTACTGTCAGAGTTCCTCCAAACGGAGTTTAAAAGTTTTGCTGATGTTGTAACAGTCTATTGGCAAACTAAGCAACTCAAGCTTGAATGAAAAATTGTTGCATTATCGCTAGCTAAAAAATGATCTTTAATCTTGAATTCTGTCCTGGTTTTCTGTCTTCTCCCTATCTACACCTAGATGCTTCACCAGGGTAGGGAGGAGGCTACATGGCTGCTGTATAACAGGAATGTCACGCTACAGAAGGTTGAGTTCATGATTAACAACAGCTCCTTCCACTTGAACCTCAACTATTTAAGCAAAATAGAAGTCAATAATCAAATGTTGCCTCTCTTTCAGATGGATACACTACTGATGATATTGAATTTTACTGGAATGGAGGAGAGTCGGCAGTAACAGGAGTTAATAACATTGAGCTCCCACAATTTTCTATTGTTGATTACAAGATGGTATCAAAGAAAGTGGAATTTACAACAGGTAAGCACTAGCTAGTTAAAAAAACCCTCTCCTCTCTTCCCCAATCCAGAAATATCAGTGTCTAACTTTTGTTAGGCATTACTCATTATATGATTTCTTTCTTTCAGGAGCATATCCTCGATTATCACTTAGCTTCCGGCTTAAAAGAAATATTGGATACTTCATTTTGCAAACTTATATGCCTTCCACGCTAATCACAATTCTTTCATGGGTATCTTTCTGGATCAATTATGATGCCTCTGCAGCCAGAGTTGCTCTAGGTAACTTCTTCTTAAAATAACTGAACTGCATAGAGAGTTGTTGCTCTTGTATACAGCGGCACCAATTCCATATTGCTGATTGCAACATCATTAATTGTGATCTAACATATACAGAGTAGGACCTTCGTTGACAGGAAGGCAGGCAGGTGCCACCTTGCCTATATCTGAAGTTCTTGCTGCAGTTAATTTGGGATCCTGACTGATTTCCAGTTGTCATAATGGTCTTCAGATCAGAACAAAAGTATCTTGCTTCCAAACTGAAGCGCAAAAGTCTAATTCAGGTATACAAGGGTATCTACACTGTGCTTAATGAACAATCCATGTAGATGTTAGAAAGTGTCCTCTCAGGCCAGTCCTCTGAAAAGTATACAGAAGATCCTACTGACATCAGTGGAGATATAGCAGCTTCCTTTTTTCCTGTCAATCCTCTGTTTTCAGTCAAAAGCTAGATACTTATTCCAGATCCCCAGATCAATGCAAGTCACCCTATGGGATCAAGCAGGACTACTGCTGTAAATAAAGTGAGAAGCATTTCCTCACATAGAAAAAACAGCAATCAGCTGTTTGCTATCCAGGTCAGCTAACACCATGTATCCTAGCCAAGCTATTGTAAGAATTAAGGCAAGTTGTACCAAGACAGCCTGGGCTTTTGAAAGTTATTTCATTCACCTTCCATTGCATGGAAGACCAAGGAAGGGGCTATCAGCTGACCTGCAAGGATATCTTCCTTTCCAGTCCTGCAAAATGCATTCCCTTGGCTGTTAAGGATCTGATCACATAAATACGCCATCTGCATGGGAAGTGTAGATGGTAGCTGCATGCTACCATGCACCATTTCATGCCTTTCACTCAAATCTCCTCCCTTGTCTTATTAGCCAATGCCCTTTTCTTCTTTTTGCAGGAATCACAACTGTGTTGACCATGACCACCATCAGCACCCACCTCAGGGAGACCTTGCCAAAGATTCCCTATGTCAAGGCAATAGATATTTACCTGATGGGATGCTTTGTGTTTGTGTTCCTGGCCTTGCTGGAATATGCCTTTGTAAACTACATATTCTTTGGGAAAGGACCTCAACATAAAAAAAAGACAGCAGGCAGGGCTGGACATGCTCCAGGCGAGAAGAGCAGACTGGAAACAAAGAGAGTCCAGGTAAACCATTCAAGCTAGCTTTTCAAACATTATTTCTACTGTGACAGTGTTGATGTATATGGTGATAGAGATAAATGCAGATGGAACACATGCAAAAGCATTTAAGACTGCCTAAAGAAAAATTGTATTTTAAGAGATTACAGCAATGTATGGTCTGTTCCGTCTTCAATTGAAAATGCAGTAAGAAACTACATAAAATGCGAATGAATATTCAGGGCACACATTTCTTTGCAGCAGAGAAGAAATACAAGGGTACAAGAAAGTTAAATATTTACCACTTCAGCTGTATATAGCTTTGATATAGAAGGTAGTATAGAAGAAATGTTTATAGGAAAGTTCCTCTTTACACACAGAAACTTCACCAAAAATAAAAAGCAAAGACAGACTCTCTTCAGTGAGCCCTGAATGAAGCCCATATGACAGAGCTTCCAGAAACACAAGGATGCTGCTGCTAGGTTATAACAGCTTTCACAGACGTCAGAATTTTTCCTTCAGCTAAATTCAAGCAGACCTCAACTACCCTCTGTTAAAAAAATAAGCCAGAAAAACGCCAGGAAGTAATGCTATGGACTTTTTCTTTTTTAACAGGGACAGGTTTAACTTTGCAATACATCACCGAGCACTTGCAAACTGCTAGAAACCTATTTCGACTTTTCCCAGTTTTTCAGAAATAAACCCTTCGAAGCCTCAGGTGTATTTGGCCCAGTCTGACTCAGAGGAAAATACATATCCTAATGAGCCAAAAATTTTCTTCCTCTCTCTGCTTTTCTTACAATATATTACATCCAAGTATTAATGAGATCTTACCCAGGGTGTCCTATAAACTTCTGCACTGTTGTGGCCTGAGGTGGTTACATTTGGACAAAAACTTTATTTGAGCCCTCTGCTCAGCTTGAAGAATGAGACCGACACATAAAACTCTAAGAGGTAAGACTTTATCTTGATGGATGGTTGCAATTTCACATACATATCAGGAAGTGCATTTCAGAAACTCTGTGATATCTTATTAGTTCTAAATTTGTGTGTCTGGTGTCCCAGCAGCCACATCACAACAGCTAAGCATCATTAACAAAGCTGTCACATCCTCAGCCTCAGTGAACTCATGAGCCCATTAAAAGTCCTTACTCACATTTGCCTCCTGTCCCATTGTGTAGGAGATGCTTTATTACACTGGGGACACAATATCAGTTCAGGCAATCATCAGCCTCCAAGGTCCCACAAAATAATGTCTTCCACAGAGCGGAGGAGATAAGCCACCCTGTTATGGATTGTTGTGCGCAGACACTGCCTATGCATTTCTATGGCAAATAAGGAAGGGAAAAAAACTAACAAAACTCACAAACTCTGACCAGCCATCTCAACAGCTCCTGAGATAGCCCAGCCTAGGTGAGAAGCAACACATCAAGGATTCAGGATGAAGAAGGAATCAACGCTTCTTCAGAGGTCAGCCTTGTCCCCATGGGCCCCAGTGCACTGAACTGAGTAAAGGATGAGAAAGTGTAAAGGATAAGACCGCCGGTAAGTTCTTTTCTCTACATATTTGGAGAGTTTGTTTAACTAACAAAAAGTCCTAATTTATAACTAAAAGCTTTTGTCTAAATGTTACATGGTAAAGATTAAACTGAGGCTGGTACTCAGAACGGAATGGAATAGAAAGCTTTTAGAGAACCACATGCATACACCAGCATTTTTCTGACAGAAAAAGAAGGCATACATGCTTTGTACCAGGATTTGTAAGTGCTTATGCTTGAGACAGAAATTCAATTCTGAGGCTGAGAGTGCTTTAAGTGAACAGACTGCTTTCTGCCTGTACAGTGCAGGTTTGTGATCTTAGATATATATATATATACACACACACACATAAACACACATGTGTGAATGGATATCAATGGATTTTATATCCCACACATTGATGTGGGACCTCGTGAACATTCGTTTTACTCAGCATGGAAATGCTGGTGTCCCATAGTTGTATTTCTGTCTTTGGCAGGAAGAAAGTACATGACTGGGGAAGTGACATGACACAGTAAGGTTATGTGAAAACAGCTCCGAGCTATTCTCCATTGTGTTTTGAGATTTTTCGCTGGTATTATGATGTCTGTACCAGAGCAGGGGAAAGTTTTTTTGAGCATAAAAACGTACAGCTGTAAGTATATATAGCTATAGGATATTTTTTCCCCTTTTGCTCATGACCCACACCACTTACCCATACAGGGACCTCTAACCAATAGATGATATGTAACAGTGCTTCATCTCTTTGTGCTAGGTGAAGATATTAATCATTCCCATCTGAAATGCAACTCCCATGAGTAAAAGCATTCAAATTCCTTCACCAGATAACAAAAGCATTGGATGTGTGAGCAACACTCAACAAACTGACCACGGTATCAACGGTATAGAGAAGACCAGATGAACAATGAAACTGAACTGCTGTTTCCTATGTGGCTGTTCCTTGCTCTACAGACTGAAGAAGGTGGAAATAGTGTCTTTCCAGTTCCACAATTTATGCCATTTTAATTTCTAATATACAAAAAATATTAATTTGTAGTAAACAATATTTCTGTTTCTCTGAATAAAGCGTAAAGACTGTTTATATGTCCTTGTTTATTTGTTGAAGATAGATGTAATTATCCGTAATTATGGATAAATAGGACAAAACCACCCAGCAAGAAAATATTTAGACAGTCCATGCATGCAACTGCTTCTGTTTCCCCAGACAATGATAGTGTAAATAATCGTTACACGGAAGATTTCTCTTAAATGTGAGAAAAAGGTAGAATGCAATCATTCTGTGAGTGGGAAAGGGGCTGAGCCCTCATAAGGTGCATAAATGACAACACAAGGCAAGCGATAGATCATCTCTCGCTCCCCAAGTCCACACAGCATCACACCTTCCTTTCAAACCTTCTGTGAACCACAAAGCACCCAGAAAAGAAAGCCAGAGACCAGCCACAGGTTCTGAGGAAACCATGCTTTTCCAATAGTGTGGCTACCGGAAGGAGAAAAAAAAGGGAAGTTCATAACCACACAACTAGCTCAAAAACATCAAGTAAATCCCCACCTGAATAAGTATAGCCCTGCTGAGCATAACCTGTTTCTTTGCAGATCAGATTGTGATAACACTACTGCATTTGTTCCAACAAGACAGCTTGTATGAGTAACATGGCCCTGAATCTTTCATCTTAAGAGGAAGATGGGTTTGTATTGAGATAAAACAGAAGTTCTTACCTTTTATCTCCCAACAGTTAAGGTAAAAAAAATAGGTAGGTAAAAACTTGTTCCAGACAGCATTAAGCATTTGAGACCCATTCTTTGCCGAGGAATGCCAATATACTATTCTTCCCCTGGAGCTCACTGACTGTTTTCTATGTGGTCAACACAGGACCATTGTTTTGGGTTGTTTTTATTACTTCACTGCTTTACACTTACAATTTAATTTGATGGTCTTAAGCAGAAAACTCATTTTCTAAGTAAATATACAAGCAAAATTATTACTTTTTTTCTAATGATGTTTCCTCAGCACACATCATACACTTACAAAAATTCATATATATGTACCTGTGCTGATTTAGGCTTTAGACATTTCCACTGAAAAGGAAAAACTAAAAATTAAATACTCAGATGATGATGATGATGACAGATACAAATGTTCTTACAAGAAGCATCACCATATACATTCACTTGAAGAATATATAAACTTTGATAATTACACCAGATGACTAAACAGCATCAGCTTTAGATCCTTTGACATGCTCCTCACATATTCTTCATTATATGTTCAAAAGACCAAAAAAAAATCAGGTCTTCAGCTTTCTACAACTTTAGGCAAGATTTACGCATTGTACAAACCGAAGTGTGCAAATACACATCTAGGCTCAGAATATCTGTTAAGCAAGCAATCTTGTTTTCATCTGAGCCATGGTCAGTTTATGTAACAAAATTTAGGGCATTCCAGTTAAAGAGCAACATGGTGGCATTAGAAAGAATAAATATCATATCTGATCAAGGAAAAAGTACTCGGCTTGATATGGCTCATCCTTCTCCCATAAGGAGGCGACTGAGTTACTCTACTCCTAAGCAAGCAGCCAGACAGCTACTGGGTCAGAAAACTCAGCAGACAGAGCCCTGTCTCTTCCATGCCAATTTTTTGTCATGCCATCTGATGCAAATATGTCAAAGACTGTACAGCTGCAGTACCTACCTGATGTGGGGAAAGAGCCTCATCACTGAGGCATGGGTTGGAATGAGTTAAAGGCTGCTCTCTGGTTGTGATGCACAGGCTTCCTCCAGCATAGGGCCAAGCGAAAACCCCCAGTAACCTTGTGTTAAGTGAGGGAGAAAAGATTCTAAGACAGAAAATTTACAACATTTACTGTGCACATATTTGCTGTTAATTCTAAAAATAACACTAGACAAAACTAATAACAAGTCTCTTTTGGGGATCCCTTAACAAGTTGTACATTTTCCAGATTCCTGCAGAAATTTGTAGAATTACTAAGCTTCAGTAACAAAATCTCAGCTGTACAAGTTTTAAGAACACTTTGAAGTGAACTTTGAACTTGAAGATATACTGAAAGGGTTTTTAATTATGTGGGAATTTAACCATTTCTCACAAGCTTCACATTACACAGAGAATTTGACCATGTACATAAGAAGAGACTTTATACTTCCCTGAGCTAATTTAGTCAAGATCAGTATAAGGCCCTTTGCTGTGCATTGCAAAGACTTCAATTCAAAGACCGAATTGTTTCATGATATATACAAATCACCTCGCCTAAAATGGTTCAAATGAAACTTATTCTAAAAATAACGGGTTCATTCAGAACACTTAGAGTAGGAATTCATGCACTGCTTGCCTCATAATAGACTGTCAGGGCATATTAGTTTAAAAAAGATCCCTGTGAATCACTTTAGATTGTAGGCTGTTAAGAGTTGTCTTGTCAAAAGAAAAGTTGTAACTGCTTAATGTTGCTTGTATTACTGTTACTACTATTACAAGGCTGAAGTCAATTAGCTTACACATTAGATTATGTAATCAAAGACAGCTCAAAGAGCCATTTCATAAGACTGGGATGAAAAGGTTGACTATCAAAACTTCTGAGTATTAAAAAAAATATCTTTCTATACAGAGACAACTCTGAGATCATTATTTTTTCCACTGAAAAAATGTCAGATCTTCAGAGTAATGAATAGTCCCACGGTTATGGCAGTCCTCCGGAGAACAGGAAACCCTAGCTTAAATCTTCCTTCTGTTTAAATTTGAAGGCTTGACCTAGAAAGTGTAAACTGGCTAGTCTATATCTCAAGCAAATACTTGAAACAGCATGCTCATTTGAGACAAACTGGCCTCTCTAACCCAGAATATGTGAGTTTTCCCCACCAAAACAGTGGTGGGAACTGGGGTGTTCCCACCGAATGCTCATTTCAGCACATACAGAAGCAGTTGCTAAATCAGACAAGTGCATTTTCTATCTGTGCTGACTTATACTCCATTTAGAAGACGTTTTTACCCCCCAGATCTCTTGGGTGCCTTTTGTACAAAAGGCGCTTCACTGCTTTGTTTTCAGTTAGCAGGTGCTTAGTCTGGCACAGTGCAAAGACGTCAGCAGTCATTACTCGAAGATTTCTCCTGGGAATGGGAAGGAACATCTTCCACACCGCCAGGTGAAACCAAGGCTTTTTCTGGCTCCCAGCTATCCTCTGTGACAACTCCAGAGACTGGGTTTCCCTGTGTGTTTTTCTTGGAGATTTTTCTTGAACATGCTGCTGTAGATTTGAATCCTAGCTCTGCTATGTCTTACTAAAATATAAAGATCAGAGTGCAAACAAAGCAATGCATATCACTGGTGCTTCACAACACCAGATGTTATCTATAATTACTATTTTTTCCTTGATATAAAGGCATCCACATAGTCTAGATTGTAATATATTTGGGATAGGTCAAACAGCACAGCTTACCAAAACCAATTTTAATATTCAAGCCTGGTGGTGAAGTCTTTGAAGTTTCATTTAAGACACCTGTGTTCTGATGTGTATTTCCCTCATACGAGCTACAGTGGATGTTTAAATATCTGTGAATTTGAAACATCTAGGAAGTTTTCATGAAGAAGTCAGAAGTCATCCTGGGAACACCAAAAAACTTTTCAAAAGAGGTTTTACTACAAACGGATAGAAAACTAAAGACTGTGAGAAGATAAACACTTTGTAGCAATGCTGTAATTCATGGTTAATTATATTCATACATAAGAAAGACAATGATACAAAAATATTTTATATATATATATATAAAATATTGTGCCAGATAGTGGTTGTAGTTTCCAGTTCTTTGCTTAGGTACTTAAAACAGTGCCACAACTAAATAACAGCACAAATAAAGTAAGTGACAAACATTTAAGACAACTGCTTCTGGTATCAACACATAAAAATGCAACTGAATGTAGGGTTTCACTGAGTAAAATGGATTATGACAAGGCACATGAACAAGTTAATGATATGCTATGATTTCCATCTCTACAATATAGTAATTGTCCAAAATCAATTTTCATCATGAACATTTTACATAACTGTACCTTCGTGCTCTTCATATCATGAACCCATTGTTACAAAACTCTTTGAAATTAACCTTCAGCCCTAAAACTGTATAAAAATTTTTAAAATGGGCAGAGACAGTAATATTTTATTTTCACCTTGTGTACGTGAAACCTTCAAGTGTCCAGTCACCAGACATTACAAATCAGTATTTCGTAAAGACCGTGATCCAAGTTAAAGATAAAATTAGAAAAGTCTTATTTCACAGAGGATAACTAACTGAATTACAAGGTCCCAGACCAAGAAGCCAGGTCAGGATGGAAGGTACTTAGACGTTTATTAGCTAATTTCACACTAGGCAGGAAAGCATATTCAGTATCTTTATACATTTGTGAACGCTGCACCAGACATGACTGTCACTGCAGGAGTGTTTCGGTAGTAGAACCAGAGCGTCCATCTGGGAAACACCTTGGGCTGGCTGAGGAACTTGTCTAATCACATTCCTTCCTTGACACAGGTTGATCCCCATGGAAACATGCTTCTTAGACCACTTGAAATACGAAATGACGTCAGCAGCTCAGATGTGCTCATGAGCCTCCGTGACCCTCGAGCCACCACGTACACGTATGACAGTGCCAACCTGCAGTACAGAAGAGCCACTTCCAACAGAGACCTCTACAACAGGAGTGCTCTGGATAGGCACAGGCTTCATAAAAAAGGACACTTGCGAAGAAGGGCATCCCAGATCAGAGTCAAAATCCCTGATTTGACTGATGTTAACTTGATAGACAAGTGGTCCAGAATGATCTTTCCCATCACGTTTATTCTTTTCAATGTTATTTACTGGTTGTATTATGTCCACTAATTTATGCAAGAATGTTAGCACAGACTAACTTAATTAGACTTGTTTCTTTTCCGTCTCAATTTTGTTAACTTTGAAGAACTTCAGTAGCTATAAGGTTACATGTTCAATGTAAGATACCCAGCCATGGAACAATTCTAGATTTAAGCTTTCAGAAAAAATACCCAACCCAACCCAAATCTAGTCTCAATAGCATTCAGATCAGAATACTACAGATCTGCTCTTAAAGAGTATCTTCAGCAAAAGTGCTGTACCTTGATTTTCACAAAGTTTATGCATCACACATGACCTTTCTGCACCCACTTTAATTTTTTTTTAAGTGGAATAGAAATTAGTCCCATTGTATTTCTTATCACATATTGGCAGCCCACAGCAGCATGCTTCCAAACAACACAGTAAAACAACTCAAATTAGTATCTGTGTCACTGTCTTTCAGCATTTAGAGTGTAGCAAAATTTGAAGAAATAACAGTTTGAAGGATTGTAACTGTTACACCAAACATCATTTCAAATAGTTATATTGGGAAGGATTTCCATAGTGTATGTGAGAAGTATCACTCAAGGAGAAGTCAAATCACATTTTCAGAGAAGCAGGGATCTTGAAAAGAAATAAAGGGTAGCAGAGAGAAATACCACTGAATTTCCAAGCAAGGAATCAGCTGATTTGATCTAACTGGACACAAAGTAATAAAGTTGAAGTTTATGAGAACAATTCTGCCATATGCAATTTTGTATTAAAACGTAGAAAACAAGCACCTGTTCATTCCTGGAAGCAATACTAAGACATACCCCAGGCCAAGATTTTTCTTAACTCCCAGGTCTCCTGTGGCTGGTAATTGCAACATTCTCCCAAAAGTTACACACAGAAGCACACAGAATATTCTGAGTTGGAAGGGGCCCACAAGGATCATTGAGTCCAACTCTTAAGTGAATGGCCCCTATGGGGATCGAACCACAACCTTGGTGTTATTAGCACCATGCTCTAAGGGGAAATCAAACCCAAAACTAAGTTGGCAGATGTGTGGGAACAGATCTGAGGATATTTCTTCATATAGTTTCCTACAGATTTCCTTACTCCACTGAGGATCAGGAGATGTGTCTGAGTCTTATGGCACACCAAAGATGTTGGGTGCACTCCTTCTGAGGAGTCAGGCAAAAAGCACTCGGCAGCCAAGTGCTTTTTGCCTGACACAGCCAATTCCAGCCAAGGAGCCACAGGCAAAGTTCTAGCAAGGTCCATGCAATTGAGAAGCAACAGGTCAGTAATATTCTCTATGGCCAATTTTTTCCTAACAGCGTTTACACTGTTGTCTAACAGAGCAATTTATTGAAACTATTATCAGTTAATTTTTTTTTTTATTAAAAGTGTTTCATACTTTTAGGAGAGTCAAGATATACAAGCCAACAGAGTCTGTGTAGGTACTAAGGTGATTGTTATCCATGGAAGCTCGTACAGAAAGAAACATTGGTACAGATATAAATGAGTGATGTGGAAAGCTTCTTCAGCAGCTCCTCATTGCCTGGCAGTAAGGTCAGCTGACTGATTACCTTATTGCCAACTAACATGACAATTTCTTTAATCAGAATATAATAACAATATAATTAATTTCTTTAATCAGAATATCATAACAAAGGGAAGGATGCTGCACATCCTTCCCTTTATTTGTGCAGCAGGTTTCTGCAGAAAGAGTCTGGACTAATAGAACCACCAAACAAGAAAGGGAATAGGTTTAATTTACTCACTACAAAAAATATAGGGCTGCAAACTAGGCATTGCTAATCTAGGGGGGTCTTTAAGACTATCAATTTTTCTGTGGGCTCCAAAGTCCCAACCTCATCCCAAGTTCAATGGAGCACAGTGGTGGTCTCCTCAGATGTCTTCTCTCTGCCGATACAATCTTTAACCTCCAGTCTATTAAAGAGTTGCACAATTTTATCAGATTAATCAGCCACTGGGTACAGCTTGAGGTGATTCAGGACAAATATTAATTCAGTCAAATGGCTCTTCTGAGCTTGTATGCCTATCCCCACCCTGAAACAAGTCCAAACATTTTTTAAACAAGAATCCCATATGAAACAATTTGATTAATTTTTTAGTCAAATTTAAGCAATGTTTAGATAAGAATATTTGAGTGGCAACTAACTATATTATTTTGGTATTGTAAAATAAATAATACAGAGAACATATGGAAGTAAGCAAAGAAAACTTTCCATAACTGCAAAAAACAGCCCCAGGAGGGAGACAGCAGTAGGGCCATAGGTACTGTCCATTCCAAACACACACCCCATTAAATAGTTTTGAATTCAGTGAACTGGCACCAGACTTTGCAAACGGAGTAAGTTCACAAACCAGTGAATTTGCCTGCTTTGTGGTTACATACAAAAATAAATTCAAAGAAAACAATAAATTCTAAATATTTGTAGTGTAACAAAAAACAACAGCCAGTGAACCATGTTTTTACATTACCTGATTTCCTAAAGATAGTCACAGACAGACCACAGGATAGTAATTTAACCTGGCTGTTCAAGTGCTGCAGAGACATTATAACCTCTCCTTTCAGTAGCGGTGAATATTTAGGAAGAACCAACACCCAATATGACATTGAAAGAAGACGAGACCTTGGGTTAAAAAAAAAAGGGTCCTTTATCTTTGATTACAAGAGCAAGGAGCAGCTTTAACGGTCCTCAGCATTTTTTCTTGTAGGCTTTTAACACCTGCGTACATGTGTTTTCTAGTTTATGGATCAACAAGCTACTTCACACAACAGATGACAGGTACACATTACATTGTAAAATTCCAAAGGGATAAAAAAAGTATGTAGCAGAGTAAAAGCCATTTACAAAACAAGAGCAGTACAACTACAAAACTCCTTAAGAACAGCATGTTCCAAAACAGGAGGGTACACCCTTATGCAAACAGGAGACCTTTAACACATGCCACTGATACAAATCCCAGCCCTGCAGCCCATTTTGAGTGGCACCCACAAAGGCCTGTCTGCATGGAGAGCAGGAAGCCACAATCTTGAGTCGGGAAACCCCTGCCAGCTCTTGGTGCAAAGTTTGGCAGCAGAGATTAGTGATCCCACCACATACAGAGGCAAGAGCCACTAACTGTAGGTACAACAACTTCTAGAAAAAAAAGCAGAAGAAAACATTTCTCACTTGAGAGCAATAGCTTGGCAGCAAGGAGAATGCAGTGGTTATTAGAGGCACAGGATGGAAAAATGAGTCTGTTTATGGATTACCCATGTACATTGCCATCTGGAGCTAGAAATCAGTGAGTACGAAAAAAACACAATCTCTTCCCATCAATAGGTTGGAGTAATTGTCTGGTTTTGCACAATAAAGGTGAATAATGCTGTAATGCTAAGTTCCCTCACGGTTGTACTTCAGTAGTTCATTTCCTTGCCCTTAAGAAGCAGCCTTCAAGATCAGCATAGGTAAGGTCCTATTGCTATTAGGTTTCAGCTAAATCCTGGTACAGTTTGTGCAGCTCTCATTCAATTTGAACTGGAAGTCCTTTTCTGGCTCAAGAAAAGCCTGGACTTGAGCTTTATTGTCCCTGAGCGTGAATATTTGTGTGCCTACCTGGGAGTGTCCCAATAATATTTGAATCCAGTGGTAATTTCAACCAAAAGATAACAGAACTGTAAGGATCTATGAGATACTACACTCCTACAAGTTTCAGCAAAGCAGCTAGCTTATAGCAGAGGACAAGGCTCACATTAACCTACCCCTCACCTCTGGTAGAAAGGAACTTGACGTACCCCAACCTTATTAGTCACAAAACCCCAGTATTTTGAATATAACAGGAATATTTTTGACAACATTACATCACTTTGTGCTACCACTGAACAGCACAGAGGTGGCCATTTCAGAGTTATCTTACCTTGTTCCATCCCCCCACAGGGATGGGGGACATGTTGCACCAGCTGCTTCTGTTTCCCATCACCGATGAACCTCTGCCTATTCCCATCAATTCTCTCATATTGAGGATGCATTGCTAACAGTAATAGTAAAAATGAAAAAAGGGCTGGGTTTTGTGTGTTATATTAAAAAATACTTTTTTGATTGTTTCTGTATTACAGAGCATAACACCTCTCACATCTGTGATTGTCGTCCTACCCCCATGGGCAACCAACCACCCTGCACTCCAAAGAAGGCAGGAGATCACAGAAGAATGCTGAATTTCAACATGTAACGATGCCGAAATGTATATGCACAGGGGGAAAGAACTAAGAGTTAAATAGAAAATCTAGCATGTCTTAAAGGAAGACCAGGTCACTGGTCTACTTACTGTCTGAGAATGCAAAGTTAACTCAAATTACGTTGTCTGCTCCACCTCATTCACAGGTGTGTGAACACAGCAGTTTCCCTGTTCCCATCTCTGAAACATCATTTGCTGTTTTGATCTAGCTGACAACATACTACCTTGACTTTTTTCAGATTTTCAGAGGAAACTTTGCATGTTGTGTACTGCAGCAAACATTTCTGAAAAAAAGCTGGCAAATCATCATTTCAAGAGAGAGCTGAATGAGACTTTGGCATAGGTAAAGAATTCAGGATTGGGTTTTACAAAGGAAGTTAGTAGCAGTTCTCATTAGATCATTCAGTGTTGCTCTGGCTCCCATCTAAATCAACATCAACAGAAATAAGGCAGATGTGAAACCCCTGAATTCCCAAGAAAAAAAAAATTATTCTTTTACTGTAGCCATACAAAAAAAAAAAAAAATTAATCTATATGATGCTAGGAATCCTTCCTCACAGAGAAGGATTCACAGAGAATCCTTCCTCACAGCTGTCCCTATGGACCTATAGTAGTTCCTAGCTAGAAGAATCTCTGCAACTTCCAGTGCCTTTCATTACTCTATTAGCTAAACTAGCTGACTAACCTGATGCTTAAAAATAGCCAGAGCCTTCTCTATATAGTACTCCTGGTGGTGCTGGCACATGTGAAGAACACTTTTGAGCAAAGTTTCCAGCCCCAGACAATGTGAAGGGTTGAATATCCAGTATATTATCCACAAAACAGCTTAAAACACCAGGTTCTGCTCTTGTGATGACGTCTCCACAGAGCAACCTCACGATCCAAACCACACAGGCCTGCAAAAGTCCAAAGGATGAATCATTGTGAGATTTGCCTCCTTTTCTAGGTTTTAGTAGTGGTCTTTTGATCTTTCTGAAGAGGTCCTGAAGCAAGTATGGACTATAATTTCACAGAGGAAAGAGTAATATAACACCAAATGTAGTAAAAGAATTATAGACTATCTTGATGTACTTATGAAAGCATAACAAGAATAGTAAAAATCTCTTTATTGCTCATAATGCATTATAAATATTAATTCACTACTCAAAATTGTAGCAAAATGTTCATACTTCAGGACAGGGTGTTTACTGGTTCCTAAAACTACCTTTCAGAAAAAAGCATAAGAAAGTTTCAGCATGTTTCTTATCAGAAAGGTTTGCTCCAGAACTCAGAAATGTTCTACAGGCTTATATATATCTTTGAATAACACAGCTTCTTGACATACATAATTGCTTTGTTGATAAAGCAGTTTCATAACAATAGTCAACTCCATACCAAAAGTTTGCTTTTAAGATCCAGTTCTGATTCCCTTTAGCATACCAAGACCAAAGTTGAAATGGTTGATCATGAAAAACATGGGTTTTTTGAAATCAAGGGAAGATTTCTATGAAACACAGAAAAGTGCAATGAATGCCAGCGGAGGGCAAGTAACATTATTTTTATAATTCACTTTTGTATTTTGTATATGCTGCATTTTCTGATGCAAATCACAGGTCTGCTTATGCAATGTGGATTTCTGTGGGTGCTTTTTACATGGTGAAATTAAAACTTCATTTAGTGTGTCCATTATATGTACTATTTTCATTAGCTTTTGGTTCAAAAAGCCATGTGTGCAAAGTTTTGTTTCTGGTGTCAGTTAGATACTTAGGAGGTCTGCACATTGTACCTGCAAAACCACAGAGATTTCTTAAACATATTCATGATGGCTGGTTGGGATTTTTTTGCCCATGTGGCTGCAGGACCCAGAAGAGAGCTGCTCTGCGGGGTAAACACTGGGAGAATGTGAACCCGCGTCCCTGAAACAGGAAAAGGGGGAGCATCTCCTGGGAACAATCTTTACAAGTTAGCGTGGCGGGATGTGCAAACACCAAGGTTATTCCATGCTCTGTAACCAGTTAATTAGAAAGACCTCAGGCCTGGAAGAACATAGGACAATACGGATATGAGCAAAGTGAGCAGATAAGCAAAGACAAAATTAAAAATTATTTAATCTAATGGGGTCTCTTTAAACTCTTGAACCTTTGGCCTAAGCCTTCCTATGCCTTCAGAAGATTTTCCCAATTCCCCCTTAGTCACAGTCTTAGTCTTTGTGAATGACACTCCTCACACCACAAACTCTCCTCAGCTTTTGTTACTGGTGCAGTTTTATTTAGCTCTGGTCCCAGCATCTAGTTCCCTCCAGGGTCTGTGACATGCATGGCCATGCTCCACACCTTATGAAAACCTCTGTGTGGAAACACAATGCCAACTTCTTTACCTGTCCTCCTATTCTTCAGGTGGGAAGGAGCATGGCCAGGCACATTTGACAGACGTGCTCCCGGCCATGAGCTTGTCTTAGATGCTGAGATGTGTACATTTGTCCTATTTGCTACCTGCTTGGGTCTACCTGCATTCATTGAAGTGTATGTTGAAGCTGACACTGTATAACAAGGTTTGTGAAATCTCTAGCTTTTTGCATCAATTTGGTCTGATACAGTCTCCACAAATGCCTTATCTGTCACAACTGGAGACCTTGCTTGTTCCAGAAGTATCTAATTCTCTGAGCAAAGACAGAAAAAAAACCATTTTCTGATAGATGGTACAAAGTACAGAGCAGCAAGCTCTCTTCTCCATTCTGTTTGGTCCTGTTCCTACTGGAGGAACACCTACTGGAGGCCATTTGGTGCCTTATGAGGACGGTTCATTTCTCTGTAGTGATGTAAGGTCAGGATGCAATCTCATGCATTCAAATGCAACTCCATGACCACCATGTTTTAGCTGCTAGTTCTCAACTGCTCGTCAGCTGGCGCTCCTCTCCCTCTCTAGCCACTCACAGAGTGTTGTTATGCCCCTTATTAGAAAGATAATTTTGATGGTTATATTAAAAAATACTCAGATTTTCAATAAAGTCTAACACCTACAAAAAAAGCATATAATTGCATATTTAGTGCTGTCACATCATAATAGAAACTTTTCTTTTTAAAGAAAAAACTACAAAAAATTATTTTTCAGTCTTCTCTGTTCAGTGCTGCAGCAAAGGACAGGACAAATATAGGACAATACTAAAGACTAAACCACCACCACACACCCTTAACTGTAAATCCATTATTGCATAACTTGCTATAGAATTTAAAATGAAACTATGTAAACTTCACAACTAAAAGTCAGAAATATTTAAAATACCATCTACATTTTTAAAAATTGCTTTCTATCAGTGAGCGATGTGGCAGATTTTGCAATAGAAGTTTCACTGGTTGAACGTGGAAATGGGAGCTATAATTTGTGGCCTTTTATTGTTGAGAAAACAACTGTTTTGATGAACTTACTGCATTTTTGAACAGCTGATCTTTGAAAACTAAGAGGTAGTAACACAAAATTCTCTTCAGCAACATACTACAAAATAAGTTTTAAATAACTACCTTAATATTCTTTGAAGTACAGACTTTCTAGTTATCTGCTACATCTATAAATTTTGTCAGTGGATCAGCACACAAGTAAGCATCTTCTACCCAAACGACATATCAAACTCGATAGTGGACACTTGTATGAAATAAATTGCTGTTTATTGATTCTGCTACTATAAATAAAAGTAGTTTTCAGTCCTTTCATCCCTAAATGATAAAAACAGCACGGTAACAATAAAAATCAGTTATCTAAAATAAAGCCTCTTTTCTCTACAAAAGCCTTTTAGCAACGTATGCCTATCATAGGAAAGCTAAAGCAGAGTTACACCTTCAGTATGCATCACACAATCCATGAAGCATTTAAACACATAAGGCCATATTCTCCTATGAAGTAACTAGATCTAGAAGAAAGGAAAAAGTGGAGTCAATACAAATACACCTATAAATAAAACAAATACCCATGATACATTTATTCCTTACACTCACGATTAAAAAATAGCATGCTCCTGAACAGGCTACTGGACAACCTGCAGCAACTCTTTCCAGATTTCTAGAAAAGCTAAGCAATTATCAATTCCAACCTGATTTTTTAGCTTGTATTTCGTACCACTTATACAAGGTCTTTATCTGTTATCTGATCCATTATCAAATTTGTTCTGTGTGGAAATTCAAGACTATGATCAAGCTGTATCTGTTAAAGATTGCATAGAAAGATACCTTTCACGGTAAGATGCATTTTCCAGTCTCTCATCTTTACAACTCTTTATCCACTTCTCCACATTTCTTCTGATCTTTCTTCAATTGCTGACACTGGACATGTACACCCGACTAAATGTACCAGTACCAAATAAAAGGGAAACACCACATTTTACCCAGGTACACATTTTAAAAAATGTTTTCTGACCCACAAAACTTCTATCCTAATTATGTATTTAGGTTTCCTATATATATATTTAGGTTTCCTATTCATGAAGCCTATTAAAATATTTTTCATAAAAGCCTTTCTAGAAGAGAGCTTCTTATCCTCTCCTCTGACCAGTATTCTGAAGCCCATTTTTTTGTATGAATGTATTATTTTAAGCCTTGCTTACATGAAAACCTACACCACAACAAAATATAGTGGAAGAAACTCAAGAAGGGTCTTCAGTTTTGAAACTACAAAGAAAGTATATCATAAATACTTCACCTTTTTTATATATACAAAACATGCCTAGTACAGACACACATGATGAGAACCACACATCAGTATTTACGTCAGCATTACAGATAATTTGCTCTTTACATACGGAAAAATGGTTTAATAGTAGAAAGCATAAGGTTTTCTGCTGTACCCTTCTCCAGCGTTTGGGCTTCTAACTTTTGTAACTGCAACCAAAACTCCATCTGGTTTCAGAAAAGTTCAGAGTAGGATTTACTTGCTGTATTAAGTAAGCTGCAAGTATCTTTTTCAGTCTACATAAGTCAGCTCCTCTCCAGCACTGTGCCCCTTTCTGAAAATATTGTTAAGTGAAACGCCATCAACTAAGATACAAAAACAAAGCTAAACCCCCACAATTTACTCTGAATAAAGATCCAGTGCTCTTTCCACAACTTCTGAGCACTGAACAGGATGCCTAGAGAGGTTGTGATGTCTCCATCCTTGGGAAACATTCAAAAGTCATCTGGACCCAGTCCTGCACAGCCTGCTCTAGATGACACTGCTTGAGCAGCAAAGTTGGATGAGATGAGCCCCAGAGCTCACTTCCAACCTCAGCTACTCTGTGGTTCTACACTGGTTTTGTTTTTAAGGTGATTTTCCCCAGCATCTAGAAAGATTGAATTTAGTTATTAATAAATCAAGAAAAAAATTACTGCAATTATTCACACACAAACTCAGGTCTTTATTTCCCATATTTACAATATAAATATATTAATGCTACAAATACTCTCTCACGTTCTTTATTATCATGGCACTTTAGATAAGGTAACATAGTATGCAAGTAAGATACTTTAGTTTTACTAGGCACCTGTGGTCACCGTCAAAGTTTAACCAAAACAAATATGGCACGCGTCATAAGTGAATCTTTTCCAAAGGTCTATAAATCTTCAGTACTAAAAGCAACTGTACATTGGATTTTCATACTTTTGATCAAACAGATACAAGATTTTATTACTTTTATCAAAGGATTAGTAGTTTATTTCATCACAAGTCATAACAGTCTTCTCACTTTAGTATTGTACAGCACCAAGAACTTTTCGCTTTGCGGAGAATACGTTTTTTTCCCCCAAATCAACTGGGGAGCCATCACCAGCACATACTGTTGACGATCTGAATTCCATCATTTCAGTTGTAAGACAACCTTCAAAAATGAGAAAAGGAATGAGATTGAAGTTGGATAAGACCAAAACTTAACCAGTCTATGAAATGCAACTTTTTGCTTTCTGTTTCAGTATAATATGCAACTCAATAAGCACGTCTTCCCTCTTAAAAGAACACCATCCCTCTCTCAGTTCTCTTTTACAACCTCACACAACTATCACTTCCAATAACTTTCTTTACCCTTTACTGCACGCAATCCATTCCTCAGCTGCCTGAAATCACAAAGTAGAATTGCAATGTCTAGGTCCAGTGAGATTCCTTCTGCACAAAGCAGAGACCAGGGACCATTTCTGAAATGGATTCCTCCTTGTGTGCACTAAAACTAAGTAAGGAGATGACAACATCCCACAGCTTCCATACAGACCCTCAAGCAGCACAAAGGGTGTGTGGAGATTTAAATCTGTCATGGAAAAATCCTTGTTTGCATAGGGCAGAGTTCATGACAAGCTACTATGTAGTTTAGCAGGAAAGCAAATGCAGAAGAAAGTAAGCTTTAAAAGCTGTTAAGGGCTGTAATTTTTCCTTAGTCTTTCCTATTAAAAAATCTGAGATTCTCCAGTGTCACAGATCAGTTCAAATGAAACCTTATTGTTTCACTTGAAATTTTCTTCTTGGGTTACTGTACTGGAATCTTTGTAATTTTCTGCCAGATTTACTATGCCACAGAAATTAAAGGACTCGTTATGAACCAAACAACTGTCCCATATGCACACCCAGACACTGACAATTTGCGAAGCTGAGGCAACACTGGAATTCTCACTAATCTTTCAGAATAGGAAAGGGGTAATGGTATTAAACTAAATTAAAGTAGATTTAGACTAGCTATTAGGAAGAAATTTTTTACAATGAAGGTGGTGAAACACTGGAACAGGTTGCCCAGAGAGGTGGTGGATGCCCCACCCCTGCATCTAGTTGACAATGTCCCTGTTCACTGCAGGGAGGTCAGACAAGACAACCTTTATAGGTCCCTTCCAACCCAAACTATTCTACGGTTCTGTGAACTTTGTTTAAAATAAACTCATTACATAAGAAGTCAGGAACAAAAGATTATATCAGTAAAAGCTACCTTATTAGCAGCTTCCAGTGCATTTATTAGGTTCTGCAACTCTTCCTTGTTCATCTCTATAGAAATTGGCTTAATTTCACCATTTTCTCTCACATCCAAATCAAGATTGAGGAGTGGCATTTGCAGCATGGAGATCTTATCACTGGAGAGAGCAAGCTATGCAGATTGACAAAACAACAGTAAAGTGTCAGGTGGAGCAAGTAAGTTTTTAGTCTTTCATAATAACACATCTGCACTTTCTATTTAATTTGTGCTACCAGAACAAACATCAACATAACAAAATTAACTTCTCACAAGTCATCTCTACAGTTTGGGGTTTTTTTCCCCCTCCCTGTTATTAGGATTTTTGTTTGTTTGTTAATACCAACAATATATTGAAATACTAAGAAACCCTTTTCACAGCAATACACGTCTCAAAAACAATTTGTTAAAATTACTGGGCTGACACGTTTTGACATTATAGGTGAAAAAAAGGGATACATTTGATCATGGCTCTTTAATGAAGTATATGAATTCTGATATCACCGTATTCAAATTGTTTTAGTTTACAACAAGAAGGGTCATAGAGGATAGGGCAGTTAGGAGAAAGAGAGTGTTGAAAAATGCATGAAAGTGCCCTCTACAGCTGATCAAACACTGTTTGTCAGAGATCCTATTTGACAAACACCGATGAAGAGGATTACATATCAACTGTGCTTTCTTTTTTGTTTTCTATTATACCCACTCTAACATAGATAAGGCTTTTAAAATGTATTAAAATCAAAGATCAGTTGATAATACTATAGGTCAGTATTGTACAGACCTATTTTATTTATTTAGAGAACAGAATGTGATACAGCAGAGGAGACACAATGTCTTTGGTAGGGTTCAATCACGGCAAGCGAAAAAAATCACAATCAGCTCAAGGGGGAAGAAAAGAATGGTTTTAAGAAAAATAAATATAGCCGTTCAGACACATACCAGAAATTTGCACCACAAAATAGAAAGAAACTCAAAATCCTTCAGAATTAAAAAACAGGTCACAAAAAACCCCCAAGAGCTCACATAATTCCAGCTTGTATTTCTGTCAGCAATAAATGCAGTTAGCAAGAGATCAACCCCAGTAACAGTTCATCCAAAGCACGTTATGATGTCATATTGGCTCTTGCAAAAACTTGTCTGTTTTGGGCATTACTCTTTGATTTCCAAAGCTGTTTGCTGCCAAACTATTTAACACTCTTGTTAACATGGAAAACTATTCAACAGATCTACAACGCCATTTAACAGCTCTCATAGACCAACTAAAAATAAAAACAGGATAAATAATTTTTTAAAAGTATTTGATAGAGCTTAATTTAAACCAGCTGTCTTCATAACCATAAAGCACCATCCTGCTTTAGGCAACACCGTTATCATTGGTTTATCACAAAAATAATAAGTCTAAACATAAATTATTTCAAACTAATTATTAAATGTTTATTGCAAAAACTAAAGATTTTTTAAAAGTCAGGAAAACTCATCCTGAATCAGTCAGCTGATCTTAAAATTAAGTAAATATTTCTTCTTTCTTTAAGTAAAAATACACTTTATTCAGGCCTCAAAATCATAAAAGCATACAAAACTTTCAGGTGTTCCTGAATAGCACTCAAGTGTCCCTTTAGGAAAAAGACAGATATTGCAGCTTTAAAGGAAAGGAGAGCAAAACCAAAATAAAACAAATAAAAAAAAAAATTACTTTTGCAGTTTATACAAATTTCTGGCAAGTCTTTGATATATTATCATTAATGTGGTTTTCTGATACTTATAGAAATTGAACCATGCTCCAGAGGGAGCAGGCCTAGGGGGACTATATCATTTCTTTCAAACAACATTAAGGCAACTCTCACCTTTAACTGCCAGTCAAAATCCTGCAGCTGGGCAGAAGAGATTCCATTTACTCTTTCCACTAGGGCATTCCTGATTTCTTCCCTTCTACCCTTCAGACATTTTGTGACTGCTTCTTGATAGTCTGAATTTAACTCACTTATCTGCTGAACAGCCTACAAAAATAATAAAAACCGTGACTGCTTAAACTATGAACGACAGAAATAACATGTATCATCTGCAATAGCTGTGCTCTAGATATCCAAGCTGACACCTATTATACCAGACTCCAGAGTCCCATCTTTCTTATGCTGCCTTCAGTGGCTGCTCCCTGTGTTTGATAGTTAAGAGTCAGAGCTTACCACTGCAAGATATAAATTAAAAAACAATGTTCTTGTCACTTAAATTAAAAGATGACAGGGAATGGAGGCTTCATTGTCCTTCTTAGATGCTACAGTAAAATCAAAACAAAATCACACACACAAATAACTCAGGTTTCACCCTAAAAGTTTCTCAGCATCAGAGTGGAGGCCAAAATACATTATTAGCTCAGCTGAAACAGATATACCGATGTACGGACTTCCCATGGCTACACAGGTGGTTTTGACCTGGCTACCAGCAGATAGTCAAAATGCGAGGCATATGCAAAAGGTAAGAATGAAGATTTCTAATAATGGAACAAGCTTTTGCAAAGTTCGTACATATTGGAATACCCTGAATTATAGTCCCTGCACCATATGGTCCTCCATTCACTGTCAGATCAAAAAAAACCCAAATTTTTTACATACAGGCAGTATTTTAAACCACTTTAATGCCACACTAATGAACAAAGAAAGCCAAATGAGTGCAAATTGGCTTTGTTGCTAGAAAACAGTATTATTTACAGGTATGTATTTTAAGTTAAACAGATTTAATCTGGTGGTACTCAAAATAATAATTTGAGTGATTAAACCAGTATTTTAACAAATATCCAAAAATCAGCATTAATTCCACTTTTTGTTTTAAAAGTCTCAGCAGTGTATGTCTAAATGCTGCTTACCTTCTGCTTAATCCACTACTATTCAAATGCTACACTACAAAAATATTTTTGGATTAAACAGACTGCAAGACTTATCACTCCAGGATGATCTCTCAAAGTCAAAGGCCAATTAGTGATGAGCCCTTACCTCTTCATCAGATATGTTTTTTCCAACTGCAGTTTTGAAATATGCCATTGTGTCTTCCAAAACCTCCATCCACTCTGACAAGCTCCAAATGTTGCCATAATCCTGGTATCGAGGATACGCACGGCCACAGATGCCATCAACTACTTTATGAAGGAACTGAAACAATGTGATACATAATTTGAGAATATAATTCTATCACAGTTAATCTACCAGCTATGAGACTGATCAAGCACTTCAGTTATCACCCTTCCATACACTGGATATGGCCTCAGTGCTTCCTGAGTGCAGCATTTAAAAAGGTCTTTAAGAGGTAGTCCCTGAATAAGAACTGTCACCCGTTCTCCCCATAAGTCAATTCATGAAGTTTGGCCACATCAATCACAGCATGATTCAGATTCACCCTGGTCGTGGATTTAACTGGTGTGCACAACCACACAGCACCGCTGAGCAGCAGAGCTGCCCCGCCAAAGGCACCTCTGTCACCTCTGCACTGGGATGGCCAGGCTGCGCAGCACAACTCCAAGTGCTGATCTCCAAGCCCGTGGGCCTCTCTGGTCTCCCAAACCACCGTCTTCCGGCACCGCGGCCTGGCGGGAGAGCGCGGCCCAGCGCAGCCGGCGGGCCCGGCCTCGCTCACAGGTGCCGGAGAGCGGCAGCTCGGCCTTCCCGCGGCGCACACCGCCCTCCCCGCCCGGGGCCGCAGAGAGCCCACCTCCGGTGTCCGTCCCGCCGGCAGCTTCTCCACCAGCCGCAGCATCTCCAGGCCCTCGCCGCCGGGCACGTGACCCTGCTGGCGCCGCTGCGCATGCGCATAAGCAGACACCCCGCCCCGGCGCCCGCAGCGCCGGGCGGGATTGGAGTGGGAACGCATATTCTGTGTGCGGCTCGCCGTCAGACCCCCCCCGAGCACGGAAAGCCCCAGATTTTACAAGCTCTTAAATGCAATAATATTTCAGCTATTTTTGCATTCTGCCTGTTTGCTTTTTGACTCTTAACAGATTAACTTTCCCATTTGTGGCGCGGGAGGAAGCTCAAGGATTACGACAGGCACCACATCATCAGTGATACTAAATTAAATTGAGGAAGAGAAACACTAACTACAGAAGTTTGTGCTTCTGCAGTGTTTTCCGTGAACAGCTCACTTTTTTATACTTTGCCAAAGTGGGAGTTTGATATTAACCAGACCATGGAGGAGATTTCTGGAACAGGTTTTAGCATTAGCAATAACCTTTCCGTGCCTTGAATTGATTGAATGTGAATGTAAAGAAGCAAAATTGTCCGGAGCACTTTTACAAGAAAACCTGTTAGAATTCAAGTTCCAAGGAAAATACAAAACTGCACAGAGACTTATACCTGCAGGCAGACATTATTTTGCTGAAATCACTGGGCTATTTTACAAACAAATGGTCTGTAAGAATACAAAAGCAGCTACAAGTCTGTACTAGTGGATATAAGGTCTGTGGAAAACCCCAGGCTGGTTAAGTCAGTTTGCAGCACCTTCTCCAAACATGTGACCTTCTAGGAACAATGTGGTGCATGGGAGTTTTGGAGAAGAAAAGGAGGGGGAAGAACTGATTTCAACCCAGTCTCCCTCAGGGTTTGCTAGTGCTAGTAGATTAGACTTTTAAAAAAGGCTTCTTGAAAATTTGTTCAATTTCATTATGGAGAAATTACTCGAAGCTGCTGTTAAATTCAGGAATAGATGAAATTGCAAATAAAAAAATAATTTTTCAGTAATGATTTCCTTTATTCCCCTGGAATTCGCTTTGTTAGATAACTGTAAACCTATCCAGTTTCTTTTGACTGTACTATCTTGCACACTACAAAATAGAGCACCAGGGGGAGCGTCTGCTTCAAACAAAATAGACCCAGAGACAACAGAAGAAATACAAAGGTGATCTAGACTTTGAAAGAAATAAATCACTGAGAGTAAAGAGAAAGTCCCACTCAGTTGAAAGGGATCAAACAAGTGAAAAATGCAAGAGAGAAGAGATGTAATGCATGAAAAGAAGTACAGATAGAAGAGGATAGGAAACTACCATCCCATATGACACTATTCCAGTGAACACTTTCAAAGAAGCTAATTTTTTGCAGGTCTGAAAAATAAAGGGTTTCACTGTTCATGGATATGTAGTCTAAAAATAGTATTTTGGGTTCAGCCTACTGGCCTATGAGGAGCAAAGGAAGACGGCACAAGGAAACCACAGTTGTTTTAGCTAAATTCATGTTTCAGAGCCCAAACTACGAAGATGTTCAACTACAAAGAAGTAGAGGATATAAAGCTGGCCTTTGGCAGTTTGGAATTTCTTTGGACCTGCATTACTTGGATCTGCCATCAGGTTTTAACTCTTAAAAATAGCTACTTTTCATGCTTCTGTTCCAATGTAGCAATAACCTTCTCCGCCCCTCTGAAGTCAAGCTCTCAAATAACCACAAATTCAGAGACAGGGAGGGAAACTTGTAGAACAGTAAGTGGACAGGCAAGAGATTCCAGAGCAGCAAGGAAAGAAGAATTTTGTGAGAGAAAAACGCAGAGTGAACTTTGCATTACTTTATCCACATTACTGATAACGTATAGAGGCGTTTATTTGCTTTAACAAATAACCCACAAGCTGGAGTAATTAAACCTATTTTAAAATGAATCTTTTTGTAGCCCTTGGTTTTGGAAGAATGGCATTAATTAAAACATTGGGAAATAACTTAATCAGAGGTTCTTAATATTATAGTAGCATAAAGGTGTATTACATTGCTCTAAATATATCCAGTTAGGGAGAGCATCCAAGCAGCCATATAATAACTGTCCCACAACGAACTATTAAATAGGTATGTCAATAGAAATAAATAGATAACTGTGTATTTTACCAACACAACAGGGACAGTAAATGTGTTTTTAAATGCAGTGGAAACATGAGGTTGCAGTTCAGATTATGCTGAGCTAAATGTAGGAAAAGGGAGGTTCCACTGGGCCCCTTGCCCCTATTGCCAGCTCTGCTTTCTCTACCTGACCCTTATGCCAGCACAGGATGAAACTGCAATTTGTTTGAAACCAAACTGTTATTTTTGCACTGGTTTATTTTTTTCATGGGTTAGATTTCAGCCAGATTGGAACAGAGCACTACTTCCAGCAGAAGAAACAGACCTCTGTCTCTTTTTCCTCTTTGGGACTGAGGGGGACGACAGAACTACCCCTTCTGGCAGCCCATACTTAGATTAGATGAAACTGGTCCTGGAACTAGAGCTTCACAAATGAATATCAATCAGTGAATCCCTTTACTTATTAAACCAGGAATCTTGAAAGCCTTTGTAGAAGCTTACATATAAACATGCTCATAGTGATATGCTACAGCTGAAGATCGAAAATAATGTCTCTAATTTTTACACTCTGACCAGCCAGTGAAGTTCATAGTAAGTGAAGCTGGATGAACAATGTGACACTGATGCGTAGAACATACTTCATCAGTTATTTGCTCTTCATAATCCATAGTCATGACTCCTCCTGAATGACAAATCAGTTTCTTAAATAATTTTACTTGTAAATTTTAAACACACAAAAGCATGAGATGTTTTGGTTCTCCCCCACCCTCTTCCCATTCTGTAAATATAATTAATGCTCATGTATTTATTCTTTGAGACATGAAGAGTACACTATGTCATACATGGTGGATATAGCCGATGTCCACAGCTTTACACTTGTCTATCTTCTCTACGTGTTCCCAGTAAGGAGACGTAACACGAGGAACTTCCTTAAATGTTCTTGATTTCACTTCATACTCTGATATTTCAAAATCCTTTTGTTGGCTTCTGCAGCAGTCCTGTCCTTCTGACAGATTGCACTGAAGAACTAGCAATACCCCTGAGGGAGATTCTCCTGGTTCAACATCACCTTAGAGACACACAATTTATGCACCAAACTCTGTATTGCCTTTCATAGACAAAAACACATTGAAGAGATCATTCAAAAGGTCTCTCTGCTATATGGTAAGATTTTCAGAGAGGAACTCCTATTGCTGGAGACATTTGAAAAATACTTTATTTTTTTTCCCACTACCACATGGGAAAAATCTCATACATATTACTCAAAATCAAACAAATTAATATCATAGGTTTGTAAAATATCTGAACTGTATACATCTCAACACCTGCCTGGCTGAGGTAGTGGAAGAGACAGAACCTGGTATCACACCAGTATTCTGCAGGACAGAGACAGGGAATAGCTTAGACGAGACAAGTGACCTTCTGTATAGTCCAAGGAGCCTGTAGCTGGCTTGAGCCATATGTCCACTAAAGCTACAGCTCATAACTCAAGACAAACCGGAGTGAGTACCTGGGACTCTGCTCACGAGTATCACTGGTCACCATCTTTTGTAAATAGCTGGGCAGGCACAGACTTATTCTGCCTTTCCTCCCCTTTCCCCAAGATGCACTTCTTTGCATAAACTCCTTTGATGGGAGAGGGAGGAGCCTTCATCTTCCATCCTACAAGAGTATCTATGAATATTCTCCTAACTCTCCTTTCCTACAGTTCAGGCCCATTATTTCTTACACTGTGCTCAGGGAACATGCAGGGAGTTCATTTTTATCTGCAATATGCTATCGTCTTATAGGGAAAAATCTATTGTCACCATTTCTATTCCTCTATGTCCCTTTCTTTGTGCTTACGAATTTTAAGTGAACTGAATACCAGGTACATGTCAGGACTGGAATTTTACTCACAATGTGTAGGTCTAATGATTGTAGTGTCTGGAATGCAAAATGACGATGACAACAGAAAATCTGCCCCATTTAGGGCAGATGCAGTAAAACCATAAACCAAATATTCCCCCCCTTTTCTAAGCCTAACCTTAAGATTTCAGTATTAATAATGAATGGTAAGAGTGTTTTGGTGCTTTTCAATAATCTCTGGACATCATAAAACAGAAAAGAAAATACCCTGTAGGTAAATTAGCCCTATTAGTAAACAACAATTAGTAGATGTTGGAATATGCTGCACAGCAAGTTGTACCAACACATCATAATAGCAGCAGAGAGAATGTATTCCCAAAGTAATAAACACCCTACTAGGTACATCTCCCTTCATCTACACAAGGAGTTCATGGACTGTATTTGTTATATAACTCTGAGTTGAGAGCTACTATGATAGCTACTATAGATTTAATTTTTATTGCACCAATTTTAAAGTAATGAAAAGAACTGTTGGTGAAGGTTACACTGGCAATATTCTGTTTTTGCTGAGAGAGATTATTTCAACCAAGGGCATATAAAGAGAAGGCAATTTTGACAGACTAAGAAAAAGCAGTTTGTTTATACAGCTACATCCATAGTAAGAGTGCTTTTGCCAGTAGAGCACAGTGTTGCTTTTTTGACTCAATCCCTTCCAGGGGTAAAGGGAGCCAACTTGCTCCCAAGTCAAATGGCCTTTCTCAGTCTTGTCAGTCTGTGTCCAGTTTGGCAGCACATTGTGCTGCCCAGATTGTCTGGACTTCTTTGGGGTCTCTAAATAATGTATTAAGGGGCAGCTTTTCACATCTCTACCTCCTACTTCTGCTCTTGTCCTTTGCATGACACATAACTAATAGACTTCACCAAAACAAATCAAAACAAATAATTGGAAAGTAACATCATCTATTCAAGTATTAATGTGAAAAAAGGATCTTGGGAAGCAGTTGTAAGAGTCCTGGACAACTTCCTTATAGTTACCAACTTTTCAAACCTTGCTAACTGTCACACTGTCACTGCAGTTGTATAATCACCTTGACCCATGACCTCCATGACTCCTGGGGCAAATTCAGCTTTGAATCATATTACTGCAATTTCTCTTTTTTTTTTTCTTTTTTTTTTTTTCTCCAGCATGAGAGTGTCTCAAATTAGCAAAGATACAAAAAGAAGAGAGGCACTTTTTTGCATTGGCAAACCATTTTCTTTTGGGTGAGTCACTGATGACACTGGTGACAATAGTATTTTGATTAGTATTTTGCTCACACCAGGTTTGCAATGGTTTGATGTTACAGCATCAGTAGAGGTATTTTTTTATTTTCAATGAAGTAGCTGACATTTGCTTTTATTTAGTTACTCAGGAGCAAATTCTGGAGGAGAGCTCTCTAGAAAATTTCTTTGCACTGTGAAGATGAGGTTTACTTGTTCTTCCAGAAGACACAATAAAGAATGTAGTAAGAAATTTTCATTTCATAGTTCTGAGAATATTTTTTAAGAAATACTGAGTGACTTAAAATAGAAAATTTACATTATGATTATTTTCCTAGTTTTCCTTATATACTTCTACCTACACAAGGAAAATAAGGAGAAAATATAAATTGTTCACTTGAAGACAGGACATGTTTTTCCATATGTGATTTACAATGCACTATGTGACATAAAATCATAGCAAAGAACAGATGTTTTAATATTGTCGTGTATAGTGCTAGTTAAAAGCAAACCGTAGGCTTTCTTCTAAGTTGGAACTTGACATACAATACCTTTAAAAGTATCAATCTCTCTTATCTTTACCAGGGGTATGGCTTTTCATTAATTAATCTTGGATCTGTGATGTACTGGGCTAACCCGGTCGATCAGAAACACACATGTGGTAACATTTCTTCCAGGTTAACTAAAGCTGTACTTGTGTCTTCGCTTGGTCTTGGTCTATCTTGGCTTACACTTTATCTCAGTTTCCACTGGCTCTAGAAGGTGAGATGATCAGACATAATGTCTGCTGGGACAAAGTTTCACCTTCAAAATTGTTTAAATATATATGAACCATAAAAATGAGGTTTTATCAGTGTGGTGCCTTGTGGACACTTTTGATCTGATACTAGGTTTCCTAAAATTAAATTAACCATCCTATGGTAAACCAGCCTTGAATTTTCCCTTGTGGAAAGTACCTGAAAGAATCAAAAGTCTAAATGATATCTTCATATCTATCCACTGGATTATTTTTATTTGTTCAAGAAATGGATATAGTAGTTGTGACATAAGTAACTATGTTAGAATATTGAAAACATTTGATTGACAGCCAGCAGAAATTGAGTTAGAAAAGCTGTAAACAAAAGTTAATGGGAAAAAAAAAACAAAACCAAAAACCATGAAAAATATTATAGCCCAGATAATAACTTTCTACAAGCAAAGAGAGAGAAAAAAAGGCCATATTTACTAAATAGTTCATTTGATATCACTGACTCAGGTAATTTCATTAGCTGATAGAGTGGTTTGATAAAAAGATGTATAATTAAGATTATTTTGTGGATGACTTGTTGAAGTCAACTTGCTTACATATACAATGAAAAGGAAGGCACATATGTACATAAGGGCATATCAAAAGTGTTTTGACGCACAATGAATCTGTAACAGTGTAAACAAGCTAATGACAAGTTTACAGCTGTAGATAAGGTTGAAGATTACCCATGGGAAACTGCCACATCAAAATAAACAGAAAAAGAAAGGATAAAGCAATTTATCCAAGTGCATCAAAGCTCCACTTAGCTAGAACTACTTTCCAACCATACACACTTTCCCATCAGCCCAGAAGTAGCAGCATTAGATGGTGTTCCCTTTCTTTAGGGTTACTGCTGCACTAGGAGCTGCAGTAAGATGACAGTATCTCATTTAAGATGATTTTCTGCTTGTCCTGGTAATTCTTAAAAGTGAAAGACTTTCAGATTCCTTGTTAAATTCCAGTTAATAATTACTTTCTGCAGAACAGACAACAGAATGAAAATCTCTAGAACAAAAAATCTCATCATCTTCATGACTTTGAGGATGGAAGTTCCTAACACACATGACTACTAAACCACAGTGAGTGGTAATCAGGAAAAAAACAATGCCAAAACCAAAAACTGCTATTGCCTGCTAATAACTGCCCTCCAGAACGGGGATATAACACAAGCTTCCTGATTCCTGGCATTCTGCAGTTGCCTAAACACAATGGTATAAACCACAGGCAAAGTATTGGGATTGCACGAGCCAATATTTCAGTCAGTGACTCCCTTAAAACTTGTCTACACAAGCTGTGTCACAGCAATTTATCCAACTGTAACTGAGGTCTGAATGCATTTGTTAAACACCTTTTGCTGGACACTTTTTTCAAAATTTAGTTAGCCTTCATTCAGTTTGATATAATTCATTCTTATCTGGTTTACTTTAGCAAAACAAAGGTGGATTGATAAAGACCAGGAACAAAAAGAATTATTTAATGGAAACAGTGGTCACTGCTAATATAATAGCTAATGGGTATAAGTTTGAGTTTAGAAGCTGGAAGATAATTCTTAACACTCACAGCAACGATACTCTGGAATGGTTTTCTAGTACAGTAATATGAGCAGAATACTTAATTACTTTTAAGGTAAAGTTCAGTCAAGATTACATGACATGCTTGCAGTAACAAGCATTTAATGACCCTGAAGGTGCCTTTCAGGAAAGTTCCCATCATAATATTTACATACCTAGTCTACCTCTCTCAAGATTTGCAAAATGTACATAATATACACAGAATATATCTCCCACTGTAAAAACATTAAAACAAATGTTAGATCTTTCAAACTTCGTATGTGGTTTCAGAATCACTAACAAACACTTTCTCCCTTGTTTCAGTTTTTGATTTGTAACATGGAAGTAGTAATACCTTCTTGTCTGACAGGAAGCAGTTAAGGAAAATTCCTGACTATTTATAAAATGCTCACTCCAGTGATAAACACAATCTCCTCACAATGAAATCAATAAACTAATACAGATTTAGACAGCGTATGGTAAATAAAGGTCTTAGCTACACACAACCTAAACAAATAAACAGCTATTTCCTTCATTGTGTATCCGTCCTCCTGTCAGGATTACCTGACAGGGGTCCTGCCAGGAAATATATCTGAGGACCTCGGAGTACCTGAGGATCTTGTAGTAAGAAATTACCTTAGTGATGTGGGCAACAGCGAGCTTTAATTTGCACTGGCAACACTGGTTAGGACTCTAAACACATAATGTAGCCAACAATCTGGTAAACAATAATTCAATGTAATTTAAAATTCAAGGTTTTTTTGGCAAAATCTCTGGTACAGTTAAATTATTTGGGTTTACTGCAGAGTTAAGGAGGAAAAACGTGAAAACCAAACTACTGGGTAATAATTCCCCTTCTGGCTATAAATTATTATTAATATGCTACCACATCTTCAAAGACATTTAAACTAGAGTGTATATCATAGTATGTCACTATTACACTGTAAATACACACCAAATCTCTCAGGTACATCCACTGACCTGATATGAATGCATCATACACTTACTAGGCTGATCCAGGAGCATCCATACGGCAGTAATAACCGTCTACGTCCACAAACTCAAATCGCTACTGGCACTGCTATTTATGTAGATTTGGCACTGGAATCATCACTGGGTATGATTCTCCAGAGGAGAATTACACCCAGGTTCCTAGCATTTCATTAACTTGTGGTGCCCTGGGAAATGTTTGACAGCATTCTATGACAAATTTCCATCTTCCTTTCAGACTTTCATGGGGAAGTTTTCAGTCTGCCAACATGTTAGATTGACAGCTGCTGTGACGTAAGTTCCTCTCTTTCATGTGTCCCAAACAGTGCCAATATGAGCACAGCAGGATGAGCTGTTCATGCTTGTACTTGCAGAGCTATCAAAGCCATGAACAGATAGGGGCATTGAAGTACACAAAGAGCTCTCAAACTGTTCTGGAGTCAACAGCTCTGACCATGCCCATAGTTTTCTGCATGTGGCAGTTCAGGAGGTGATTTAAAAGACACCAGCAGACCTCTCTGGGAAAAAAAAAAAAGGATATGTGTGGATGACAGTGTTATTACCTCCACATACAAAAGATGTCAGTGAGATTTCTCAATCAAGCATTACCTCTGGTTACTTCTTTGTAGTTACTCTTCCATAGGATACTTGGGAGAAGACAGTTTTAATTACACTTTAGACATTTTGGATGATTGCTTAGCATGCTTGAGACCAAGACCATTCATACGACTGGACAGTTGCAGAAAAGGAAAAAAGTGAAAATATTTATATGTAATGGTCAAGCCAGGAGACAGCAATGCCTCCCATACACCTGACCAGTCCTACCTCTCCAAACAGCTCATATACTCTGCTTCAACACATCTAATTAAACTGCACAGAGCACTGCACTGAGGCAGTTGTGCTCTTTCTGGGAGCCAAACTAGCTCATCTATGGTTTGGTCAGGTATTTTTGCAGTGCACTGTTGTGCAGGCCTAATTGAGGCAGTTGTTACTGCTGGGCAAACAAGGGAAACAAAATAATGCTTTTTGTAGTTGTAGGCTTACAGAATGGACTGCCATGCATGACAAAATATGAATGGGAAATGTGAGACTCTGCATATGAATTATTTACAGCTCCGATGTGATTACAGGAGAGGTGGGTATTTTGTTATGAGCTGTGTGAAGTTCTCTTCTTTCTCAAATGTCTCTGAAAGTTCCAATAAATCAGTGTTAACCAATTAAACCACGTAAAGTGGTTTTGGCACACCTACTATCACCCTGTGTCTTGCAGCAGCTTGCTCTGCCCTCCCCAGAGTTGCTTCCTCTTTCCTATAGCACCTGATCCAGCAAAGGTGATGGATACTGCAAGGAAACAGAATTCCGTATCTTTTCCTGCCAAGAAGAATAAACCTACATAATTTCAAGACAGCACTTACGGTCTTCCTTCATGTAGATGTATTTTTATTCCATCTGACACGCCAATGTGTTTTGAAATTCCTGCTGGCCACATGGGCACTTCAAAGAACACATCATCAGCTGCTGTTCACTGAAGCATACCCAAAAAGTTTTCAGTGTCTGGTCAGGGATGCAGGGCCTGCTAAAATGCAGGACAACCGAGGAAAACAACACCATGCAGATGGGAAGGAGAGCACAGCCAACTACCGCTGCTCAGCACTGCCCTCCCAACTCTCTGTTAGGAATTCATTGTTGACACTGGACAGGCATTGGAAATCCCAGTGCATTTCAGCAGGGATCCGCAATTAACCTTTCCTATTGGTTTGTTGCACAGTGTTGAAGCAGGAACCCTCTCTCTTTCATATAAGAGGCCATGTGATTTCACTGTAAGAGACAGCCTTCAAGAGTGCCCTGGAAGACAGTAAGAGAAAAAAGGACAGCGTGGGGCTTCAAAAGGGCTATTGATGAAACAACTCAATGAGGTTCTTGATGGCACTGATCTGTTTAAAACAATTCGGACACCTTCTCAATAGCCAGAGGCTTACTTCCTAGAAAACAAGAGAGTGTTTGCTATCCTTGATTAGCCCAGTGGTTAGAAAACTTTATGTTTAGATGGGCCAAGCTGTCCTCAGACTGTTACGGCAAAAGATTAAGAACATCAAGATCCCTGACAAGCTGTCAAGAGCGTCAGGTTCTGTCACAGCCACACTCCTGCCACAGCCTCCGTCTGCTGAGGCCTCAAGGGGAAAAAGAAAAAAAAAAAAAGCCTTAAAACAATAACCAACCTCTGGATAGACAAGCACCATGGACCCTACGGCAACGAGCAAAGCTTCCCCGCCCTCACGCGGAGCAGCAGGGCGTACAGAGGAGCCGCTTTGGGAAGAGCGCCCCAGCTCAGGGACTCCCCGGGGCAGGAGGAGCAGAGCGGGGCGGAGGCGACAGGCGGGACCGGCGCGGGCGGCAGGAGGCGGCAGGAGGCGAGAGGAGGCGGGAGGAGGCGGCAGGAGGCGGTCCGGGAGGGCGGGAGCGCCGGGCGCGGCCATTCCGCGGGGATGTGCGCGGTGCCCTCGGTAAGCCCGGCGGGGGTTCAGGTGGGCAGCTCGGCTGTGAGGTCGGGTCCTTGGCGGGGGGGCACCGGTGCTGGGCTCTTGAACCGAGACCTGGCGCGGGATAAATGTGGCAGCAGCGGTGGCGGAGGCAGAGAGGTCCCTGCTGCCCGAGCCGGGTGGCGTTTCGCAGGGCCGGCACTGAGGAGCCCCGAACGGCCCCTGCAGAGCGCGGCGGCGGCGGGAGCTCGGGGGTACAAGGGCGATTTGTGCTTTTATGTTCTCAGTGTCCCCTGCGCCTCCAGCCACCCCCGCGTATTTTAATCTCCTCGACTGAGCTGCTCTGGCAGCAGACCAGTAAGAAAGGTAATGAAGACTTTGACTCCAGAAACAAAAGCCATTGTTTTAATAGCTCATTGTGGTGCCTGAGGTTTAAGCTTTTTAGTACTTTACAGATTTATGGTGAAGAAGTATACTTAAGTCCATGTAAGTCACAGGGAAATTCCTGGGGCTTCAGTAAAGTACCCAGGGGTGCAGAGTGCACAGGGTCACTCACAGGAGTGGACCACAATAATAGTTACTGGGCTTAGTGATGAAAAAATACTCACGAAGATGGGAAAGAAAAATCAAGGTTCTTGTCAGAAATACAGCTACTGAAGAAAAAGGTACTTTTAATATAAAAATTACTATTGTTGTAATACTAAAGCAATACATATAGGCTATTTGTGTACTCACCAATGACCGTAGTTTTGAGAAACCTCTTATTTAAAACGTATTTGTCTTCATGTCATCACCAAGAGCCAAGTGACTTGTCATTATTCCTGTTTTCATAAGTGGTGGTTTGCAGCAGAGAGGCACTAAATGGTTTACCTAAAATCAGAGTGGAATTTAAATCACTTAACTCTTGTGTACCCCAAAAGCTGGTCTGAAGCCATTGTTTTAGACTGAAGCTTTACTGTTAGGCTGTGGGCATTACAGTTTACAGGAGCAAAAGGTAGAACTGACAGGCAAGGATCACATTCTTCTGTTACTTGCCACTACTGTGGATGATCTGAATTTCAAAGGCCATAGCCAGAGCTGATATATATTTCTAATGAAAACTAGGCTAAAATCAGGACCAAGTACTCTACTTAAGTACTCAAAGATAGTCACTCTAATTTGACATTCCTGTCCCACTTTGCTTGTGCCAACACGAGTACTTTCACAGCTGTAACAATGGACTGGGAAATGCAGTAATGATATTGTGTTTAAGTTTGTAAAAGGTCTTGCAGATCAGTGGGAACCAGGTTCAGTAAGTAGCAGATCGATTGTCAAGGAGAGATAGGAGCAGGAAGTAGAAGCAAGAGCTGTTCCATTCAGTGTTAACTTTTAACTCAGTTCAGCTGCTCACAACACTATTCTATGATGTCTTAAATAGTTTTGGGGTTACTAGGATCAGAATTTGATCATTCTTAACTCCTTGCTTTTTTTTTTTTTCCCAGGCTTCTATATATTTTGGCTTCATTTTTATTAATAAAACTTTGAAGATACACGTTTATAGTTAAGCCCTGAATTGCTGTAGGTCACTTCTCACTTTCAGGGCTGAAAAACCATCTCAAGATTCATGTTTTGTAGTCTTGCAGAAGCTCTCTAGTGGTTAAAGTGGATTCACTGGTTATTCCTCTCAGAATATTCCCAAACAGTAGGCAGGTTTTATTGCTCTGTGACAAATATCTGATTATATTCCTGAGGTTGTACAAGAGTAGGTTTTGTCAAAAATTCACTAACCTAATACTCTAAGAGCATTAGACCTGAAAACCTCAGTGGATGCCTTGGGAGTTTCCGGACCTCTTGAATAGCTGACAATGTAGGTGTTTTAGAAAACCAGAAGAAGAAAAGAAAAACCAGTCAGAGACCTAATCTAGGTCTTTAGGAACTCAAGTACAGTTTCTTGCTGTAGCAGGTACTTTCAGTATAAATTTCAGTAAGTACCCTAGACCTCATCTACACAACAGAGTTTTGACCCGTTAAATAAATCAGCATAGTTAAAAACCAGCAATACTGCCAATAGGGATGCATTTCCTTTAGAGCTATTTACGATAACATAGGGAGTGTACACTGCTACAAAAAAATCACATCCTTCTGCTTCATGTGAACAGCAGTATAAATTTTTAACATGGCCCACACCTTAGTATTACTGTGAAATTAATGTGAATTTCACACATACCAAAGCATCTGTAGTGATTAAATACTGCATGACCTCAAGGTAAAGGTACACTTGTGTGGAAAGACGGTCGTAAAAGAGTGACTCTTAACCTGGAAAGTTTTGGTTTACAATTTTGAAACCAATGTAGCACATGAGAACAGGCTGTAAAGCAGAACTTTTCTCATGAATGGAGAAAAGAAAGTAAAATACATGCACAAAATGATTGCTCTTCAGCCTTCAGTTCTACTTTGGAACTGATTACCTGGAACAGAAATACATGGCTCGTCTGAAATCTTTTAGTGCATGGTTTGGTTGTGTCTGTAGGTACAAGATCTGATTGGCATGCTAAATAATTTTACCCAAGTTGAAGGAGGTTTTTTGTTTTTCTTATACTGCTCCCACACTGTAGCACATGAACCAATACTACTGCATGTGTGATTTACTATTAAATTGTCTTGTGTCAGGGCCTTGGCACTTCCTGGGTTTTTATGCAGCCTACTGATTGTTTTTTAGTTGTGAACAGCTGTCGATGGCTGGCTGACTGTACGCACAATCAAGAAATTTCCTTTCCAAGATCCAAGACACTTCAAAGTTTGTAGATTTTCAGTGTTGCCCAT
Organism: Oxyruncus cristatus; assembly: GCA_013399855.1. Lineage (NCBI taxonomy): Eukaryota > Metazoa > Chordata > Aves > Passeriformes > Cotingidae > Oxyruncus > Oxyruncus cristatus. Next base: position 1,685,411 of record VXAY01003830.1, on the reverse strand, counting down.
ACTAAATTAGACTTTGTAGGTAGGAGTGCATGGCAAGATAGTGCCACAGCAATTCACTTTCATAATAACGTCTACCTTCCACTCTTAATTCAAGAGTTCTTAGCATCCTCTTTATAAATATAACTCAGAATATGTGGTTGCGAGTAATCACGTATTTTTCTTAAAATTGAACTTTTGATTCCTGCAGGGTTTTGGTTGCTTGTCTCATAAATTGGCAGCACAAGTCTTATCCAGATCTACTTGGCATATTAGAGGGTCTCTACGGCTTTCACATTGACTTGCAAAGACACGTGACAAATTTGTGAAATGGCACATTACAGAGAAAGTAGCAAACTTTGGGAGATAAGATGAACTTGTTCTTCAGAGTGTAAATTAATCTTCAGACCCTGCCTGCCTTAAGTTTCTCCATTGTCTAATAGCTTCTGAGTTTTAAAAGATGATTAGAAGGAGCTTTTAATATTTAGCCTCTGCAGTTCTGTCAGTGTAGTGACACAAGTGCTAGTGAAGCTGCACAGTAACCCTTGCTATGATGTTTAGATGGGACTTTTGTGTGGATCAGGGATTATCCACTCTTCCATAGCACTGTGTAGTGTGACCTGCATCTAGGTTAGCATTTTTTATCTTCCCTGTCCACCCAGAACCTCAGACCAGGAGAACATCTTGAAATATTCAGATGGAGAGCAAAGAAAAGGGATGTTGCTGGGGAGATGCACTGTCTGAATTGCTTCCCTTTCGGGTACTGTAGACATTTTTCAGGTAAGATAGTGCAATTTTATTGATTTATTAGTTCCTACTGGAAATGAGCACAGATGACACAGAAGGCCTATTGCACACTGCCTGAGAAGGAACAGAATAGAAACACACACCATAAACATGCATGTGCCAAAGGTTTGAGGAACATTCTTGACAAAAGTGTCATTTGCCAAGTGTATTTAACAAATAATTTTCTGAAAGAGGAGCGAGGACTAGCTATTTGGAGATCACAGCAAAAGAGATATTGTCAGAAGGGAGGAAGTGGTCACGAGAAGCCAGGGTAAATGGCAAGGCACTTCAAGTGACATGTGAGCAGATGACCACAACATAATAGTAAGGTGCAGTTCCAGAGCATAAACATAGACTAAATGATCTGCACATCTGTTTTGCTGACAATATTAAGCAACTGTCTAGTATGGGAGAGGTCTGTAATTGCTAAGTAATTTTTTAAAGGCTACCAATGATATAACTGGAATTAAGGAATTTTTAGTCTCAGCTCGGTCCCCCTGCAAGAAGGCTCGGAGCAAAGGTGTGCGTGCAGATTTGCAGGTGATATTTTGCAGAACTGGAAGCTGACAGAATTTATAAGAGAAAGTGGAAGTAATTGGAAAAGAAAATAAATTGTAGACATGAAATACACACACAAGAGAACGCTTATACTGGGCTTTATGATGAAAGGCCCTTCTTTCAGGGTACAGACCATTTAAAGAAGGGGTTTTCTCAGTATTACCACTAGCAGAGAGTTCTCAAAGGCTGTTTTGATTGTAATATAGGATGGTTAAACATGGATAGTGTTTAGTGTTGATCTATCCTGTGGTAAAAATGACACTGCTGTGCCTTGCTTTAACAGAGATATGACAGCCAGCTATTTCATGCTAACCATATCTAGTGCTTCCAGTTTTTCTTATCTCAAAGTGCTTTATAAGAAGAGGAAGGAACCAGAGTACCTGAGGGAACTGATGTAGAGAGAAAGGAAATACGTCCAGTGTCAGATAATTCCTTCCACATTTCATCATTATCATGTGACGTTACTAAGCTTTCTGCAAAACTTTTCGAGTGTAAGACATACCTGAATTACCTCTATAGCAGCTCTTGCCATTCAGCAAGATCAAGTAGTGTTCACTTGAGTGTGTAGTATGAAAATGAGGATGATCTAGCTTGTCTGTGAGGACACTGTCCTCAAAACTTGGCATGTGATCGTTTAGGCTTCCTGTTTTCAAATACTTGAACGTTATTCTTGGATTTTTTTAAACGTAAGCATTTTTTTTTAATAAACTTCTAAATATAGTTCTTCAGAGTAACTCATCTTGTGGGTCATTTGCCAGTGTTTAAAGAATTATCTGCCGTTTTGTATTACTATTTTGATTCACATTAGCTGGAGAACTCAAGAATTTACAATGAAAAATAGCCTGCCAAGAGGGTCAAGTCATGTTTTAAGGGAAGGGATTTATTAGAAAAATTGTTCAAAACAGCTTTTTTTTGATCTTCAGCAACTTAATCCTTGATAATATCTAACAGGAAGTTGGTGAAATTCCTTTTGACCAAAGAAAAGGTGTTCATTACTTTCTGAACCATATTTAATGAGGAAGAAGAGTACAATTACTCTAAATAGTTAAAAAATACAGAAGAGATTTCTGAAGTTTGAAACTTCGTAAATTATATTTTAAAATGGTAGTAGCTCTGTCAAATCCCAGGTGAGTCAGAGGACGTTGTGGCAGAGTATGAGGTCCAGATACTTTTTTCCCAGGATGTTGGTTAATTGTCTGATTCACCTTTGTGATCATAGGAGATTACTTGTTTCTCATACAATGTTTCCACTGTGGTAGTTTCATGTTAGTTTTTTTCTGGTTCATACAGTCTTGAAAGTTTACTTAAAAGTTGCTACATTAAAATACTGGGGATACTGGCAGAAATATGCAGTGCACACAACTGAATGTGATGTTTCCTGTCCCTTTCTAAGCTCTGCTTCTCTGAAGAAGGATGAGGAAGGGTGGGGCAGAGGTTTTGGAGCTGTGTCAGGAGTCAAGGGTGTGTATGTGGTGAGGGGTGACTGCTCTTCAGCAACACTGCATATGCAGTTTAAACCTTTAGCTCCAGATCCAGTGGTGAGGAATTCCATCTTAACATGCTGTCATATTAAAATGTCCAGTACTCTTCCATTCTGCTGAGCACCCCCCCACACCTTTTTTTTTTAAGTAGTGGTCGTTGGGTATCAAATACTATAAAACATAGCAAATTATGAAAACCAAAAAGACCTAGAATTTAGGAGGGTTTGAAATTTTTCAGGTGTATTTTAGCTGTACAGGTTATTTAGCTTGTGTAATTTTCACTGATTGAGCAGGATCTGCTATTTAAAACTTCTGCACTCCCTTTATCCCTGGGAGTTTTGGAAAGAGTTCCTTTTACTGCTTCTTCATCAGTATCAGATATTTGTTTGCTTGGTCTTATGAAAACAAACATGATTTTCACTACAAATCTAACCTACTCTCAAATTTCTCACTTGTGGCATCCTGAAAAAGTTGCAGCATTTACTTACTTAAATTTTCTATAAGGACATTGTAACAGTATGTAGAGATATGTCAGATTACTGGGCAAAGAGTTATTATTTCAAGCAAAAGTGTGGTTAATTGACACACCCTGTGTGATTCATGCTAAAGACAGAACCTTGAGAGAGTCTGATAAATTTAATACAAGAAATCATGTTAAAACTCTCCCTGATAAGTCAGCACATTGTTAATTAAAACAAACGTTTATTTGAAGAGGTCCCTCACTGTATAAGATCTGTTTGTCAGAAATTACTTGTCACAGCAGAGATTGTTAAGAAGTGGTGTTTTCTCAAAATGGCCAAGCCTTAAGGATGTCATCCAAAATCAAGGTGTTTGGGGTTTTTTTTAATAGCTGAGCTGCCAACATTTGTACCTCTTTTCAGGAAGTCATCTTTTCAAAGTCTTTAATTTTCAATACTTTGTTCTTTGCTTCAGTCCTGACTTGTGTAGATGAGTCTGTGTTAATTTGGTTTTTGAGAGCTCTAGTTGTATTGAAGAGCTCTTCATAGCCATGTATGGACTCTGCCAGCAGCATGTTCTACAGTACCTAAACATTTTTGAAGACTTGGCTACCTTTCAAGCTTCAGACTTGTTCTCAGGCTCAGTGTAAATGAATTGAAGCATCTCTTTCAGGTGTGTACAGATCAGTGTTCATATGTATGACTATATAGTAGCCATGCATTAAAAGTAGTTAATTGGTGTGAAGTAGCTGCTTCTAGATGTCAGAGTTTTCATTTCTGGTGGAAAAACTGACCTTGACCAAAATGGGATAGTAACCTCTGTGCAGAGGGCAGTCCCTCTGGGAACTGTCTCCCAGGCAGTAGGATTAGAGGAAGCAAAGATAGAAGATGCCACATTTTGTGCAAATAAGAGGATGCCATGTATTCTGGGAAATCTTCACAACCTCCTTCTTTCTCCTCTGAGAAGTCCCAGGCATAGCTTCCTTTCCATGCATCCTTTTTTAGTCTGATGGTTACTGGGACCACAAGATTTAGGACTGAGTAAAGCAGAAAGCCTTTTTCTCAGACTAGTGTCTTACATTGCCTGAGGGAGCGCTGCAGAAGGGCCTTGTAAGAGCAGTAGGGTACTGCCAGGGAATGCTGAGAGGAGATGCTATATAGAGGTTTGTTTTTCTCTCCTTTGTGTGCAGATTATGATTTCTAAAGAGGAATGTGATTTTGATGTACATGGTAACAATGCACTGAGACATTAAGATTGTAACAGTCAATAATTTTCCACATCTAATGGTGATAGGACAAAAATGTACCATCTTATTTCATGGGAGGAAGATGCCAGAGAGACAGTAGGGAAAAGCTTACTAGCTTGAAGGGTAGTTGTGCAGAGGACCAAGCTCTTTAGGAATGTTGGGGAATCTTATTTTTAAGAACAGAAGAGGTTGATGTAGAAATACAAATACTGTCTCATTGTTAGAGGACCTACTAAGGACATTGTGCCCGTGTTTCAAGCTTTCTACAACTGTAACAGAAAAAGAAGAAATCAAGGACGGTATGTAAGAGAAGATAGTTTGGATAAAATAGATTAGTAGTTTGGAAAATTGCTCTTATAAGGAATATTTTGGAGGAATCTTGAGCAGGACAGTGGCATTTGTCAATGGCAGAGAGATACCACATGAATAGAAGATGGAATTGATTAAAGCCAAAATCAGGATTAATTTGATGACTGTATGGGGTCTATTGTAAAGAGATTTCATTTAGAAAGATCCAACAAGTTTTAGAGGCGGCTTTTGTGTGGGAATTTAGGAAGAGGATTTAGGCAAAAATTCTGCTAGAATGTGTGCAAGTATTAAGATACTAGATGGAAGGAAATTAATCTGCAGTGAGAAGTACGGATGTTTGGGGCTCACACAATTTATAGTTTTAAACAAATATACTTTGAGCTGTTCGATGGAAGAAGTACTACAAGAAATGTAGCAACCATTAAAGTGTAAAAGCTCATAAATTGTAAAAAAAAATCATTATAAAAACCAGCACTTTTAAGCTTCTACTAAAGCATGGTTTGTGTGCGTAAGAGACCTTTTCTGACTGCATTAGGTGATTTGAAAAAATGAGTATCACCTACAGCTATGAACTTCAGCTTTCTTTAGGAAAACAAATTCTTGTATAGAATGCTAGAGCTTGGCTAGGTGGATAGAGGAGAAGCATTTACTTGAAATTTATTCATCCTCTGTCAGTTGTTAAAAATTCTGAAAGCTGTTTCTAATTTAATAGAAAAGGGTTTTTGTTCATTATAGTTACTTAGTGCCTTTCACTGGCAATTCCTCACTTTGTGTCTGTACTCAGATTCACACTGCAAGATTGTTGACTTGAGTTTAATGAAGTTTGTTAACCATCAGTATGGGCTGCAGTGTCTGAGATGAGGGTTCCTTTCAAAATGCAGTTCCCTGCAGAATTAGCAGCTTTTCTGCTTTTTTCATACTATAGCATGAGAAACTGGTGGGCGGGCTGCTATTAAAAAGCACAACCTGTTAACTGTCTGGTTGTGCTCTGGTTGATTTTCCTTAATCGAAATATGAAAATTACTTTTTCCCTGGGCTTATTCAAAACTATAACTGTGACGTTTTAGTTGAAAAGCCTTTATAGAATTGTCACGTAACTTGCTGTATTTTAAAACATTTCTAGATAGACAACGCTCCTTGGATTATAAAGCCTTTCAGGCGCAATGGCAGATCCCATCCGCTGGGCCCGATACCGTTGGCAGCGACTGATATCAGCAGAGGGCAGGGCAAGCAGCAGCAGCAATTCAAGTAGCAAGTGCCATCAATCATCAAAAACTGGCAAACATAGGGTAGTGATACCCTGTTTGGGACATTTTAAAGAAGAGTATGAAAAAATATCCAAACTATACATGAACAACAGAATACGGACTACTAAGTATACTTTATTGAATTTTTTACCACGGAATTTATTTGAACAATTTCACAGGTAATTCACTCCTTTTTGATTGTGGTAATTCTTCTGAAGTGGAATCTGTTTACCTAAATGTGTGTGTGTTGCTTTCTATTCAAAAATTATTCTTCCTTCTGATCTGCTTATCACTTCTGAAAAGATATGTGTTATTTGGCCAAACTCTCTTAAATATCATCAGTGTTGGACTAATCATTTTCTCCTTAGCTTATATAATTTCCATTTATTCGGTTCTTTGGACTATTGAACTATTTCTTGCTCTTGGACCAGTGCCACACACCAATCTGCACTAGAATTTTCAGCTCATTTCCTGTAAAAGTGTTTTTCCCTTTCCTTCATGTCTATCTCTCTTGCCAATTTTTTTTTTTCATCATCCTTCTGCTTGGAGGACTGCTGATTTGTAAAGTTATGCAGGGAGGTTGTAGGATGGCTTCCTTTTTAAGACATGCCATCTTCCCTAAGAGATGATAAAATTACGTTTAAAAGACCTGGAAATTTGAGAGACTGCAAGTTCTCCAGTGCCTCACTAGAAAACATGTGCCTGGAGGACAGTTTTGAAAATAAAGGAAAATTCTTGGTTTCTGCATTGTCTGGCCATGTATATGAAGCGGGTGTGCAGCTGAGTAATCTGTTGACTGGAGAGTGAAAACAGAATTCTGGATACTTCATTCTTAAATTGCAGTTGGGGTGAAGAAAATTGCTGTTAACTTAAATGTCTATATAGCATGGAGTGGGGAAATAAGTATCACTGTCTGCTAGTACGGCTAACTCCTGTGTTTTCTCTTTCTTTCAGAGTTGCCAATTTGTATTTCCTATTTCTAGTTGTCCTAAATTGGGTCCCTCTGGTGGAAGCTTTCCAAAAAGAAATTACAATGCTACCTCTGGTAGGGGTTCTGACAATTATTGCAGTGAAGGATGGTTTGGAAGATTACTCAAGGTACAAAATGGATAAACAGATAAACAACTTATTAACCAAAGTATATAGCAGGTAAGAGACAAGTCTTTGTGGTTTATTGTTATTATTTGATTATGACTATTACATGAAAAGTTGTTGATAATTCTTTTACTTTCTGAATGCTCATAGAGTCATAAAATAATTTAAGTTGAAAAAGTCTCTGGAGGTCATCTAATCTTAACCCCCTCCTCAAAGCAGGGCTATTTAGATCAGGTCACTCAGGGACTAGTTGAGTTTCAATCACCGGTTTTGCTAAATGGGTGTCAAATTAGTGTAAAATTTGCTGAAAAAAATTATGCTTTGAAGCGTGTTCGTGCATGAGTTTGTACTGTATTAACCAAGGTACTTAGACTAGTTCAACATTGTTGTACAGAGCATTTGTTTTGAAAGGTGTATTTTTAGTTCCTCTAAAATGGCTGTAAGCACCATGGAAATTCAGAGGCTGCTAGTTTATCGCTCATTAATGGTATCATGTTGTACTCATAATGTAATAACATTTGCCCAAACAGAAAGAGATAATTTTCTATTTGAGTGCATCACAGTTTGGTACAAGTGTTAACCTCTGTTTCACAGTGCAGCACTGCAATATTACAGGCTGTGGGTGCAAGTCAGGAGTGGAATCTGCTGATGGCAAGAGGTTTGCTGATAGGCAGTTATTATAGGGGGATAATAAAAAGGTAGGAATGCAAACTGATCAGATGCTAAATTAACTGGTAAAAAATTCTTTTAGTGTACATCAGTGCTGCCCACATAATGGTTTTTCTTTTATACCTGTCATGAAAGGATATTCTGAGCATGTAAAATACAAAGATAAAGGAAGTATAGTGAACCCTTTTTCTTTCTTGCATGCTCTGTTTCCATGTAGGTAAACAAGTATTTTGGAAAATGTCACTTTTAATGTGTTGTGGTAGCTATCACAAATAGTACCTGGAGAGGTGCTGGAGAGGAGTGATTGGGAGTTCATCGCTTTAACAAATAACATACAGTAGTTGCTGTAGTAGGAAACCACATTAAACTTCCTCTTTTCATTAAAGGCACACCTTTTCTTAGTGAAGGCAATACAGTGAAAATAAACTTTTCTAAAATCTTAAAGTTCTAGTTTAGGTCTGTGCCAAACCCTGAACTCTGTACGCTAGACGTAACATTAATTAGCCCATGCAGCGTATTTACAGTCTGGTACTATATAATTATTCAATGTAATGTGGTAGTTAGCAGATGGAATCTCCAGCTTTCTAGCATTTGCCACACTCTCTTGGTACTTTAAGAACTAATTCATAACCATAAAAGTCTGGACTATCATATTATACCACAGAGAAAAAACAAACAGATTTTGTTGGCAAACACAAGTATATAGCAGCTTTCCCACAAACATTCTATTCAACCTATAAAAATTTGAGCTTAGAACAAGTAAGAAGTTGGGCTATTAGGGAAGGTAAATGTTTTCTTTCTTTTTCATGGCCGCAGAAAAGATTTAAGGGAGAAGCTGGATTATTTCTGGCTATAAATTGTCATGTACCCTGAAAGAATTCATTTCCAGAAAGCTGAAGTATTTAATATTCATATTTCTGAAGACTCTGTATTACTTGTAATCTCATACCTATGTTAATGAAACAGAATTAATTTCTTATCTTCTGTTCTGGCTTGATTTTTTCCCCCTTCACCAAAAATGTGTAATAATCAGTGACCATATTAATCATGTGTGAAAATTCCTTATTGTGCCTATAAATATTTTGGTGTTGTAACTTTTTTTTCTCCTTAGTTTTTGTCATGAAGTATTTTATATAGTCTAGTTTGGTTTTAAAAATAAGCTTGGAGGCATGGTTCAGGAGAATTAAATCTTACTGGTACAAAAAAATATTGTTCAGTCCACGTGAGCTGATTTATCTTGAACTTCCATTAATCTCACATTAGAATTCAGAATTTCTTAACTTTTTTAACAAGAATCCCCTTTTCCAGTGCATGCATTTTATCAAATGTAGTAATATCAATTGTAAACACGATGAACAGTTAGGTAATTTTGAATACAATTTTGAGTCATTTTCTTGCTGTGCATTTGTTCACGTGGAGAAGTTGTATACACTGTATGTTCTGTCTGTGATTTTACTTACACATTAGATACTTACGTGGCCTCCGTGTGCCCAGTATAGCAGCCCTTCTTGCTGTCTCAACATAACTAAGCAATAGTTGTCATGCTTGAAAGCGGTTAGGCCACGTGTTTGTATCTGAAGATAGTTTGTGTGATGAAGCATTTTGAGGAAGACCAGTGATCCTTGCTTCTGGAACTCTTGTCAGGCTTGCTTCTGTACAAAGTTAAGCGTTTTCATTAGAAAACCCAGTTTCACTGTGCTCTGGTGCCTTGGTAGATCTATCTGAGCACCTGGATGCTAGTTTCTCTGCTTTTTTGACAAATCTGACACCACCCCCTACTCCGTAATTGCTTTTGCTTATAGCGAATGTCTGACATCCATAGTTTCAGAGTTTTCAACCTGCTACTTTTTAGAGCTGTGGATTTTATCCATTTGATGGATCAGAATTATTGTATTTGGTCTTAAATACACAGAGCCTGAAGCAGATTTTTCTAGGAAAGTTTATTTCTGTGTTGAAAATGTGGTAAGATAATATTGCTTAAAAATTTTTCCCCTTTCTCATTTTTCACTTGTGGAGTAATAAAACATATCAATAAACAGTAAGATGTGCTAATGTGCGTTTTAATTTAGTTTGGGATTGTTGCTACGATGTTAAATAGTTATCAAGTCCTTGTGCATTTTGAGAAGTTATCACTCTAAAGTAGTAAGATCTCATTTAAATAGCTGTGAATCATGAAATATGAAGGCATTTCTGTTTGAACATCTGTTAACATCATGCAGTTCTTGTCATTTTAGTAGAACAGTGATGAGGTGATTAGGATGGAAAAATCCATTTAGTCCCCTGCTGACCTACCACTAAAGGCAGCTACACTTTTTTGTTAGACGTTTTGCTGAACTGAACAGGGAATATGCACATTATCCATGTGCTGCATCAGAAGCAGGACAGATGATGTTGCTGGCTGAGCCGTTTTTCTTCTTCTCTCTTGTGCAGAGCTCCCAAGCATATTTCTTTTTCATTGCAAGCCTTGCGAGTAGATGTGTTGTAATTACCTTTCTTTACAAATACACGTTTATGCAAATCATTGTATATCTTTGAAATCCAGATATAATTTAATAATCAGATTTTCTTTGTGGAATTGAGCTCTGTAAAGAAAAATCCTTTCTACGAGATTCTTCCTTACTTTTAACTATTTTTCCTCTCCCAGACTCCAGTCTGGGAAAAACAAAGTGGGATTCATTCAGGTGCCTCAAGTAAAAAGAACCATCCATACATTTCAGTCTGCTGTTTAATAAACAGGTGGTGATTTAAAAAAGGAAATATTTTCCATCATCTGAGGGTTAATCTCAACACTGGCAGCATGGACAAATAGTTTTTTGTGGTTTTTTTGTGAAATGCACGGTAGTTAGAAAAAAATACAGGGATGTGAGAGTATTTTGTACTTTTTTTAATCTCCTGTAAATAATTACTTCAAGAATAAATCAAAGGGTTGCTTTGTCACAAGGTCTATAATTTCCAAATATTTTTTTGTGGTTTTGGAAATTCCAATTCACTTTGAAAAATCTCTGTAGAAGTCAGGGACAGAAATTGACAACTATTCACCTGATATTTTTATCTTATTGCATTAGTGATGCCATTGCTTTCTTTGCTAATGATCTTATTTTGTCTTGCTTACCTTTCTGTTTCCACTCTTTCCCTAACTCTACTAGATGCAAGCTGGCCGAGGAAGTAGTCTTCCACTGCCCTCATGGGTTCTCAAATCCTTTTCATCCTGTTTGGAGGGTGAGGTAAAAGGTTGCTGTTTTGGAGTGACCAGGGCATTCCGCTCCAGTTGGTGTTGCACCCTGATTGGATTTGTTTGGCCATCATAGTGGGATAAATTGGCCTACACAGAAAGTTATACTGATTTAGGTTTTTTCTGTACCTGAAGGGTTGTTCTAAGCAAGCAAACAAACAAACAAAAATCTCTAGTTTTCATATCTCTGACTCCTGAATAGATTTACTTTGTCAGCAGATTTGCAGCTATCAAAGCCTAAGTCATATTGTGTTTGAGCAATTCTTCCTACCCTTTTTCTATTTGCCTCTGTAATTAGTTTTGAGTTTGTTAATTTGCTTTACTACTTTTTCCTTCAACTCTTTTTTTTCTTGTCTTTATTTCAGTGGAGATATATGAAAAGTTGATGAAAAGTGTATGAAAAGTTGATTCCTGCAGCTTTTTTAATCCATCCATCTTCTGGTAGACATGGCTGTACCTTTAAGTTTTACATGCTTTCCATTGTGCCAGTGTTCCATCTCTGTAGAACAGTAGTGATGAGCATCTTAAGGAGAAAACAGTTGTGCATCGTATCACTTTAATTTTCGTCAGCTTTTGTTGCTTCCTGGTTTTGCTTTGTTTGCACTTTGAAAGCAATATAAACACCTCCTTATCTTCAGTGGAGAAATTGTCATCGTTACATTGGTTAAATGTGTGGGCTTTGTGCCATCTGTTTGTAGACAGGTATTTCCTAATGGGTACTGTCAGATAATGCAGGTCTGAAAAGTATGGGTGCAAAGCTTGATACAGGGAATATTCTTCTGATATTTTCTTTGTCATTAGGAGTGTCTGTTTCTGTTTCAGTAGAAAATGCAGCCCAAACTATACACCAGTCTGGATGACTGAGAAATAAAGGCTGTGGAGAGTACGTGCTCCTCTCATTAAACGTAGCTTTTGGGTTAGTCCATGCAAGGCAGGAAACAAAGCAGTCACTGACGGCAGTAATAGTTTGTACAAAAACCTACTCAAGACCTGTGCAGTCCTTGTAGCAGCCACTGTAGGTGTGTTCCATCTACCCACAGTGCATTAGCCTGTTGCACTGGGCCCATGGCTAACTCCTCCAGCACTCTTTGTTGCTTTTTACCCTGCATCCTATTTACCGCTCTAAACCTCAGTGTGTTTGCAGTGAACTATTGTGATTATACATTAAAGGAAAATTCTTCATCTCAGCTGGTGACAGAACAGCAGCTATAAATGGAAAGTTGAAAACAGTTCAAACTTATTTACTTCATACCTGGATATTTCATACTAATAAAGAATTTCTACTCAATGTTGACAGTCATGAGCTTTTATTGACTTTACTGAGTGTTACAGCATCTTCGTACCTTCATAGAATCATAGAATGGTTGAAGGGACCTTAGAGATCATCTGGTTCCACCCCCCTGCCATGGGCAGGGACACCTTCCACTAGACCAGTTTGCTCAAAATCCCATCCAATCCTTGAACCTTACGTTCAAAAATTAATGAAAAAAAAATTTTAAAATTCTGTAATTACAAATATTTATATTCAGAGCATCAGTGAAGTTGTTGCTGAATATTGTTTGCTTACTGATAAATGTTCATTATTTTGGGAGACAGACATTTTTGAAAGGCCTTATTAGAAGAGAATAATAAGCTGTTCTTGGTTGCATAATTGCAAGAAATAGTGAAGACCCAAAGAGAAATACTGAAAACACTCTTTCCTTTCTTGGAATGATGAATATACAGGAAACAAGTGTGTTGAATTTTAAATAGAGCTAAAATATTTCTCAGAGGGTGTCTTGAATGTAATTCCCAGAAAAATGGCTTGGACTCCAGAATTGATTCTTTGTAATTATATTTAACTTGAGCTGAATGCACTGTCTTACCAGTGTTTTTTAACGGTTGGAAGCATAAATAGTTGTTTGAGACATTTTCTAGTTACAGTGCGTTTGAACTTTCAGATTATGCATTTGTAAACAGTCACTGTTCTTCTGTGTATTTCAGGAAGGAGAAGAAATACGTAGATGAATGCTGGAAAAATGTCAATGTTGGGGACTTCATCCGGCTTTCACGTAATGAAATCATTCCTGCTGACATGGTGCTGTTATATTCCAGTGACCTGGATGGGATCTGTTACATTGAAACAGCAGGCCTTGACGGAGAAACCAATCTGAAGCAGAGACAGGTGGTGAAAGGATATGCAGAGAAGGTGATAATTATGTGTGTCTAGTCGTGTAAGAAAGTTGACATGACAGATGGTCAACTAAAAAAACTCAATCAACTCAGCCCTCTACATTGCCTAATTCATGATAGCTCAGCAATCCTCCTCTGAAAACAAAGGTTTTAGGTAACAGTTATAATTTGTTGCTTGAGTTGTTTTGGAGCAAATATTTATGTGTTCACATAACCCTGAGAAAGACAGATCTCTTTGAAGTAATGCAAGCCAGTGAAATGAACTATTCAGGAAATGCCAGGAAGTGATGTATGGTGCATAGCATGCCGTGGGTGGGAAATTTGAGATTTTTACAAGGGAATTCTATGCTGTGTAAAGACCTAAAAAGAAGAGCAGATATTAGCTTCTCTTTCACTGTTTTTTCATATTTCAAATATATTGTTACTCCATACAATACTTTAATGTTATACCTAGCAGTCAAAATGTTGGAGACTGGCACAAGCGAGATAGTATCAAAGGATCAAAAAATCCTGTCATTTCTGCAGTCTTCAGCACACTTGGTACTGAGTTCTGCTGCTGAAACACCGTGCTGAAAACAACAGCAAGGAGACTCAATGTTTAGTCCTCTGGAGATAAAATTACCTGAACTGCCTCTGAATTTTCAGCGGCGGTGAGGAATTGAGAAGTCCCGTTACTTAGTGGGTCTGGTAATACCAAAGGCATGATGTGCTATCCATGAGGGTTAATCCACTTCAGGGTAATACAGTGCAACATATCAATACAGAAAAACAGTAAAATTTTTTTAATCAAGCCAACAAAGTGCTTCCTAATAATATGATGTCTTCTGGGTTTCAAATTCTACTTACAGGATTGTGTTTTAAGCTCACAGTTGCTATTCTGCCAGTGTTAAGTCACACAGTTGTGGGAGTACAGCCTTCTCAGAAATATGTAATTACACAGAACATGTATTCAGTAACATCTGTGAACTAGAGAATTATACCTGGGAGTTTGAAACTTTAAATTGTGTATTTGGTTTTTTTTCTAAACAGTGGAACAAATGACTTTCCAAAGAGTTAGTGGCAGGTACTCAGCTTGGGAATAACTCAGTTATACCCGAGGCTAGCTTGTGTTATACTGGAGGCTAGAGGCATTGTGATATGCCATTAACTGAAATTAGATTGCAGTAGCAGGTAATTCCAAAAATAAGGCCTTTTGGCTTTTCTCTTACTTCTTGTCGTGCTTCATTCTTATTAATACAGGATATTTGTTTTGCTTGGCTTTTCTTATTAGCAACATGACCCTCTGGCATTTCATAACAGCCCTTTCTTTGGTACTCGTAAGTCTCAAACATCATTACAAAGTTCTACTTGCTTTCTTTGTGTTAGCACAAATAGCATCTTGGTCATGGTATTGGAAAAAAAATGCATATGTGCATATGTGCAAGAAATACTGCTTGCAGAGAAGACAGTGCCTCTTCTTTTTCTTTTTTTTTCAATATAATGAAAAAAACCTATGGGAAATCTCTTCCTTTTAGGTGTTCTTATTTTTTTTGTTGTTTTCTTCTTCCTCACTCTCACATCCATTTTCTCCTCTCCAGTGTTCTGAGAATATCAGCAATGCAACTGATACGTGTCAGGGTTTGATATTTTCTAGGAAGTCCTCCTATGATTTGTAAGTCTGATTTATGTAGGGTAGGAGACCATCACCTGCAGTTTCAAAGCTACATTTATGATGTTCTCTGTTTTGTTTGGTTTTTTTTTTTTTTTCTTCTGGCTTTAGGTGTCTGAAATTGATCCAGAGGAATTTTCCAGTAGAATAGAGTGTGAAAGTCCTAACAACAACCTCAGTCGCTTCCGAGGCTTTGTGTAAGTAGGCTTGATGGCTCTTTAAACTACTGTCATTTGCTTTGACATTCGTACTAATTTTCAGAGAGCTTGTAATGTTTGCTTTAAAAAATAACAATATGGATAGAAATCAGTTTGCACCACTACCTTTCTGAGTGCAACCCAACAGATAGAGCTCCAGAAGGGTTTTGTGAGCAGCAGATTGTGAACTTGTGCTTTTTATTTTGTATTGAATATTTTTAACATCTTAGTTCAGGGTGTTTTGCAATTGTGTATTTCATACTTGAAATAGCTGTTTCAAATCTGCTCTTAATAATATGTGACCTCTACAGTATTTGGTCTGGACTGTGGCTGATTGAGCAAGCTGCATTGCTCAGAATTGGAAATCAAAATAACTGGCTTCCTTTCCTACTCTGATTTGTTTTCTGTAATTATCAGTCACTTGATCAAACTCCTTTTGACCAGTGTGCCTATCTGTAGTTTTTTCTTCAGGTTAAATTCATGGTCAGGGTTAGGGTTTTTCTTCAGGGTTAGAGTTGGAAGGAACCTTAAGGAACTAAATGATCTTTAAGGTCTCTTCCAACCCCAGCCATTTTATGATTCTATGATTCATACAGGTTTATGATTTTCTATAGGCAGTAGGAAAACGAAATGCTGTTTTATGGGGTAACTGATTTTCAGGATTTGAGAGTTATAATCTCTGTATTCTTCCCTTGGCGCACTGACACATTAGATATTTGAGAAGAAAAATATATATAAATCTTAGTCTGAGAAAACATCTTTGCAGTGGGCCTGCCTGCACTGAAAGTATTCCACAGGAGTGATGATGCTCGCAATATGTTTAAAATGGAATTTTCTATTTTCTCCAATTTTTTTCTTATGCTGGTAATCCAAGTAGAAGTTTCAGATAGGGTTTCAGACTTCCAGTGTTGGTCTTGGATCTCTTTTTGGTAGTGTTGCCTACTTCTCATATGAAAGCTGGCAAATTCTGGGCTTGTAAACACAAGAAAATTGTAATGCAGTGCCTTCATGCTTGGGTTTTCAAGGGTGATCTGCTTGCATGTTACTCCATTATTTTGGAAAGTCCAATCAGTAGTGTCAGAATGGGGGTCAGTGACTTGCAGCTTCTTTGGGAAATCTGCTCCCTAGCGGTTTTGCAAAGCCTGACTGGTAATTGCTGGAGTCCTACAGTTGACATGATGAGCTTTTTTTTACAGTGAGCATTCAAACATGGATCGAGTGGCTCTCAGCAAGGAAAACTTACTTCTGCGAGGATGCACAGTAAGAAACACAGAAGCTGTTGTAGGCATCGTGGTTTATGCAGGTTAGTGAACCACCCTGGCTTTCACAGATTGCCTTGCGAACAAGATGGTTATGTGCCCTAAAAAACAGTATCATATGAAGGGGAATTGGGAGAGTAAAAGCTTGAATCCAGCAGAAGGCAGCTGTAGCTAGAAGTGTTAAGAACTTGTCTGGGGGAAGTTTGTTTCTCGTTTAACAATATAAAAAACTGATATGCCTAATTATTACTGGAAGAACAGATCTGTTGCATGTGAACAGGCCCTTGTCCTTAACTATCAGTTGCAATGGTAACGCCAGGTTTTGAAGTGGACATGGAAATGCTTGGCTTGCCTAGGATTTTTTTCTTATCTGAAATTAAAGCTAGTGCTGTTCTTCAGTGTTCTGTATCGAAGGGCAGAGGTTTTTAAACTAATCAATATGATGTACCCAGCCAGATAGTTGTAACAGAGGTGTAGGATTTTATAGAAAACACTAGAAATAATATAGAAGGGTCAAGAATGATGTTATTTCTATAGGAAGGAACAGTAGTGACAAAAGTTAGTGTACATGTGACAGATTTTGATGTAGCTTGTTCAGTTTTCTTTAGAACAGAATTCATGCATTGTAGGAGAAATTAATTTGCTCATATTTATAATCATTGTTCAAATATTTGTCAGTAGAAATATTCTGTTTCCCAGAGCTTTAAAAGTATAAAACACTTGTGGTTCTGATACCTGTCATTAGAGAATTCAACCTGTTTTTTGGTTGCAGGTCATGAAACCAAAGCCATGCTGAATAACAGTGGCCCTCATTACAAGCGCAGTAAATTGGAAAGAAAAGTGAACACTGATATTCTTTGGTGTGTTCTACTTCTAATTTTGATGTGTTTAACTGGAGCAATAGGTAAGTGAGAATCAGCAGACTCCTATTTTCCTCTCTCAGCTTAGTGTTTTATTTTTGGGACTGACTCATTTTGTCAGTTATCCATGTGTAATTCTCTAAAATTTGGGGGTGCTGCCAGGTTTTAGTTCATGTTTTCATGTTTAATCTGGGGTGTGGTCAAGAAGTATATTCCTGGTGTGAGTTCTTTCGTCTGGAACCTGTTTCTCCAGTTGATTTCTCTTTTCTGTTACTATTTCTCTGCACAACTTCAACTTTCTCTTAGGATTTTTCAGGTAATGGGAGATGCATGTACACATTGAGGTGAGAGACCTAGTGTGACTAGAGTTGTAATGATTTGATATTTTAGGGATTGATTAAGTGGTGACCTTGAGTGTATCTAAACAGACTGCCTTTTCTGACAGATCATAAAAGTGTTTAAAATATGTTTAGAAATACTTCTTCAGATTACACTTAGTAATGATGACACGATGATGTATTCACAGGTAGACTAAAACCTGAACAAGCAAGGATAGCAATTAATTGCCAGAAGGGTTTTTGGGGGGCAAAAGAAGTGTTTGTGTAGTTAATATTTCCTTAGTTCTGAGATATGCTGTATGGTTGGGCTGTTGATAGAAATGTCTGTAAGGTATTTTTTCTATGCATTGATATTTGTGTTGAATAAAAAAACAAGAAAGAAAATGGTAGTTTAAGAGCTTAAAAAGGACTGCAGAGTATCATAGGTAACACAACGACCCTGAACTGTGATACAGTTTACATACAACTGACTCACTTTATCTTGTTCTTGTTTTCAAGGCCATGGAATTTGGTTAACTAGGTATTCGGAAATACCTTTTTTTAACATCCCCAAGCCAGATGGGAAATCGGTTCCTCCAATATTAGCAGGGTTCTATATGTTCTGGACGATGATAATTTTGTTACAGGTAACTTTAGTCTGCTTTGAACACGGGTCATATTCTGATCTTATTTATACCCTTGAAGTAACTCTTCGACTTCATTAGAGCTACTTTATGTTTGTAACTGGCTAAAGACTTTGGTTTTATTTAATCCCCATGTTTTATTTTGGTAGGTCTTGATCCCAGTTTCCCTCTATGTTTCAATTGAAATTGTCAAATTGGGACAAATCTATTTAATACAGAATGACATTGATTTTTACCATGAGAAAACAGACTCAACTATTCAATGTCGAGCACTGAATATTGCTGAAGACCTTGGCCAGATTCAGTATATCTTCTCTGACAAGACTGGAACCCTCACTGAAAATAAGATGGTTTTTCGAAGATGCAGCATTGCAGGACAGGAGTATTCCCATGAGGAAAATGGTGAGACACTAAACCTGTGTTCACATGGGTCATTTTTCCAACATGTTACTGTGTTGATACCATGAATGAAATATCCTTTACTTGCTCTGGCAGAAGTCGTAACTACTATGTTTTGTTTCTCTCCTTGGAATATTCAGAACCCAGAACACTGGAAAATTGCTTATCTAGTCTTTCCTCTCTTTTTTTTTTTTTTTTCTGAACTAGATTGCCAGTGCTTACTTAGCATTTTAGGGTTTAAACATACTGTTGACTGACATAGCAGTGTACCAGCTTTATGTAGTATATCTTAAGGCTCCAACATACTTTTGCCCTTGAGGATACAGTAATGTAAATGAATTACATTCTTAACAGTATTGATACATTACTTAATACTAATTTTGAGGTACAGGTGAATCATGTGTGTACATGTGTGTGTTAATACTGCAAAGACAAGTACCTCCATCAAAAATGACTGTTGTATTCTTACTTATATCTTACACACCTGTTTATTGTTAGCCAAAAAGTTACCAAGTGGTGTTAACGGATAGTTGCTGTCATGATGTCTGAACATGTACCATCTTTCAGTATACATTCTGTGAGAGCCAGCTTGAAGCCTTATGTAAGCCAGGAGAAGATACAACTCCAGACACAAGAGAAAACTGGGCAGAGCGACATGAATTATTTAATTAGCTATTTTATTAATTATATAAAACCACCAAGTTTTTATTACAGTTACCATGTGTAAGTACTGGTGGCTGCAGACCTTTGCTCTTTTGCTGGTGGGCAATGCAAGCATTCCCTATGAGATCAAAGTTGAGGTGCTGACAGGTGGACATGTGAAGCACAGCTGTGTATTAAACCCCCTTTGTGGTATTGGTGGTTTTGCTGCCAGATAGAACTGCTCACAACTGCGAGCAAAAGGCACACCCTGCTGGCCACAGCAGTGAATCAGTTCAGCCCTTCTTTTGCTGTGTCACAGGACCGGATGGTTGCAAACAAATTTTACAGCAATTTATGCACATATTTTGAAAGTGTTATGGTGTGGGTTTCCAGATAATTCTTTAGCTTTGCATGATTTTACTGGGAAGGGTGACGATAGCAAAGTGAGAAGAAGTATTTTTAAGTCTCAAACTTGGTGAATGAACAACTTAAATAAGAAGTAGAATGTATTTTCAGAGCATTTCCCAAAGGAAGGAAAAGTATTTCAGAAGAGAAACCAAAGAGTAGTGTGAATGATGCAAGTGTAGCTGATTCAGGTCTGAGTGTGACAGGGAAAGTATGTCTACATGTTCTTCTCTATGTAGTTCACATAGAGTTATCTTCCAAAATTATTAGTGTTTTAGTTATGTTCATAATTATTTCCTCCTGCACCCTGTCTCTTTCCTGGAGAATAAGCATAGGTTTCTTCCTAACAAATTAGAAATTATATGAGCCCTGAAAATCACTTTATGAAACCTGTGAGGTCCTGTGGTTTAGCCCTGTTTTGTCAGTTGCATAGAGCTGCTGCTTGCAAGGCTCCTGCTACACATGGTAAGACTTGCAGTGCAACACAGTAGAGCCTTTTGCACACAAGCCGCCTAATGTGGGCATTTATCTCTCTGTTTATGTCTGTATTACACAGGGTAAAGGGATGCATATGAGGGAAGCACACAGCAGCAATAGCTGTGATTCAGTATAATCCTCCATATAGGTGCCCCCATGCAGTGTTCTGTCTGAAGTAACATGTGCCTCTTGGACCATGGCAGTAGAGCAGTGTGGTTTTACAAGAGGTGCCACATTCTACTTCAGACAGAACATGCAGTTCTTCTCAACAGCCCAGAAGCATAGTGGAATGGGCATGTTGTCCAAACCTGCCTCTACAAACACATACTGATATAGGTGTTGCTTTCTAGTAAAAGGTATCAATGCCTCAATACAATATGGGATATTGTATTTGGTAGTTTGTGGAGAGCCACAGTTTGTTACGTTCCCACCTGTCTGTTTTATAAAAGAATTATGTTACTAATTTCATGTTGACATCGGGGAGATTGTCTGCCAAGGAAGGTGTAAGCTCTGGTCTCTCTGCTTTCCGTGGCTCTTCAGAATGGCAAGATGAGAGACAGGATTCTTTCATTTATGTTCCAGAAACAGAAGACAACAGGAAATATGGAAAACTTAACAGGCTAGCAAATCTGGTACCTCATTTCTGGAACATAGCTAAGCTCCTGTGCTTTGCTAGGAGGAAAAGGACTCACATAGTAAACCTATTTCCATCTCATTTTGAGCAACAGAGCTGGGGAGTGAACTGTGGATAGGTTTCAAGTTTGCATAAAACAGAATAATATCACACTTTTCACTTTTTCCTGTACAGTAGCTACCTCTTGAAATAAGAAAGAAACAGTTAATTAGAAGTGTTGCAGGACAAGTCTGTGTGTTAATATTGCGTTTTTCCTATAACACCATTCTTTGTAGTCATACTTCAGTGAAACAAATATGCAACACACAGTCCTCAGAACAATTTTTCCGTGCTCTCTGTGGATTTTAGGCACTGAACTGCTAGTGTATGCTCATGGGGTGCTGTTTTCACAGTGAGAGGTATAATGTTGAGACCTGAATAGTGTACACTGATCGAGGGCTTTCTGGATTCAGATTTCAACTTGGGTCATGTGGTCAAACACTGTTCGAGAACTCCAGTGCAAACACTTGGGTATGTTCTTGATCAAGCACGTGATAGCATAGAAGTCTTTCTGTTTGCTACAGTGCTTCTTTACAACACTGACCTTCTTAGCTAGATTCATGGGGCACAGAGCCGCATTTGTATCTGTGGTACAATTGCCCTTCACTTGAAGACTATTATTTGGCTCCCATCAGTGTGCCCTTCTGAAGGCTACGTAACTTCAGCTTATTTTATTGTTTCCATATGACATATGTTGTCTAGAAACCTGATCATTCTTCCCCTTCTGGATTCACTCCAATGGAATGTTGCTCTTGAAGTGCAGTGTCTCAAACAGGAAGTCAGTGTGACAGCTTCTTACAGGTTGTGGATTAATGGTGGATTATTCTTAACTATATATTAAATTCCTTACTTAAAAATTTTGGTTCCTGAACCTTTAGGCAGTGTTTTAGACAAGTTTCTTTTTGCTCATCGAACAATAATTTTGTTTCCCTTTCCTTAGCAAAGAGGTTGGAATCCTATCAAGAGATGGATTCAGAGGATGAGGATTCAGTTGATTGTCCATGTGGCTCTTCAACACATATGTCAAAATGGCAGAGGCACAACTGCAGAGCTGTGTGTGAACCTTTGAACAGGAAGTCTTTGAACCAGTTGTCTGGTAGTTACCCTGCATTCGTAAGGGAAGATGGAGCAGGTGGTGGACCCCACTCAGGACATATGGCTTTCAGCAGTCCCATTGTAAGTAAAAGCTGTAGGGTTTGATGCTAAATTTCTGAGGTAACTCATTAGGAAGTGTCTTTTTACCCTCATTTGATCAAGAGTGTTTGTCATTTAAGAAATCCCCTCTCTCTTCCATCAAAATCAGAGCCTGTCATGATGGCTTGGCAGCATTCTGTTTGCACCTGACATTGCAGTTGCTCATTGGATCATGAAGGTGTATGCTGCTGTGAGTCCATGACCACTCCAGCTGCAATGGTCAGCTTCATCTTAATAACAGTTTGGTTTTTTTATTTTAAGGAATTTCTAGAATTTTCTTTCGTTTTTAATAGGTCATCTAGATGACCAGTATTTATTTGACATTATGAGAGGCAAAAACTCTGCTTCTGTACCTGAAGGTGTCTAAATAGCATTCATCATACTTAATCTCTGTTGAAGTGTCTGTGAACTAAGATCTTACTGTTTAGCTCTTTGGGCATGAAGTTTTCCATTTTCAATGGACTAGCATAAGGCAGTGAAAGTGCCAGAGTGTTTCTCTGTTTCCTGGTATAACCAACTTAGCACAGGAGGGAAGTTGTTCATTCATTCATCTGTAACTGATTTAACCGCCAGAGACTGAGATTAATCTTATGACCTAATGGACAGCTTTGTTCATTTCATAATAGGAAACGGATGTTATACCAGACACACAGCTGCTGAAGAAGTTCAGTCAAATTTCTTTTCATTCCTATCAACAGTCAGAAGAAGCTAGCAGCAAGTTATCTCTGGAGACAATGTACATCACTGACTTCTTTCTTGCTCTGGCAATCTGTAATACTGTTGTAGTTTCAGTCCCCCATCAGCCACGTCAGAAGGTAAGAAAGCTTTACTTTTGGCTATTTGGCCATATTTACAAATGAGCAAGCTCCATTTTGGTCCGATTACAAAAGAAAGAAAACAATTAACTGACATTAAAAAAATTATAGTTTTCTCCTCTTGGTTTGTCCTGTTAGAAAAAGAGGGGAATTACTGTAAACCTGTAGAGTGAAATGAGTTAATGTATAAAACAATGTTAGTAACTTGGCTTCCATATTTTTGTTTCTGTGTATGTAATTGAATTGCTGTTGTAATTTTTTTCCATAATCTGGGTTTTTTCCGAGATATGAGCATAGCTTCCTGTAAGAATACACTAACACTCAGGCTACCTTTACAAATAGGTTACTTTTGGCTGAAAAATAAGAATAATCTCAGAAGATTCCCAGAATATTGGACCTAAGAATGCTCTTACCTGTTCCCTGACTATTCAAATAGGGCTTCAGCAAACTTACGGAAGGTCAAGTTTTTTATGTGTATTAATCTGAAGAAAAAATGCTTTACAGTATGACATAAACTGGTTTCACCTTGAAATTAGCGGTGCATTTGCTAGACTGTCCTGATTCAGTTATCTGGAGTGACCACTCATTGTTTTCAGAGCACACAACCTAACTTTATATTTATAGATACTATTTTTTTCAAATCTTTGGGGTTTTTTTTTTCAGGGTGGGATTTTCATAACTCAACTTTTTACCAGTTTTGACTGTGTTGCAGGATAATTCTCAAGTTCAGCTTCGATTTCCTTCCCCCATTCTTTGGTGATTTTCATTTGTTGACTTTGTCTTTTGAAAAAAATATTAATGACGGTGCAGGACTAGATTTTTGTGTCCCTCTAGGCAGTGAACCTGCAACCATGGCTGGAGGCATTCCCAAAACATATCCCGTGGGATATGAAGTACCTCCTGTGTATAAATAAGCCTGGTATTTCACTGTGCTTCCAAGCATTCCCAGAAAACGTCGTGGGAAGCCTAGAGGTCCGTGTGTGGATGAGGCACCTAAATTCATAGTTTATAGTTAGCTATTCCTAATATGCTACGGAGAAAAATATACAGGTGAGAGTGTACAGGTGAATATTCAGAAATATTCGGAGATATTTCTGAATAACTTGCTACCAGAGTAGAAGATTTCCAAGCACTAGTAGGTAGGTTGAGAAGAGCAATGTGACATGAGGTTTCTGAGTTCACAATTAGGGAATGAATGAAAGAGCTCAAGGCAGCGGCAACTTTCAGTGTCACTTTAGGGAGAGACAATGTTCCTAACCTCTATTTCCATGATGTTGAATGGAGACATATTACAACTTGCTGGAATGGTGGTAGAACTGAAGCCACAGTCTGTCCTTAATTTATGCTTTTCAATGCCAAAAGAGAACATGTTTTCTGGTAAACTCATTCTTAACTTTTCAACAGCAATGACAAAGGAATGTCAGCCTTGCATGCCTTGTTGCTCCATTGTAAGCTGTCAGCTTCCTAACTGTTCTAAGTAACAAAAAGCCAATTATTTTGTAACACTGAGGAAAGAGGGACTGACCTTTAACTTAAAACACTTAAAAAGTATTGATAAGGTACTGTATTTTTAGCAATTCCTGTAGCTAGTTACTGTGAGGGGTATGGAGTTGGATTATTCTTCACAAATATCTTCTAATTCAGAAAAAGGATTAAAGCATTCAGTTCAGTTTGCCACAACTTTCAAGTTAAAATGTCATACTAAGTCTTTCCATTAGTGAAAATTCTAAAAAGAAATATTGCACAGAGTTGTGAATCAAACTTGAAACACATTCAATTTTCAGACCTGAAGTGTTTTTACAGCTTACAGGAGCTGTTTAGTGTGCTCGTATGTTTATATGTTTACTTGAGCTGCCCATCTTTAATACAGGCAGTCAAACTTGTGGTAAATTTTAAAATACTGCATTCATTAAGAAACATACATAGTTTGTAAGTTGTCCTTCTTTAATATAATAAAATATGAAGAATTTAACATAAATGCTTTCTGTAACTATTCTTTTCCAGATGAGACTCTCTTCAGTGGGTAGGATGCCTATTAAATCGCTTGAGGATATCAGGCAAATGTTCCAGAGGCTATCAGTCCGGAGAGTGAGTTCTTCCCCACTTCCAAGTGTGAAGGAGTCATCATCTGAAAGCCCCAATAGTTTTGTGAGAAAACTGTCTATTTTCAGAATGAAACTGGCCTCACCTGCTTTGGATGGAGCTGCTCAAAGGGCTGGTGAACCTCACAATACTGACAGCCCAGAAAATTCCCAAGAGCTTCAGGAACTAGATATGGTGAATGTAGCTGCTGGCTACAACAGTGCTGTGTCATCTATTCAGTTATCTCCCTTACCTAAACTGTGTTATGAAGCTGAGAGTCCAGATGAAGCTGCTTTGGTTCATGCTGCTAGGGCTTATAAATGCATTTTACAGTCTAGAGCTCCAGATCAAGTAACTGTGGACTTTGCAGGTCTGGGATCTTTAACGTTTCAGCTTTTACATATCCTGCCTTTTGATTCACTGCGGAAAAGGATGTCAGTGGTGGTTCGGCATCCAGTCTCCAACAAAGTGGTGGTGTACACAAAAGGTGCAGACTCAGTCATGATGGATTTGTTGAGAACTGCATCTGAAGGTATCTATAGAACTTGTAAGTCTTTGCTCACCTTGTACATTCTTCAGTACAGTTGAAAGATGGCATGATTCATGAGAAGAGACAAGTAAGCAAGCGGAACTATTATCTGTGAGCTGTTCTTATAGGGAGCCCAGAAAGGTAGCATTGCATGTCATCACCTAGATATATCTGTGCTGTGTGCTGGTGTGGGAACTGCGAAGAGAGAAGCAGCTGTTAATCAAAGGATTTGGTGGTGCCTTAAGCAGACCCTTTGGAGCCAACTGAAGTATTTGCAATTGCAAAGTAAGGTCATCTGCATGAGTGTTGGCTTCTGCTACACGCTGAGTGGTGTTTATTAGAATGAGATACTCTCTAGCCTTTACCTATGTTGGTGTTTCTCAGCTTTTGGAGAGAGGCATCAGGAGCAGATGTTAGCTCTCAGTGCTTTTTGATTTTTTTTTTCCCTCAGCTACTTATTATTCCTGTGTTTCTAGATGTAATAATAATATCTGCTGAGCCCTGTTGTGTAGGTGTAAATGTTTCTGAATGGGCCACAGGAGGGATGCACCATGTATGTTGTTCAAGCTCTGATTTATTCATACGCTGTAGAAAACAGTCACTGATTTTTAACTGAAGGGAGTAAAGAGAAGATATTACCGTGTATATTAGAAATAAATACTTAAGTATATTTAAGTACAGAAGATGTTCCAAGGTGGGGGGTTTTTTGTTTGTTTTTATGGTTTGAAAAGTAATGTAAAGGAATTATATTTAAAAGCTTGCTTTCTGCAAGAGGGAGTTTGGTTTGCATGATTCATAAGGAAGAGGAATGCTTTCTGTTTCAGGGGTGGATTTTAACTTGCCCAACATTAGCCATCTAAAGTCTAGACAAAAAGCCTCTGTAGGCCATAGGACAGATACAGTACCTCCAAAATCTGTCGTCTTACTAGAGGAGTAATTTCATTCTTGAGGTGCCTCTCCTTACTTTGTTTCTCAGGGTAAACTTGTAACCTAACTTTTGCATGTCCAAAGTTAGGTGAGTTGAATGCCTGTCTGAACAGTCCACCCCTTTACAGTTATTTTTATCAAAGCTTTTCAGTAACTGCCCTTTTGGGTCCCTCCTACTAGACCAGTGACAGTGAAGCTTCTTGAGTATTTGTGGCCCAGTTCATTTTAGAAAATAATTTTTTTTAGGAAAGGATTTTGATACAAAGCAAAGACATATCAGTACCAGATGGGTTCTTCCACACTGCTTGTGCAGACTGGTGCACTGCATGCTCACTGTAGATACAGAGACAGCACATGGTGCAAATATGAAGATACATTCATAGCTAAAATAAAAAGTTTAAACATTTTGGCATTTTAAGAATGTATTTAGACCTTCAAAATTTTCCACTAAATTTAGCCTAAACAAACATGTTTAATTTGCTTTCTCTTCTTTTTGTGTGGTAGCATGCACTAATAATTTAGAAATTGAAGAGAAGAGGATTAAAGAGAGAACTCAGCAGCATTTGGATGACTATGCCAGAAGAGGACTGCGCACTCTGTGTATTGCTAAGAAGGTATTCCTTTTAATACATACTTTGAGGAATGTTTGCAGTCTGTGACTGGCCTAAGAGGTATCACCAATGGAGCAAACATCACAGCTTCTAAACAGATTCTTGCATTGCCACATTTCGTTTATCCTTCTGTTCTTTCAGGAGGAATCTGTAAGATAACCCAGATAAATTCCTGACTTCTGTTAGATTGCCATAGTTGTTGTCAGTTTAGGATGCCAAGAAGCTTAACAGCCTAATTCTGAAAGAGGGGTTGTTAAACACCCTGATTTTTCTAGAAGAGTCCTAAGCAGGTCTCCTTGTGTGAATCTTACCCTGGCTGGAATTCCAGACACAGAAGACAAATTAAGTGACACCTGTTTCATTGAATGTCACAAACAGTTTACAGTGTTACAAAGTCCAGATGAACAACTTAAGTGATGTTTTGAGATTCCATTTTAAATTCAAAGCTGATCAGAAGTAAAATTCCGTCGGGATTGAAACAGGTAAGAAGCCTCTGTACAAAGCCTTATGTAAAGTGAAAGAACAGGCTGTGTAGTTGTGCAGTCATTGAGCTGTACTCAGCTGTGCAGTGGTTCTGTGGCTGTCTCAGTGCTGCAGTTAAAGAGCAGTAGGGAGAGTATACTATGCCCATTGACTGCTGCCTTCCATCTAAGTGGAAGTCTGGCAGGCAGCTCCAGGAACCTTCAGGGTCCCAGTCAGTAGGCTGGCTAAGTAATCTAACTCTCTGAACATCATACTAAGTCCACGGACATGTTGGAGCACATGTCAGAGCAATGCTCTGCCGGGGGCTGCACTTCTAGGCTCAGGATGTGGACAGCACAAATTAACATGGGAACACTTCTGAGGCACCATTGAAAACACAGTATAGATACATGCTGGATGTTTTCTCTCCCTGTGTAGGTGATGAGTGATGCAGAATATGCAGAGTGGTTAAATCATCATTTTTTAGCAGAAACCAGTATTGACAACAGGGAGAAGCTGCTGCTTGAATCTGCCACGAGGCTTGAGAAAGAACTAACTTTGCTCGGTAAGTAGAAAATGCTATAACCCCCAGGAAACTGCTTGTGATGTTCATAATTGAATTTGCTTGTAGAGAGCTGCTAATCTTAATTTGTTGTAACACATAGCTTTCTACAGACCTAGAATTTATTGTCACTTCTGAATTTTCATAAATCTCACTGGTAAATTTGTACTAGTAAAACTAAACATTTTTTTAACTGATTTTTTTTTTAAATCATTACTATTGCATTTTTCTGTGTTCACTAGAGTTTTTAAATATCATTTTAATAATCATATGAAATGATAATAGCAAATCACAGGCCTGCCTATGCAAACATTCAGAGATATCCCACTTCTGGATGTTTTCCATCACTGTTGCATTTGTCGCACAGCAGGTATACTTGTGCTATGTCCTCCTCTAATAATATGAGGATAAGAAGCAATTCCTCTGAAGGTCATTCAGCCATGCAGAAATGAAATAAAAAATGTTTCAAAAGGTGTGTGAAAGGTCAGCTGCAGACTAGCGGTAAAGGTAGCTCATGCTAGAAGCTGAAGAGAGGCAGGTCCTATTGTAAAAAGGTGTTGCTTTCGTCATTTTCTGCCATATCGGCTTAGTGCAAGTGCCATAAACCTTGATACTAAAAAGAGTTCTGGAATTACTGGCTTCTGTTTCTATAGAGAAGCCAGAGCAGTGCTGCAAACTGATGTCATTTTAAGGATATACAGGTACCGTTTGGCACTAAAGCCAGCAGAGAGAAGTCTAGCTGCTGTGGGGTCCTGCTGTCCTGCAGGCCAAGGCATTTTTTTAGCTTGTGTCTCTGGTGTGACAGTAACCAGTATGGGTTGGCCCTAACATTAAATGGAAGTGAGAACAAGGGTGTTAAATGGCTTCATACAGCCCAGGTGCTTGATTAATCGCACCCCCCCTCCTTTTCTCCTCCTCCCCCCTTCTTCAGTTACTTCTTCCCTCCCTCCTTTCCTGATCCCACCTTTCCTCCCTCTATCCCCCCTTCCCTCCCCTCTCTGTCCTCTCCCTCCCTCCCTCACCCCCTTAATCCCACC
>VXAY01003830.1:1469560-1656387 GCA_013399855.1 Oxyruncus cristatus | reverse complement strand
CCCGCTTAATCCCCTAATCCCACCCTCCCTCCACACCCCTCCACCTCCCATTTCCAAGCATTTTGCATTAGGGTGTCTGGTTTTGGATGTGGATACGCACAGAGAACCATCGTGTCCTGTCACTCTTGCAGCATTTTGTCTTTGGAAATACAGCAGCACTAACCCTTCTGCTTGTCTAAATTAAGGTGCCACTGGCATTGAAGATCGCCTGCAGGAGGGTGTTCCAGACACGATACAGGCATTACGGAAAGCGGGAATAAAAATCTGGATGCTGACAGGTGACAAGAGAGAGACAGCTGTCAACATTGCCTATGCTTGTAAGCTGCTGGAACCAGATGACAGAATCTTCACTCTTAAATCACAAAGTAGGGTGAGTGGAAAATTAGATTTTCTTCTCTGGTGAAAAATTCTGTTAGGCTATACCACAGGTCAGTATAGAGAAACAAAATGTTCTCTGCTTTCTCAACCAAAGACAGCATGATTTCTTGGAAGATAAAAGTACTGGAAAACTAACGGGTTTTTTTCCATGCGGGTAACATATGAAATCTTTTCTATGTGTGTAACATTTGTTGCTTCATATACAGTCCCTAAATTATGATTAATTATTTCAATTAAGACTGCTTAATTTCCTGTTATGATAAGTTATGGAATTGACACAGCCTCAGGTTGTGCCAGGGGAGGTTTAGGCTGGATGTTAGGAAAAGTGTCTTCACCAAAAGGGTTGTCAAGCATTGGAACAGGCTGCCCAGTGAAGTGGTTGAGGCACCATCCCTAGAGGTATTTAAAAGGTGTGTAGATGTGGTGTTGAGGAACATGTTTTAGTGGTGGACGTGGCAGTGTTAGGTTTATGGTTGGACTGGATGATCTTAAAGGTCATTGTCAACCCAAATGGTTGTACAATTCTGTGTTATTAGACATTTCAAATGGCTGTGAGTTACAGCATAGTAACTGTTTGAGAATTATTAGGCAAATTCTATTGAATTAAGTTTTATGTTACTTTTTGTAATACTTGCCTTCAGCCCTGATTGTCTTGCAAAGATATAGAAGGAATAGCCTCATTAAAGTACCTTACACACAATTCAAACTAATCTGTCAACACTTTTGTCAGAGAAAAAACACCTTCTCCCTCACAACCCAGTAATTGAATCATGTGATAAAGACAGGTTAAAAATGCTGGTTTGGGTATCAAGTTTAATCTTACTTCATTGTTTCGTCCTTCTGTGGTTGATTATAACAAGCTGGTTTTCAATTGATTTTTACCAATTTTGGATTGCTTATGAGAGACATTGCTCATAAAGCCAGTGTATGAAATGTCTCTCCTCAAAGCAGCCTAAAATCTGAGACTTCTCCGAAGCGTTGGAGGACTTTTCTAAGACCTTTCATTTTTCTTTGTTTCTCTTAAGAGAAACACATTATTTAAAAAATACGGTTTGTATTTAAGATGCCATAAAAGTAGTAACTGGGGGGCAAATAAAGTGAAAAATAAAGGATTTTAATCCAGTTGTGTTTTAGGAAAGCTTGAAGTTTGATTTCTGCTAACATTTTTCCCTTTTTTTTTTTTTTTTTACCAGGGAATGAGTATTTTACTTAACAGTGGGAACTGGGCCACTTTTGCAGTAGTGCTCTTCCTCCCTCTAACTGGGCTTTGAAACAAAAAATAGGATTTGATACTGTTGCATTTCAAAGTAAAATGATGAGAAGATTTATTCTTCTATATAGCACACACTTTACATATATTGATATCAATAAATTTTTGGCATCTTATGTTGATTCTGACAAGGTAAAAAATTCTACAAGGCCAGTTCTTCAGTAATTCACTGCAGCTCACCTGTAATCTGATTTGAAATGCACTTTTGGCTTTGCATGCCAGACAAAAGAAATCTAAGGAGCAAAAATTTTCTATGAAAGCTGTATCCACAGAATCCTGAACAGTTGCTTTTCCTGACAGTCTGTGAAGGTTTTCTTGCTTAAGTTTTTCCTTTCTCCTTATGTGATACCCAAGCCAATCTACTTCAGCAAAATTATATCACAGACCCTTTTATTAACAACAGACTGCATCCTTAGTGATTTTAAAGGATTATTCAGCCTCACGTCTGAGCCCTTCTGGATTAAAGAGAAATGCTATACAAGGGCTGCATTTGACCTTTTCTCCCTAAGTATTTTATGAATTGAAAAGGGAGCCACGATACAAACAGTATTTATTAAGTTGCCTTTCTTTTATCTTTAATTAGGATGTCTGTGCCTCGGTAATGAGCAAAATTTTAGAAGACATCCAAAAGAATGCTTCTGCCAAAAAAAAACCCGGTCAGAAGCTTGGAAATGTCTCTGCAAGTCCCTCCACCCAAGCTCCAGGGTTCAGTGCAGGCCTGGTTATTGATGGAAGGACTTTAGAGCATGTCCTTCATGACAGCCTGCAGAATATTTTCTTGGAACTCACAGAAAAATGTCGGGCTGTAGTCTGCTGCCAAGCCACACCGCTACAGAAGAGCGTCCTGGTCAAGCTGGTGCGAAGTAAGCTAAAGGCAATGACATTAGCTGTAGGTGAGTCCTGTGGTTATCCTCCTTCCCCTGAAAAGAAGTAGAAGCCAGTTTCTTCTCTCCTGTATTTTGTTAGTGTCTGTAACAAAATTTGTTTTGCAAGCAAGATAATCTTTTGAATCGTTGTTGTCTCTAGCATAAGATGCTGTTAGTGTTCTGAACTAGCAAATTTAGTCCATAAACTTGCAGTAATCTAAAGCAATAAGAACAGTATCAGTCATGCAGTGTTATGTAACGTGTGCAAAGCAGCAAGTAAAAGGGTTTTCCTTTCCATCACAACCCCCCAAAATAGGAAGTCAGAGGGGATATATCTGGCTCTGATTTAAAACACCCATATTTTCTGTTCCAACGTGCCAACTAGATTCTGGCAAAAGGAACAGCTATTACCCATTTGGAGACTATAGCTCAGTTCAGTCAGACCTTCTGCTTACTAATCCTCTTTTCCTTAGCGTTTTCCATAGGCTGCACTGCTGGCCATAAAAATGTTTTTCTCTGAACTCTCTGGTGTTTGGTATTTGTCTTTTCCTGCCACCTCCATAGCGGTGTGATAGCCTCCAAAGCTACTTTTGATTCTCCCTCTTTTCTCTATAGGTGATGGTGCCAATGATGTCAGTATGATCCAGGTGGCTGACACTGGTGTGGGAATATCGGGCCAAGAAGGCATGCAGGTAGTGTGTCCAAAGACAGCTGCAAATGACGTCAGGTTCCATTTTAAATCACTTTAGAGTGTACACTGGAGACCCAGCAGCTCCACAATCTACTCCCTTACACGGGCAAGGATTTGCAGCCTGAGCTTGCAGCCTGAGCTCACACCCTGGCCTCAGCATTCTGTCAGGAGCAATCAGAAGCTGAATGCTGCAGGTCAAACTCCAAACAACAGATCTTTTTGCCTGTCACTGAGCTCCCTATTAGTCACGTTCTGCAGGGAAATGAGCAGCCTGAGTGTTGGTGATTTCTGTGCACTTGTGTGGTTATAATGACAACAGCCATGTCCCTGCCTATGCTGTGCTGGGCTGAGCTCTGTGTGTTGGTTGTAAAGTTTTGTATGGAAGGGGATATCTGAGTGAGAATAACCTCATAAGGGCTATGTATAAAAAATCATAACATAAGAATTTCCAACAGCGAGTAAGTTGCTCACTTGGCAGTATCTGAAGCTTGTCTTTAGCAGTTTGGATGTAGCATATCCTTTTCTTCATGTGCATTGCAGGCTGTGATGGCAAGTGACTTTGCAATCTCTCAGTTTAGACACCTCAGGAAGCTGCTGCTTGTCCATGGTCACTGGTGTTATACCAGACTTACCAACATGGTGTTTTACTACTTCTACAAGAATGTGGTATGTAGCTGTCCAATCCCAGGGAAAACACAGTTTGCATATTTGGGGGCACTGAGGGGTTTAGTGGGGCTTTATTTTCTTTTTTCTCTTCCTATTCTGGATGGGATCAAAAAGCGTATGTCAGACAATTCAGTTTCTCATTTATGTCTGCAGAGACCAGAGACTCTTATTTCTTGGACTTGAATTTCCCACTCAAAGCCATTGTCTGATTTGATTAAACAGTGGGTAATGGACATTACTAATGTGGTGGCAGCACATTTAAACAAGTCAGGTCTGATTTTGGAATGTAAAACTACATGCTGGTCAAATATAATTTTCAAGTGTCAGATGGCATGAACTCCATAGCATTTATACTTAGTTTTCCACAGATTACTGTAACCAGACCTAGAATCTGCCTGTTTTTCTCCTGGCTTTTAAAACGCTTGTCTGTGAGTAACATTTTATCATGTCGTCTTTGACTTTTCAGACCTACGTGAACCTCCTGTTTTGGTACCAGTTTTTCTGTGGGTTTTCAGGCACATCAATGACTGACTACTGGATCTTGATTCTTTTCAATCTCCTTTTTACATCGGTGCCACCCATCATTTACGGTGTCTTGGACAAAGATGTATCTGCAGAGATACTCATGCAGCTCCCACAGCTGTACACCGTGAGCCAGAAATCTGTGGTAGGTTAAAGAGTGCTTGGCCTGAAGCAAATTGAAATGGTCAGCATTGGGCTCTTTTTAGTCATAGACCCAATCTTTTCAGACATTTGGATGATAAGAGAAATTAAGGACTTCAGGTGAAGCAATGTACTAGATAAGCATCGTTAGAGAAGTCAAGCAGAACATGTATCAAAAAGAAGGGGGTGTAGATAGAAGAAAGTGGGACTTGGCATTCAGTGATGGTGAAGTGCAGGGTATATCACTGTCCACTAGACCCCTCCTTTCCTTAGTACTCAGTTAGCTACAGCTCTGGTAGGTTTCTTCTGACAGAAACAGCTGTAAGATCAAAGTTCCCAGGGCTGGCTGCTGATTTAAATACTAACAGTTATGGTTGTAGGGAAATCTTCATTCTAATAACTATAACACAACAGATGCCTCTTTCACTGCGAAACTAACTGGAATTACTTCTGCAGGTAATCTTTCCCCAGATCCAAACTAAAGCTAGTTAAGGATGCAGCAATTTGTTCAGTTTGTTTCAATGCTTTTATGTTTTTTTCTCACAGGCTTACTTGCCTTCAACTCTGTGGATAACCTTGCTGGATGCTTTTTACCAAAGTCTCGTTTGCTTTTTTGTGCCTTACTTTGTAAGTGCTGGATACAAAATACGTTTATACATTTTGGCATGCTTAAAACCTAGGCAAATCAGGGAATAAATGAAGTATTTGATTTTTCTTCCTCATATATAAATGTATACTAAGAAGATCATCATTGGAATGGAACTGAAATGTGTGTATGCAAATACGTATGGTATCGAAACTATTCATGACACTTTGTGTTGGGACTGTACGTAAAGAATATATTACGCTGACTGCTGTCTTCCTTTACAGACTTACTATGACTCAGACATAGACATTCTTTCTTTCGGAAACCCTATAAACACAGCAGCACTCTTCACAATACTGTTTCACCTCCTCATTGAGTGCAAGTCTGTGGTGAGTACTTTGTTTACAAAACACTATATTCCTAACAGAATATGTGCATACAGCTTTCAATAAAATTAAATGGAAGGAAGATCTTCATATACAAAACAGAATACGTATAAAAGGGCCAAACCCTAAATATTATATTTATGTGACCATGTGAGCTCTTCTAATGCACCTGTCATTGGAACCAATAGAATTACTCATGACTAAAATTAATAAAGTTTGGCCTCAGAATTATTTGTAAACAGTGCAAGGATCCTGCCTCCTTAGGGTATGGTGGATTTTGGGGATGTCAGTTCAGTTTTGCAAATGGTAAAATCAACCAGTGATCTACTGAAACTTCCTTAGTTCCCAAAGCTTGCATCTCAAAGACAACAATGTGAATTGTTGATTTTTGAATGATTGGAGCTGATGATCTACTCTGTTGCCAGGATGAACAATTCAGAGGGGTATTTTGATGACAGAATGGGAAAACCAATATGCTACAGAAACACTATTGCATTTTTTAATTAAGTCTACACAAGCTGAAGCATCTGCATTACTTTGGATAAAGTTAAAGCCCTTACTAGGGTAATACTTGGCTATTTGGCATAATTTTAAAGAAAATACCTCAGTGTTTACAGTAGAAGAACACAGATTAATGGGGTTTATTTTTTATTTGACTTTTTTTAAAAAATATTTTTTAGGATTGTTTTATAATGGATGAAATTTCAAGTTGTGATTCAGTCTTTTCATTGTTTTCTTGGGAGCATGGCAGCCATGATAAAAACATCTTTATTGAGAATATATGGATAGCATGAGTGTATTCGCACTCTGAATAGAGAACTTGACTTAAATGGGTTTTGTTAGGCATTTTTGAATGTCGGCAAACTGTCAGACCAGTGACATTGTTGCTTCCTATTATAGTCGTTTAGGTGTAAAATTACAGAAAAGTCCAGTGTAGAAAGCTAATTAACGTCTCAAGCAAGTTACATAAGGGTGGTGTCATGTGAAGATCTGCCCTCCATTTGCTTGAGAAAGCTTTCTTTGCTACCAGTGGATGAGGGGATAACCTAAGGCAAATGACACAAAAAATGTCTTTCACAAAAGAATGAAAAGCTATGAATTTATTAGAATAAAATAAATTAAGTGGTTGGGGTACCTATGTACTGTGGAAAGAAGGCTCCATTCTTTCTGGACCATTTTGTATGAAATTGGGAATATCATCTGAACAGATGTATCCTCTGGTACATTCAGCAGCTGCCATTGGAGGAATAGTATGCATGTTCATGCTTGCCAGTGTACACACATATAAGTGTTACAGGTCTTCCTGTTTTAGAGCTTAAATCTAATTTCTTTCCTTTTCTGCTTTGCAGACTTGGATACATACAGTAGTTATAGTTGGCAGCATCCTGTTTTACTTTATCTTCACTCTGGCTTTTGGAGCAACCTGCAAAACCTACAACCCACGATCAAATTCTTACTGGATCATGGAAAAGCACATGACAGACCCAGTATTTTACTTAGTTTTACTCCTGACTACTTGTGTTGCTCTGCTACCCAGGTGTGTTTCTGTTTTATAATCACAGATTTCTGCTGTTACCAAAATTAGTTTTCTGTGATGTTATAAATCTCTGGCTAGAGGTCTTCCTTCCAACCCCCAATTTAAAGAAAATTTCCTCACTCTACCAGACCAAGCTATGCAAGGACAACTTTTTAGTGACATTTAGTTCTCAAAGTAAATTTCAGTAATAAAAAAAATATTTTGTGATTTATATTGTATTAAATATTGTCTTTGAGGGGAAAGAAACAGTAATTTTTGTAACCACAGAATTCATAATTTATATACAAATCAGTGATCAAAGCTGGACATGTACTATGCTTAGTACATGGACATATAAGAACTGTGCTTAGTCTTTGTTTATTTGTGAAATGATTTTCTGTTTGAAATTTATGTCATGAAAATGTACAAGAATATTTAGAATGAAGAATGCATGTACAGACTTCTTTGTGAAGTGGAAACACACTGACTAGATTCACAAGGGGCCCTGATATTTTTTGCCTCACTGAAGAAGTCCAGGTTCAGTAACTCATTCACTCTGGAAAGGCAAGAGCATTGAGTGGAGGTCCCAAACTCTTGCGTGCTGAGCAGGGAGACACCTGAGTGAGCCAACAGAGGAAAACTGTGAAAACAGTGAAAGAGACTTGATCAAACTCTCAGTTTAACTCTCTTCAGTAGCCACAGCCATCTTCTTTTCACTGGCTGAACATGAACTCAAGTCTGCAGTCTGTTAGTGAAGTGCCTCCTTTGCTAATTCATTCTTCTGTGTTATGTCTCTTTCTTTCCCTCTTAGATCATTTCAGGTAGAATTGGACTTGAATTGCACAGACAGATACTAAGAAGTGCTGGGGAGAACAAGTGCTGTTTCTGCCTCACCTGGTGTAATTTTATATGACTAGACATAATCTGAGCACCCTCTTTGGATCAAGTGCTGCAGTACAGGCTGTTGTCAGTGCTGCTGGCAGGAAAGCTGGCAGAGCTGTGGCTGTAGGTGCCTGCAAATAGCCACCAAGTATTCAAGTCCCCTTTGAACATGTCCTGATGTATGTCTTAGGCATGTCATCCAGGGTTTTGCTACACTCACTGGGGATCATGACTGATCTGATATGACTGATAGCTTTGGTTTACACTTAGGCAGAAGGACAAACTGTGAGGTGCAAAAAACATGTCTGCTCTTTTCTTTCCATTCCTGTTCTCAGCTTGGCTTCAGGTGCTGACAGTAGAGCCTTTTCTTTCACACGCAGTTAATCTCCCATACATGACAAACAAATAGATAAATGCTGTTCTGGGACCTTTTGCTAGGGCTTTAGAGAGCCAAGGAAGGAGAAAATGTTCAGCTTGGTGACTGCTTCCAGTGTACAGCTGTTCAATTTTGTAGAAGACTGTGTTTCATGGTGAATTAAATGCAAAGTAAACTGTGCATGGATTTTGATGCCTTTTTCCTGGGGCCCAACACTATACACAGAAAGTTCCACTTCCAGGGTAGTTGGAACCCTGGCCCTTCACTGAAGCTGCAGGTGCACATTGGTGCAGAAACTAGTGTGTAGGAGAACTGTATTCAGGACAGAAAAATGAAAGCATCTGTCTTTGGAAATGCCAGTTTTATGGCATCTTCTGGGGTGCAGTTGCTGGACTGACAGTTTTCAGAGCCTGCTGCAGCCGCGGGGTTACTTGAAGTTGTTCAGTTCCCTTTAGTGTTGCTGGAAACACTTTTGAGCTTGCTTTTAAAC
The DNA here is from genome assembly GCA_013399855.1 of Oxyruncus cristatus. Classification (NCBI taxonomy): domain Eukaryota; kingdom Metazoa; phylum Chordata; class Aves; order Passeriformes; family Cotingidae; genus Oxyruncus; species Oxyruncus cristatus. Next base: position 1,647,617 of record VXAY01003830.1, on the reverse strand, counting down.
AGCTTATTTGTAACTGTGTTTATTTTGTAGATATTTTCTGCGAGTTCTCCAAGGAACATTGTTTCCATCTCCACTATTGAGAGCCCAGCGCCTTGACAGACTTGACCCCCGAGGGGCAGAGGGAAGCAGTTAAGAGATGGAAAGATGAGTGCAATGTGAGTGATAGAGGGGAGTCCCAAGCTGCTTCTGTGTCTTTCAGCTCAGCTGCACGTGCTGTATCAGAGGAAGAAAGCATTGACAGTGTTTTACCAACATCTAAAACACCTTTTCACACCTGTTCAAGAGATGGGTTAGTAGAGGACACCTCCTTCTTTCTAGACATTCAGGACAATTTTGGGAGTACAAATGGCTTGAACTCTAAAAAGACTGAATTTCTGAACTTATCAAAGGAAACCAATACAGATACATTTGGTGGTAATAAGTCCTGTGCCAAAGTCTCTGTGTGTGCTTCTGAAGTGGGCAGCAGTGCTGTATCTCTAGCAGAAAAAGCAGGTTTTAATTCTCTTTTGTGTGAAGAAGATGCTTTACTGTATTTTACAAAGTTGGAATGCTAACTAGTTAAACGCAAGAGTAATAACTGCTGATTTATGCTACACTGTGGGTCTGTTTTTGTTCAACCAAGGTAGATGATGTACACTTTTCCTTAAAAACTTTTTTGTTTATAAAACTTTTCAATAATTTATTAAGATGTTCGCGATCTCAGAGGTTGGATTGTTTTTTATATTTTTTCATACAGTAGACTTTCCATACTACTTATTTCTTCTATGCAACATTGCATAATACCTCATGGTATTGCATGGATACAGATTTGCAGGATCCAGTTCAGATATGTCATCCTGATGCCTTGCAGTGCTACCCTAGAATCCTAGCATTCCCTGGGATTCACCATTTGCTGAAGTATGAAGTAAGAGCAGGGGCTGGGATGTAGTGTTACTGGTTGGCTTGTTTCAAGACTTGTAGTTACTTGTTGCAGTGTGTGTACACAGTAGTTTTTATAACCATTATGGTCCAGTTTGTTCACCAGGCTATTGCATGGGCCATCTCAGTGCTGGCCAAACACCTTTTTAACCATCAGGAGAGCAGCCCAGAAGAGACAGGTCATGTGTGTCCCTCACCTTTCTCTTCACAAAAAGGGCAAATCCTAGTGCAGTCTTTTGTTCTCTGTGTTAGTTCATCCTCCTGCTGCATCCCTCTGTTTTGACTCCATGCGCCATTCCACATTATTTGCCACTGACTGGACTTCTTTTCCTCCTCACCCAATTCAGATGTTGACTGCTTGACTTTTCTCTAAACTACCTCCTGCCTGCACTACAGAATTGTCTGTCAGTGGGTAAGTCAAGTCTGTCTTCAGGCTTTCTCTTACAAATAGCACCTTCTAGCTGATGAGATCACTCCAGTCTCAGGTGTTTTTACATTCCTCCAGACTTTTATAATAATCAACTGTAGTGTCTCTAAAGGCTGCTCAGAAGAAGGTATAGCACATCTGAGTGCTGTTGCTCATCTATCTTGGAGGTAGATGAGTCCTGCCTCTGTCATTTTCCCACTGCTCAGCACACTGAACAAAGGTGGTTGAGGTGCACATGGCTACTTCTGGATTCCAGACTAAAATATTGCTTCCATTTTACTTCCCTCCATTTACTTCCCTTTGCCAGTTACATGGCAAATTTATGGGGGAACTTAGGAACTTGGGAAAATTGTTTGTATCCACTGACACCTGTTGAAATAAAAAATTTCCTCTAACTATAACTGCTAATGAATTATTAGTATTGAGCCCATTTTTTGGTTCTGTTACTTTCTGAAAGTTTCTGCTTTCCAATTGCCAAGATTTGTGTTTATTTTTAGGCACTGTGTTTGGGGCAAGGGCTCTGCTTTTTAATTGAACCATGAGCTTTACACGTCAATGATCAACATTACATATTTCACATCTTTTAAGATCTCTGCAAGAATTTAAACAAACGCTGTGAGGTCTGAGACAGCTGCTGCTATGCAGGGCAGATACTGAGGGCATGCTAAGTTCATTCAATTGCCAGTCACCACATGTTACCAAAAGTTTAAAATGGTTCTGTTTTCAAAAGGTAGAATGTAATTAGGGCTGACTCCATCCCTAGTGTTAGTGAGGAAAAAAAGAGAAAAATTAGCTTTTTGTTTTTTCTTCCGTAGAAGAAAAAAAGGGGAAGGAGCCAGTGATGACAACCATTTCTGAATTTCTTTTTTTTTTTAATCTGGTTGAACATAAGGCAAAATGTTTTGTCAAGTTCTAACATAAAGTTAGTGTGGATCTTTGAAGTGATGGTAGATATTCAAATTCTAAGAGATCATATCGAGCATGTTGGTTTGCAGTTACGTTTTCAGATGTTTGTAACATCCTTGCTGCAGGGGCACCTTGCCAGGAGTGGCCTCCAGTTGTTCAAGTGAAACATATCAGTTTTCTCTACAAACCATGGGAGCTGCAAGGTGTCCAAAAAGAAGATGCAAAACAGCCAGCAGGTTGTGCGGGGAGATGAGCTGGTACAAGGGCAGAATTGTACAGGAAGAGACTTACTGGGATGCAGTGAAATCATCTACTCTGCTGCACAGCCCCAAGGCAGGCTCAGCTCTAGCCCTGCAATTCGTAGCAGATGTTCTCCTGTTGTAAAGAGCTCCAGAGAAACAGGCCTGGCCAGTGCTTTTCTCCCCTAGAAGTCAAATATTGTTTTTGTTTCTATTGTCTGATGCTGAATGATTCATCTGCACCTTAAATCTGCGGCACTTGTGTCTACAGGGCAGATTGGGTTTATGTTCTACAAGTCTGTGACTCTATGACTGAGGTATGGTGAGCTTTCATGGAGAAGTTCCGGAATTTAGTAGTGATCTGAGGGAGTGCAGGGCTCAGCTCTGTCCCCTCATGTCACTGTGAAAAAGAGTTTGGAGGACAACACTGGCCTGTGACCTGCCCTCTTATTGCCTCTGCTGCAGGAGCAGAACCTACCAGCACATTTGGCAGGTAGATCATTTGGTGTCAGGAATTCACACGTGTCTTATACAAAAGCTGTAAATATTCAGAGTAAGATCTTCCAAAACCTTCTGAGTGTAAGCCGCAGCATCAAAGTAACTACATGAAGAAAAATAAGCTGGAGTCATCTGTCAGCCCTGAGACCAGCTGCATGATGCCTGTGGGACATTTACATTCCTATTGTGCGACTCTTTACAAGCATGGTCACCCCACTACTCACTGCTTAGTGCAGTGAGGCTTTCAGGACACAAACTGGATGAAATATGATTTCATTTGGGTCTCAAAAGTGCCAGGCTCTGTGGGTTACTGTGAAACTTCAGATCCTTTTAAATGTTTCTCTCTGCTGAGATTGTAAGTGGTTTTGTACCACTTGAAATGGTACAAAATAGCACATACTTTTTATTTTGTGTCTTGCACCACTGATGCTGTGTGTTGCTTAGAATTGTCCCCTGTAGGTTGTGTGTTCTAGTAGACGACTTCGACAAGCAGTCTGGGTGATAAAATTATGTTACCTGTTGGGTAAAACACTTTTTTGGGGGGATGTTTGGGGTTTTTTTGTTGGTTGTTAGTTTTTTGGGTGGGCTTGGTTGGTTGGTTGGTATTTTTGTGGTGGACAAGCAGCAGAAATACCTGAGGGCTGTTCGCTGTGATCGCTTGCTATCTTTTACTGAAGGGAAGATGAAGGTAGTGAGTCTTTATTAAAAGCTTCAGAATGTTAATTGGCCATATCTAAAGTGGTGCCAAATGAAGGGTGCAAACGAATCATGCTCTCTGTAGTTCTCAACAGTTCAGTGTTCCCTTTATTACTTTTTTTTTTTTAGCACTGAAAACGTCATGATCCCCTGCTTGCTTCTGCACTCTTGCACTTAGGCACAGCATGACCTGACTTTTCCATTTTGAAAACAAGTTTTTTAAGATCATCTCACAGGTGCCTTCCAGATGTCATGAAGGGTAGCACAGCATTTACACTTTTGTTATTTTAAAACAAACCAAACCACCTTCAATTGCCCCAAACTTTGCAGCTACACCTAGAGCAGCTTTAACTCCCTTTGTGATGTGCATTATTTGATTTTTCTTTCACTGCAGCCACACCTGTGCTAAACATTTGCAGTGTTGAGCAAGTGTTTTGGCAGCACTGAGGTTTGGTCTATACCTGGGGCACAGTTTGAGCTGAATGTTTAGCCCAGGCTGTGTTTTTTCCTCAGGCCCACTGGCTGCAGCCCAAGGCTGAGGAGAAGCCAAGGCAGAGCACCTGCTGCTCCCACCATCCCTGACTCTCTGCGAAGGCTAACAGGCAAGTCCTGAGTGTGACTGTGTTAAGAAATTTCTCACAGCTGAAATTCAGTGTGGGTTTTGTATTATTTGCTCCTGGTTTATTCTGGCTGTGTTACTCTTGCCCTCATCGTCCTGGCTGCCTTACTGCAATGAAAACGTACATTTTAGCTATTTTAAGCTTCTGCGTGCTTTTCGTTTTGATTTCAACATGTTTGCATGTTGTTGAAATGCTGTGTATAAGTTAAAAGAAGATTATTATTTCAAACTAATTGTATTCCAGAGACATAGCTGTAGAACCAAATGTGTTCGGATTGCAGATTTAGTTTTTCAGATATCTCAGTCTGTTCCTGGTAATATTCTGTATTGGAAGCCTACACGCAGAAGAAACTGAAAGTGGTACAGTGGTAGTAGTGCCAGAATCACCACAAGTGTTGCAGTGCTAACAGAGATGTCAGGGCTGCTAAAAAAAAAAGGCAGCTAAGGGTACAAAAATGCTTTCTAGAGACTATTTTTAGGCATTATTGCTAAAGTTATAACATCACATCTCCTTATTACTATTTAGTCTCTCTAAAGTTTAAAACACGTTTTCAACAGAGAAGTTATTTGGAAAATGATTGTAAATTTTTATTAATACAACTAGAAAGAAACACATCAGCTTGACTGTGTGGCATTGCTTCCATTTGGAGCTACAGGTGTGGTAGAAGCAAAACTGACAAATGTTGCCTTACAGTGAGAGAAACAGCGTAATTATGATCAGCACATAAGGGAAAGGCTTGCTGCAGTGGAAAAAATAGCATGTTTGCCTATTTCATGTGCACACATAAAAAAACAGTATAAAAATACCTTTATAAAATTACAAATTTCCTTTTTTACATGGAATGTTGTGTCAGACACAGTTGTGGGGAAGGACAAGACCCAACTGCTCCCTCCTAAAGCCATTTGGGATGGAGTTCAGCCTGTAATTTCTTCAAACTGATCCCATACAGGATGGGTCTGGACCATATGTTTGAGCAGGACTCTCCCTCATTTCCTGGGAGACTGGTGGCAGGCCAAACCCAGTTAATTATAATGTGTAATTATATGTTATTATTTAGTAATGCTAATATCTTACGTGAATGATTATATGTACTCCAGTGCTTTACAATATCCAAAGCTGATAACCGCTTCACCTGGTGGAGAGAAGTCAGGCTGGGCTGCTCATTCTGCAACAGCACCTCTTTGGAAAACAGACCTGGCTGAAACCTGTCACCAGCAGAGCTGGCTGGCCCTGGCAGTCCCTGGGGCCGTCTTCTCAGGGAATTGTTGGTAACCAACTCCGGGACTTTGAGCTGTGCTGCCCTACAGCTGACCCCAGAGGAAAGCTGAAGTGAGGACTGAGAGCTCCACCCTCAATATCCTTGAGGCAAAGATCTCAATAACCTGCTTCAGCTGTAATCTACTTGCACTGGAAAAACATGGTCACAGCTGCACTCTCTCATTTGTAGCTGGGGGAAAAAGAATAAGTGTTACAGTAAAACCAAAAATCCTTAAGATACTAAAAATAAAAATAAAAAAAAAACCAAACAACTAAACCAAAACCTAGCAAAACCTCAGAGGGTTTTCTTTCTGAGCATGAAACAGTGATTCAGTAATCACCTAATTAGTTTCAGAATCCATAATATAAATATTGAATATGTATTAATATTGATGTCTACAGCACTGCCTAATATGACTAATGTTCAAATGTTAGTCATGCTAAAGAAGAAGATACGGAGATAAGGGTAAACCTTCACTAAAGCAATAGATCTGTGCAGATGAGTTGCAATATGATTACTAGTACCTGAAATGTCCATGTGTTACATCTTTCAATGGATGTTTCTACATAGGGCAGTCATGGTATTGACAAGGCCCTGCCATGTTGTCATGGGGCCATGCCAGAGGTAGCAGAAAGGGTAATTATGTGCCTTAGGCTGGATTTGTAGGGGACGAGGCACAGCACTGAAAACACAATTTTTGAACACGTTGTTCTCCAATGGAATTCATCCTGTAATCCTCAGGTTCATGGCTTCTTCTCTGGCCTCCCGAAAGCTGAGAGCTGTGCTGGACATCACCTACAGCAGTTGATAAGACACACTGTCTCTCTGACTCCATAAAGAGGTGCCAAGCTCCATTATAATCTTTCTCAACCAGACTCTTGGAGTCAAGGCTTAGTCTCTTACTGCTGCACAGAGCACTCCATGTCTGGCTACCAAGCACGAGAGCCAGGCTCTTTGAGCCTTTGCTGGTAAAGCTGTTGTACTTTGCTTCATGTATTTCTAATACTCATTTGAACAGAAGCTGGAATCCCAAGCCTTCTATTACTCAAGTTTTTTTCTGCTTTTTACCTTTTCCCAAATTTTTACTCCTGTTAGTCAAAATTAAACTTTAAATGCAAGGCACTAGAAGAGACCTATCAAAAAATATCCAGTTTCCCAGTATTAGGGGCAGTGCCCATACTGCATCTTTACCGTTTTAAATGTGCATATTCCATCTCTCACCAGCTGTCCAAACTAGCTGACTCTAGAAGGGGAAACCATTGCAGTGGCATAGGCAACCTTCTCATGTTTTTAGAGGGCTGGAGAAGGTCTTTGCACGCTTTGTGTGCTGAACACACATGAAGAGGAAAGCCAGTGGGGCACAGCTTTGATAAATGCACTGATCAGTGTACTGCTGCCGCAACATGGATGTTTCCTGGACACGTTAGGATATTGAAAGCTGCAGAAAATTAAGTGGTAGAAACTGTCCAAAGAGTACGAATCATAAAGTTTTGCTCTTAGGTGCCTCAAGTCGTAGTAGTGGGTCTTTTGGCCTACTGGTTCTTCCATCACCCCGCAGAGATGCCCAAGCTGGCTCTTGGAACAAAAGCTGTGAAGTCAGGACAGTGCAGGGTTGTGCCCATGCACGTCTGCCACTCTGAGGGACAGAATGCATTAGCTCAGGCACACCGGGAGCACGTGGCTGCATACCTTTGGAGACCTGCACATGTGCTGTGATGTGTCCTGTGCCACACGGGTGTGCAAACCCATCAATCTCTTCCACACCCTCCAGCGTATGATGCGGCCACGTGTAGTGTTGTCCTGCAGTGCCATCTGAATGCACACAGTTCCATCCTCATGACAAGAAGTGAGTGAAAATGCATGTGTTACTAATTGAATAGTATTAAAATAGGTTATTTAAAAAGGTTTTCCTAGTCTGTGCTGCTACGTAGTTTTAATAGCTGAAAGGCAGAAAGTGGCTGATTCTTTCCTTTTAAGCCTTTTGCTGTGTTTGGAATAGCACCACAACACAGTTAAAAGAAAAGTCAAAAGGATTATTAATTCTACCCCAAAGCATATTCATCATCAGAGGGTTCACCGTTAACATACACTGCATATTCTATAGCTCCACAACAAGAACAGATAGAGCTTGAAACTACTTTCTAGAGTTTCTGGACTGCAAAACCTTCAGTGTTGAAGTGCTGATTCCTTTTTTTCTTTCGTCTGTCAGCACAGTTCTTACCATCTGGAGTTAATTTAGCAGAAAGGTGTGGATGTATATTTGTCTTTCAATCCACTCAATGAAATGTGACACATTACTGTAAACTCCAGGTCCCAAAACCTTGGAAAAGCAGACAGAGCCCCAAGATGTTAAACCAAACAAAGTCCAGCGCCCTGCAGGTTGCTCGCACACAAGTGGTCCTCCACTGTCACCCTGCAACAGAAGAGGGAAAATCGGTCTCTTATACACGTGGCCAGCAGTCATGGTTAAAGATACATCACAGTTCCTACAGCCATTTGCCTTTAGTAAATAATTCAACTGTAAAAACCATCTGCTCTGCTGAACAATGTAGCAGCACGCAGCATTACCAGTATTTATTACCTGTTACATTTGTACCAAAAATTACCTGCGAAAGGCTCATAAAGTTAAGAAGTTAACTAATACAGATTAACCCTAGAGTCTTGAAGCAGCATTTCATTATCATGAAATTGTTTACATCAATAGTAACAATAATAGTAATAATAATAAAAGTTGGTTTAAAATATGTAAATAGATGGTTGTCATTCCTATAATAAAGTATGCTATACCTAATAAACATCACAGTACTTTGATTTCTAAAAGCAACTTTGACTGTATCCAGAGAGAGAAGCCTACCATGCAAGAGTCCACGGTACCAGATTCATAGCCAGCACACAGCATCCTGTTGGTGATGATTTTCATGTCAAAGTATGACTGGCATTGTTCTAAGGAAATTATGCGAACCTCTCCTTCTTGAAGCTTGAAAGGCACTGATAAGCAGAATTAAGCATTAAACTATATGCAAACACACAAATACTTAGCTATGATGGCTGTTTGAGATATGACAAACATTTTGATTGGGATGAATTATTAATATTGCTCTATGTATATTAAATGTAAGGGGTGAAGAATCTCCCTTTAGCACAAAGCGAAGGTGAAAGCCGGTGGATTTTTGCACTACTGCATTGCAGGATTTGTGACTGTCATGCTCCTGAGCCAGGAGCATTATGTGTTGCATTCTGGAGAAGGATTAAGCACTTGGGGACTAGTGTGATGCTGTTTATTGGACATTCGCACCTTGACATGATATTGTGTGGGACTTCTAAGACAGGGGCAGTAGTGGCTGGAAAACAGTCATGTGAGGAAGGTGAAGTTAGATTCACTGTTCCATGGCAGGATCTCCCTTTTTCTTGGTGTTTCTCATGGTAAAGCCTGGTATAATCACAGCCATTTTGAGTTATGTTTGGGTAAATTTGACTTACAGAATATATCAGGGAATCAGAATTTGAAGCTTATTGAAATTATTGTATCACTTTTGGGAGACAATAAAGGACTTCTTTGGAGACTGGACAGCTGAGTGAGCTCAAATTCTAATCAAAGTTGTTCAATCTAGGGCATGCAGTATTAAATGTTTTTTGATGCTTTCTAACATAAAACTTTTAAAAGCAACACTGACCACAATAAAGAACAAGGAACCTTTTTTCCATTTACCAGTGCTGTGAAAGTATTCTGTTGGGCTCTTTTTCCTGACATTACATAGAGATATTTTTAGATGGGTAAAGCTGCTAGTAAAAAGCCTGCTCCTCATGTGTGCAGTTTAATTTTTACCACATGTCTGACCTGGCCACTGAAGCAATATGGAAAGGAAAATTTCCTTCTCCCATGTACAGAAAAGCCATCCCTAGTGATTACTATAATAATAGCAAAGGGAGAAACACAATGGCTAGTTCATTAACAGGGTTGGGCCTGGGCTAATTTGCATGTGATTCATGCAGAATCATTTTGCCTGAGCAAAGATTTACATAACACAATAGTTCTTGTCATGGGACACAAGGATTGCAGTAGCCGAAGAACAAGAAAACACACTAATGTTCTGTTCAGAGATACAAAACCAACAGCTGTGATTATGGAATAAGTTGTGTTACAAGTACAAAGTGTGACCCAGTGTGCTGATTTGAGAGCCGGTTCCTTCAGCCTATGTACCAATGCTTTCAGTGCCTTTGGCTTTCACTGAGCTAAGAATATTTCCACCTGTAATGATGATGTGATACCTTTGCAATACAGTTCTGAATACAACTTAGACCAGTAAAATAAGTAATTCAGGTGACTTTCTTGATAGGAATTTCTAGATCCTCAACATTTTTAAAAATCGAGCCACTTGTCTAAATAAGGATTATGAAACATAAATTGAGGCTGCTGCTTTGGAAAAGCTAGGCTCTAGTCACAGCTTGATCCCTTCAAGAGTAGTTCCAGTTCCCTAGTCCCTTACTATTACTAAGACCCAGTAATAGTATAAAAGGATGAAGGTTAGTAACAAGATACTTATTTGATTAACGCAGTAGAGGGTTCACATGTTTTTCCTAGAGTCCCAAAAATACTCATCTTACTTTTGTTGCCCATGTGTCCCCAGCCTGTGATGTAGCAGTAGGTGTCTGGCTGAACCAACTGGTCCTTGCTGGGCAAACAGACAGGTCTTACATAGCTTGTCTCGTTGATATCCGTGTCGAGCTCCACGATGCTGATATCGTAGTCTACGACTGCTCTGTTGTAGCGTGGATGGAGGATGATGCTCTTCACTAGTCGGGTCTGCATGAAGCCTGATGGATGATCAAGATTGCTAATCCCAAACACTACTTTCCAAACAGCTGCATTTTCTCTCCTTTGTGGGGAAAAAAAAAAAAAAAAAAAGAGAAAAATTGTGACATTTTAATCAAGATCTTTCTTTTAAGCTAAAATACCCAAGAATTTTTTCTCCCTTTTTGCACGCTGCACTTTGCAAAGCACTGCACATACAAATGCTGTAAGAAAAAAATATTTAGGCATCATTCCTTACAGCTAAGATCTGAGCAATAAGACAATGCTTTCCATTTCCTTCTTGTCTGTAACCAAATGCATTAAAGCTCACTCCGTCAGAAGATACGTAACCATCTCTTAGTTTCTGTATTAAAGGCTCTCAAAATCATCTCTTGGATCCTGCCCAAGTATTAGTTGTTCACATGCTCACTGGTGGGCACATTCAGATTCCGCTGGGATGAGAATATTATTCAGTAGTCTGCTGCTGACAGCAGTAAGTCTAGCTAAAATCCCTAAGGAGTCTCAGAGAAGAAATGCTATTATGTAAATTAAATCTTTTATGACAGCCGTGGGAAAAGTCCCTTATTTACTGGGCATTCAGTCTGTGCCAAGCATACTTTCTATGCCTAAGATCAAAGGTTACTTTTACTCTTACATTTGTTTAAGACTCTTTTGGTAAATGTACAAGGCCACAAAGCAGTGATACATATGATACAAGTTGGGAAGACTGAACTAGTGTCTGTTGAGACACAAGTGAAATATATAGATTTTATGAAAGGCTTCTCTTGATTGTAACTGGTCACAGGATAAGTTGCAGGTTCCTAATTAGTCTTCGTGGGTTCCTAATTAGTCTGTGATTCGAAAAGCCCTCCAAAAAGTCAGCATTTCTCACAACTGCTGAAAGACAGCTCCATATAACTAAGAACTTTTGACAAGACTCAAGCTTATTCAAAGCAGTGTAAATCAAAGCCTGCAAAATTTTGGCTTTTTCACATACTCAACAGGATTGTAATTCCTGTAATTTGCAAAGATATTTGGTTGCTAAATAAAGGCTATTTTTGTCTTAAGAGTTCGATGAAAATTTTTATATTTCAGACTATAATGATTGTTTTACCATCATGATCAGTTTGTTTTTCCATAAAGTTACAGAGATTAGGTGCTAAGAATATCCATATTCTTGTGTTTATGACCATTGTAAAAAAGCATTGCCTAGAGCAATGAGCAGTCACAGCCAGAATGTATTGTCCTACAATTAAGAAAAAACCTTACTGTCTTGGATGCTTTAATGTAATGCATTTCAAAACAATCTTGACAAAACTCTGGGAACTATACTAATAAAACTAGCAAAGACCATGATGTTTAATGCAGCTCTTTCCATGACTATTTGTATTAATACTGCATTATTGTTATGTGGTCCTTATGTTTTGTATTCCAAACTTCATATTAACTTCATAAAATACTTCTCAAAATGGAGCATTTTGTATAAGACACCAAAGCACTTTGAAGTCTCTTTAAATGGTTGTCTTATCTGGTTGGTTTGGGAAATTTTTAAATACTTTTTATCAAGAAAGCTTTGTGACTTCAGGAATGATCTTACTGTTTATACATTAAGCTTACAAATGTCTGGTTACAAATGAAGAATCTGAAGATTTCAGACTCCTCAAATCTGTTCAGAAAGCCAGAAGAGAAAAAAGTTCATAACTCCACAATGAACTATTAAACCAGAATGTTAGTGCTTGAAGGTCTCTGGAACACAAATATGAAAGAAACCTGTTACAAGTAATACTCTGAGCTCCATGGAAACTATATAGCTCTACACAAGGTGTAAATGAACAACTGCAAAATGTAGCGGCAGTCTTTCTGCAACTGACAAAACTAGGAGAATTTTTACTTTGTAATTTGACAGCTGCTTTTCCTATGTTTCACTAATGGGAGAAATCTCTTATTCAGGAAATTCAGAAGCAGTCCAATATTGCTGAAGGATCAACCTCTGTCCCATCCTTTATTTTAGATCACCAGAAAGTGCTCTTCCAAAGATTAGGAAATATTCCAGCAGGATATTTAAAAATAGATGGAGAAAGAAGAGAAATTCCTTCTGGACCCAAAACCTGATAAAATACAATGTTCTTGTTTGTATTATACACGTTTAGCACACTGTTTAGAAGGAAGGTTATCTATGTTCAAGTTTCTGGTTATTACTTTTCAGGTCTTGAACATCCTTAGGGCTTGATATGATGTGTTAGTCAGAACTGAGGTCTATCCAATGTCATATCCTCTGGCATTTCCATTAATATGGTATCTCGTATCTCACACCTTAAGATACTCACAGACATCTTGAGATACACCTGGCATCTTCTGGCTTGGACACAAAGGTCACAAACCCCAATAAATACCAAAGAACTCAGTGTTTCAGAAATAAAAACACAAAATTTAAATTATTACACAAAAAGGGAATGACTAACATTGTAAAGAAATATCAGTCAAGAGAATTTTGCTTAACATAGGATTTCTGTGGGCTTGAACACCAAGAAAGGTGTTTAGAGTAGTTTAAAATGATTTCCAATGAGCAAAAACCAGTTTAAAGCAGGATTAAGCAACCGGATACCATGAAAGTACTTGCTAACTACAGCAGAAAACACTTGTTTAAATTTTCTTTAGAAACTCAATTTAAAAACTTTAGTACAAGAAAAAGAAACAAGGTAATTAAATTCCCCCCAAAATCTGTGGTTCATCAAAAAGAAATATTGGTTAGCACCAAAAAGCTGACATCAAGACAATTCCAAGACATGTAAACATCCCTTGCATGCCAGACTGTTTATCTGCCACAGGGCCTCAGATACCAGGAGGTGCCAAGTAGTGGTCAATACTGACTTCTTAATGATTACGATCCTAATAAAAGGGTGAACTGTATAAATAGAAAAGGCAGTGACTTCAGTATGTCATTTTCACTGTAAGCAAACACTCAGTTTTTATTTTTACCAATGGCCATAGCATTTTTCCAGGGGCTTTTGTACAGTCATGCACAGAATGATTTTTAAAATCCATGGCAGCTGTAGGATAGCTACAGGATTAGTATTTTGGTCTTCCTGTTTTCCTGTTTCCTGCCGAAAGTCAGGTCGTTTTCATTTATCTATAAATGAAAATTATATAATAATAAAACATCTGAAAACCTAAGCTGATGCTGGTTTGTACCTTTTACTTTCCTTTTTATTCTTTGCAGAACAGCCAATCACAGAGGCCTGCTTTTAAACATCACCTACCCCCAGTGTGTTTGGTAGTGGAGGAGGGACTTGGTAATTCACATGTGCGGGTTCATATGAGCAGTGAAACCAACCGTCTGAGCTCTCTCACCCTTCAAAGCAGTGTGCTACTGTCAAGACCCATCTCTTTGCAATCAGAACGCAGCCACATATGTGTCCGCTGGGCTCACTCTGCAGGGAGCACTGCCATGGCCACCGGCCTGGGCGGCTGGTCCTGCCCCCGAGGATCCTCTTGTTCATGCGAGCAGCGGGGCGGCGGCCGCAGTCTGCGGAGGAACGGGACAGCGTTAATCGTACAGGACCTGCTGCAAGAGAACGGCGCGGAATGGTCTGAGCAGAGCCGTGAAATTACGCCGTAATTTTAATTGATTGAAATTAAACTAATTTACTGTACAATACAGTAAACGAGGTCATCAGCAACTCCACAACAGTATCAAACATACTGAGCCATTTTTATTCTTCCTTTGTATTGAAAGATTTGCTCTCCTGATATTGACTGGCTGAGTCTGAAATATTAACCAAGCTAAGTTTCAGATTCTGACTTCTTTTCTCTCAGGAGTTACTGAGCTGCTCCTGGGGAGGTTTTCTGGTTTCATGTCTTTGTCTTCCTGTCATCTAGCAACATGTTAGGCCTACCTTCCATAAGAACCACTCCTGGAAAATCTGCTCAGCAGTAATAAGGCTTTTCTTAAGCCAGGTGTGAGGTTAATGTCACACCGTTTTCTCAGCTACACAGCAGCAAACTTGCTTTGCCTGTGGAATTTACTAAGGGAAAATATTTGAAGATCAGAAGACATTCCAATACTCTGTCTATTCCGCTTTACAAGCCACTTCCACTGGAAATTATACCAGATTCCCACTTGACAGTTACTTTTCTGAAAGAATTCTTCACTTTTGTTTCACTTTATATTCCAGATTTAAAAGATGCCAGACTTGTTATTTATCCGGTTTATACTCATTGTGATTTAGAGAACAAAAGAACACCACCAGTTTCTGCAATCAGCATCCCAAGGGAGGACATGCTGCCATTGCATGTGTCTGGTAATTGAGTGGTGAAGAAATAAATTGGAGAAATTGTGATTTCGTAACTTGCAATTCCTTATGTGTTCACTTAACTTCAGAGGCAAGGAATTTTAAGTGTACTTTAAGTAACATGTGAGAGGCAAACACCTTTGACCGGCTCGTATGAGCTTTTTCCTTTTTTTTGATAAGTAAGAAATGTTTTGATTAGTTTCCCAAAGTTAGATCATGCATTGAAATCACTTTTGCCTGGGTCAAGCTAATTCATAGTTTAAGTGTTCTTCAGCAAAGTTCTCCTTGTCTGTAGAACATGGTTATATCACAGATGAATTTCAAAGGTGAATTTCTGCATTTTCAAACCACTTGCATAATCTGCTGTGCCAACAGACTTAGTCTGTAACTTTCTGCTTCTGGTTCTTCTGTCCCCCTGTGCTTAACAACTAAACAGATCACAGCTTCAACTCCCAGGCAGATAGACTGCTAACCACTCTGGTGATAAAGGATATTTTCAGAAGGAAGTGTTATGAACTTAATTTTTGGTATCTGACTGCTGACAAAATTCATTTTGTGGTATCAGGACTGGGCTACCTCAATACACAGATTCAATAGTCAAAATATAAGAAAACCTGATGAAACTGAGAAAAGTAGGAAAAAATAAACCCAGTGTAAAACTGGATGTTGTAGAGGTCTAATAAAAATTTCAGAATGAAGCCACACTAAACATATGCATTTGTCAAAGTGATTTAACACATTTTAAAAGAACATCTATTTTATATGCACTTTTCTCTTACCTTCTTTAGTGCAAAATAGAGCCACTTTGCTTCTGCTTTGACACATCTGTCTAAATATGGAAACAAAAATGTGGCAGAAATCTCAATTAATTGATTAATTTTAGTAATTTGAAAATCAGCACAGGTATTGTACTCAGTGTAATCCAGCTGTTAAAAATTCCCCCAAACTGTAAAAAGGAGTTTCTTATGCTAGATAATTCATGGTTTTGATCATCTGCCTGGTGATAATTCAAAATATTAGTTCAGCTTTAAAATGCATTTCATGAGGGGATGCTACATATTTTGCAGACTACCTCGCTCCCTGGGCATAGATCCAACTCTGAGGTCAGCTAGGATGCACGGTCTGTCAAGTCTTAATTTATGGCCCCTGAAAGCACAGAGATTGCCAGTCTCCTCTTCCTTACAGTCAAAGGACAAGATTTTCCTTGAAATGCCTTCGATAACAGATGCCCTAAAAGTTTTGTGCCCTAAAGGTTTGGGAATATTGAAAAAAATCAGGAAGTTTGCATAAGTATTAAAACAACAAAAACTCATCATTTCTGTTGAAAATTTTCATATGAGAGAGGAAAGAGGTGACTTTTTTGTCAAGGGAGGAGAAATTCTGGTTAAATCAGCAAGCGCTGTTGCACAAAAAGAACATCATTCTGGGAAGTACTGAAAAACACCTGAAAGATAATACAGTGATTATTCACAGCCAGCACAGCTTCATGAGAGGAAAGTTCTACTTAGCCAACCTGATTTTTTTTTATGACAAGGTAACCCAGCTAGTGGATCAAGGGAAGCCAGTTGATGTAATCTTTTTGGATTTTAGTAAAGCCTTTGATACTGGATCTCTCACAGGATCCTTCTGGACAACATGTCCAGCACACAACTGGATAAAAACATCATGTGATGGGTGAG
The DNA here is from genome assembly GCA_013399855.1 of Oxyruncus cristatus. Taxonomy (NCBI): domain Eukaryota; kingdom Metazoa; phylum Chordata; class Aves; order Passeriformes; family Cotingidae; genus Oxyruncus; species Oxyruncus cristatus. The sequence goes on along the minus strand of VXAY01003830.1, from coordinate 1,631,292 downwards.
CAATTAGCTCATGGGTCGAGCACAGAGGGTGATAGTGAAAGGGGTAACATCAGACTGGTGACTTGTCACTAGTGGGGTTCCACAGGGCTCCATCTTGTGCCCTGTGCTCTTCAACATCATAAATTACTTGGACACAAGGCTGGAAGGATCAGCAAGTCTGCAGATGACACAAAACTGGGAGGAGCTGCTGACTCCCTGGAAGGCAGGGAGGCCCTGCAGAGAGACCTCAAAAAATGAGAGGACTGGGCAATCACCGACCATAGGAAGTTCAAAAGAGAAAGTGCCGGATTTTGCATCTGCGATGGGACAACCCTGGATGTACACACAGACTGGGGAAGGAGATGCTGGAAAGCAGTGCCACAGAAAGGGACCTGGGGGTCCTGGCTGACAGCAAGTTGAATATGAGTCAGCAGTGCCCTGGCAGCCAGGAGGGCCAACAATGTTCTGGTGGACAACGGGCAAAGCATCGCCAGCCGGTTGAGGGAGGGGACTGTCCCACTCTGCTCTGCACTGGTGTGGTCTCACCTTGAATATTGTGGCAGCTGAGATCACTTTGTCTGTTCAGCCTGGAGAAGAGGAGACTGAGGGGAAACCTCATTGCAGTTACAACGTCCTTGTGAGGGGAAGAGGAGGGGCAGGCACTAATCTCTTCTCTGTGGTGACCAGTGACAGGACCGGAGGGAATAACCTGAAGCTGTGTCAGGGGGGGGTTAGGTTGGGTATAAGAAAAACGTTCTTCACCCAGAGGGTGGTTGGGCACTGGAACAGGTTCCCCAGGGAAGTTCCCCAGAGCACCAAGCCTGACAGATTTCCAGAAGCGTTCAGATGATACTCTGGGGCACATGGTGCCCCAGGAGTTCTTGGGATGGTCCCGTGCAGGGCAAAGAGTTGAACTCGATGAACCTTGTGGGTCCCTTCCAACTCAGCATGTTCTATGACTCTGTGAACTAGCTGACTGCCTTTTTATTTCCACTACTTTTTCATTCCTACTGTGTACATGCTTTTCTGGCAGAAGCAGACCTACCTGTTCCCCATGTAATTCTTTGAAGGCTTTAATCTCAGTCAGTAAGTAGTATCTTTAAAACTGCAATCACCTAAAAAGAGGATGCATCTGATTTTAAGTCATAGATACTAATATGGGCAAAACAACAGAGTGCCAGCCAGTTCACCAGATTGCCTTGAATCTGGGATTTGACCAGACCTTTGTTCCCTACATTGCATATACCTCATTCACACACTGTGCAAATCAGTTTACTTCTGTTCCTGAAAACACGGGCCATAAAATTATTTTTCTAGAGATAGTAGAGATAGACAATCAATTCCGGGACAGAAAATCATGTGCACAATTTTGAGAGACATTTGCATTCCCTAAAAAAAATTCACAGAATATAACTGAGACCAGCCATGCTCATGTTTTAAACTTGTTTCTTTGACTTACCAGACAGCCTGCTCGAAATGGCAGCTCTAAAGAGAAAACATTAAGCTTTTATGTGTGCATAGCCTGTACTGTGAAAACTTTATGAATTAGTGGTGTATTTTTTAGTTCTTGCCCAACTTCCCATTAGTTCAGGATCCTGACAGCCCTTTAAACACTCAACATACTCCACAGCACAAATCCTTTACATGCTGCAATTGATCCGGATGAACGCACCTAGACTGCAGGGCTCAGGAGCACTTCCCAGCATCTGGACTGGATGCCTGATACAGCCAAAACAAAAAAAGCCTCACCCTTCATGCAAGGCTTTAGCTTCTCACTTCTTAGAATCATAGAATCGAATCATAGAATCAACAGGGTTGAAAAAGTCCAATCCTTCAAGTGTAACCCTTCTTGTTACCCATTTTCTGGATTCAGGGGGACTCTAACATCTGTTCCTATACATTACTTTCATTTATACAATAGATTTATCAATATCCTCACTACTGATATTTTCTCTCCTTGAACTTGTACTTCGGGCAAAACTAGATCTTTTGATACTAGATCTTGTAACTTAGAGGCTCCAAACCCATTCCTTCACAGGTTTCCTAGCAGACCTCTTTCAAACATGTCAAAAAGCACCTTGAAATTTCTGCTTTGCACTTTAGTAACTGAACAGAATATGACTGTGGATCTGCCTTTGCATCTGGTCACAACCCAAGGTATTTATTCTTGTATTACTCTTGAGAAAAGTATTTAGATATTTTTAGGCTCGAGGAAAAACACAGAGGAAGGAAAAGAGTTAAAAAGACAACTATCAAGTGTCAGGCACCATCTAGTAATGGCCTTTCTAGATGAAGAAATAAAAATGAACTTGAATGGGAAAATGTCAATGTAAACCAAAAAATGTACAAAGTTGAGATGTAGGAAAACAAAAGTATCTTCTTGCAGACACATTCTTTTTTGTATTCTGCCATTAGGAAAAACTTCGAGTACAAACTATAATAGAGCCAAGCAAAAGAAAAGTAGATTTATTCCTCAGATTTTTGTCTTCACACATATCGTATCTCTTCAGTCACCCAAGAGCCTTTCCTTGTGAAATAGAAGGATTTTCTATGGAAGAAGGATGTTCTGAAATCTCCTAGAAATTTGAAAGAGAGAAGAGAAACCGTACATCTGCTTTTTGAAGAAAGCAGTCACAGATGGGGATTAGAGAGGTGGCTCTCCCAGTTTTTCCCTGGATTTCTGAGGTCATTGGCTCTTCAGTCTCAAACTCATACTTTGAATCTCTGAACCATGAGATCCTCGCTTCTCATTAGCAACTACCTGTTAAGTCAGGTTAATTAAAAGGAATATACCATTAGCCAGAGGACCTGCTAAGGAAACCTACTGGAAGTGGATATAGACTCTGTTGAAGAAGCTGTGTTTGCTCGAAATGTATGAATCCAGACTACATGGGCTGCAGAGGACAGTAAGATGTTGCAGCAGATTTTGCTATATAGTACTTGCTGGACTTTCTTGCTCAGCAGAGTTTTAAGGAAGCTGTCTGGTCCAGGTGCTTCAGGGCCATCACCTCTGTATTACTCAAGTGCTGTTATTTTAGCAGAATGGGCCCCTGAGGTTTCAAAGGTAGACTCAGACTACAGTTGTTGTAGACACTAAAATTGCAGACTGTATCTTAAAAACTCACATGAGTATTTGCTGGGATTTATACACAGAAACCTTGGACAAAAAGAGCTTACTTTGGGAGTAAGAGGGAGTTTGTTATCCTCCGTTAGTAAGAGACTACCCACAGCAGTGAAGTAGATCTTATTTACCTGTTACTTACCCATTCACTAGAAGAGCGTGTAAAGTGGATGCATTTTTATTCTTCCAATTGGAGTGCAGATTCAGCCATTTTTGGTGTTGCATTTCCTCATTCTCTACTACAATTTCTGTTTTGGATGGTCCTCTGAAAGAAATGAAAGACATTGATTGAACTTCCAGTAGGTTTCTGTGTCACAGCTAAGAAGGCGAAGAGGTCCTAATGCCCCCTGTTTACTCCAAAGATACACAGCTGAATGTTATGGCAAAGCCATGTGTGGCAGATACATAGGAGAATGAAATCACCCTGAGAAGCCAGGCCAGCCAATGTATGACTGCCACTCTGTATTTTCCGACAAACTAGACAAACTTTCTGAAACCAAACTATTTTCCAAATCGGGAACAGCAGGAGCCTTCTGGTGGCATTTACTGCAGTGCACACACTCGTACTGTTTTAACAGCTTCTTGCCTCCAAAAATATAAAATAATAGATCTTCGTATGTAAAAGTGGTGGAAATTTCTGCCTTTGGAAATCCATTAAAATTTAACAGTAAAGAGCAGTCTTGGTCTTGTTAATAACACTTGAAAGTATCTCTAAATCAAAACTGTCTGTTTTGTGAAACAGAACAAATCATGGGTGATGATGACAAACCTGTCCTTCTGCAGCAAATGAACAAGTATATGAGTGTAAGTTAGAACAGTTCACCAGGAGATATTTACATATATCCACTTCTTCAGTCTAATTACTGCCTGATAGATTCAAGCCCCTGAAGAAATTGCTATTTTACTAAATCTTGATTGCCAAATGGAAAAAGGGAGTGCATTTCTAAATGGCTTTACAAGTTGTGCAACTTTCCAGCACAGAACCATCCACGATTAGCCATCAATCCCTGTCAATGACGAGGAATTTCAGTGATTGCTCTCCTGAACACTGGTCAAAGGCCAAGTTCTAAATCCTATCTCACAGAAAAGAGAATGAGAGAAGTTCAGAAAAACCAGTATGTCCTAAAACTGGTCTCTGAACCCAAAACTCATGACAGTACCTAGGAATGCCAGGTTACTAGTTTGTCTCTATGTTCAATTTTCAGTACTGACTGTATCTCTTTTTAAATCTTTACAAAACTTCAGCATTCTTTATCCACTTGATTGCATAAATTAACAGAGATCAAAGAATTCTGTTTTATGTAAAGTTTTCAGTGTAGCCATATGGAAATGTTTTCAACAGGGCTGGCAGAAAAAAACTAGGCTTTGAGGTCACGGACTTGGATTTTGCCTGTTACATGACTTATTTTTCAGAACCTTCTCTGGGCATATTAAGCAAATATCATTCCATGATCTACTAACCAGAATGTGCAGGCAGATACTAAAAAGCATTTTTAAAGACTGTGGTTTTAACTCATTTTGAGAAAGCTGCTTGCTGTAAAAAGGGTTTTCTTTCTCAGCACCTGCTTATAGAAAACACATAAAGCTCTCCTCTCTTCATATCCACATCTCTCACTCTTTTTCCCACCAAACATATACAAGCTTCTTTTCTGAAGATGACGTTCTGCCTTATGATCTTCGGTGAGCAGTAATGTTCACTGTTGCTTAAATGTGTACAGTGACATTTTATGCAGTTGTAAACAGTGTCTGATCTATAAAATATGTAACTCAAAAATGTTCAAAAGGGACAAATATCATGTCATTTGATGGATCCAGATCCATATTATCCCACATACCAGATTTTTTTGCTGAGACCTGCAGTCTGACTTACAGCTTACAGTGATGATATAATCATCATTAAGGAGATACATACTCCTAAATCAAGGTAACGACCTACAAGACACTTACACCTGTATGAAATTTTAGAATTATTTATACAATGTATTATACTTAGTTAAAAGTAAGATTCTGGCTATACCTTTTTTCCTTGGTGGTGACATCTTGATATACTACACTCAAACCCAGTTCCCTTATGTCTTCGGAATGCCTTATATGAATATTTATAGTGTAACCCCCTTGATGCTGTTTATAAAAGTTTTTCTTTCAGATAGGCAAGGGCTGCCACTTGTCTCCTTTCATTTATTTAATTAGAAATAACCAGAATGAAGGGGACCTAAGATCATAATTTCTAGATGAAGAAGGACGGAGACAACGGATAGCATTTGTGTAGAGACCAGAGCTTACCCAGAATTGCCAGAGAATGAGAGAACATAAGCTAAAAATGTTAGTATTAAAGACTTGGGCTGGTGTGAGCTTCTGAATGTGGGACTTTCAGAGGGGCTGCTGGGCCAGGAGATTACATTATATCAGGGACTACAAATCACTCAGAGAAAAGGAGCGAGGTGGAGCAATAGAGAATTATTTTAGGCAGACCCATCCTGTGCTCCAGAAACACAGCAGGCAGCAGATTCTACTCAGTTCCTCTTGAAGCTATATAGCACACAACTTCTTCTTAGTAGACACATTCTAAAGAAAAGGGAAGAAGGATGTTTCAATGGACAGAGCCACCTGAACTCAAAATTTACAAGAATATTTGGCTTTACAGAGCTTCTCAGACTCTTAAAAAACAAGGTTGTAATTACCTTTACACATCGAGCTTCAAGTTCAAAATTGGCTCTCCTGCTAGTTTTATACTTCCATGGCCTGCTCAAGTTGCAATATCTTTCAGAATTAGAGGCAAACCAAGCAAAGATTTTTTTTATTAAACACTTTCAGATCGCTCTTTCACTTCTCTGCAGTTTTCTTTTTTGCCCTTTAGTTTGCATGTACCAGAACAGTTTTGTTCAGAAACTTGATGTAGATTTTTAATTATTACCTGTGCTGCAACAAAAGGCAAAATTGAAACAGTGTTTGTTGACTGAAACCATTTATACTGGAACACAGTGTGCAGTTTTGAGGTGCCTCAGTTTAAGAGGATATTCAAAAACTGGAAAGGATCACACAGATGGCTTTCAAATTTTCTGGGGGACTCTGTCACTGATGCACAAGTAGGATTTGAGGCAACTGGACTTGCTTATTCTGAAGAGAAAGCTAAGGGACAATTAAATAACAACCTGCAACTACTTGAAGAGGAGTTAAAACATGATAGAAACAAATTTTTCCAAAAGTGCTGCATGGAAAAACACAGGGGAAATGGCCTAGAGTTGCAGCTTTGGAGATTCATAGCAGATGAAAAGGAAATACTTTTCCACTAGGAAGGTGAAGCAGCTCTGGAACAGAGAAACTGTAAAATTCCAATCTATCAAGGTTTTCAAGTCTTGGTTAAACAGAGCAGTGGTTGAGCTGACCTCATTTTGGCAATAGTCTTGCTTCAAATAGGGGGTGAACTAGGTGTCCTCCAGATGTGGATTTTATGACTCTGTTGCACAGTACAACACTGTAGTGACCAGTACCTACACTGAAGAGCTGAATCTTAAAAAAGGCCAAGTTACTAGAACAGACTTTACACACATCAGAGCATATTTTAACACTAAGGTACAGTCGCTGAATCACAGAATCAACTAGGTTGGAAAAGACCTCCGAGATCACAGAGTCCAAACAATATCTACATGTAGATGTCTGAAATATCTACATTACTTCAGTAGGTTTATTAGTGATATCTGCAAACTTAAGACATTCATACTGTGGTAATGATAATTCACACCTTTTGAGTGGTGATTTTTGGACCAGATCCCTCATCAGGTTTCCAAGATAACATACAAATCCTGCCTGCACCAGCATGACTTTATAACATCTCGTGGTGCTTTTTGGATTAAACTATCAGTGTACTGCAATATCATTTTTAAACCCCTGGGGTTCTAAGAATCTGAACAGACCACAAAAATTTAATTGTCTCATGTGTCTAATATCTGGAGTAAATCTTTATATCCAAAAGAGCTGTGCTAGAATTTCTGAGCTCAAACTACTCAAACAGAACACTCAAAGGAAATACTTTAGGTTTCCTGTAGTCCCAGCCTATGGGCCTCTCGAAAACTATATGAAAAGTGCCATATTTAAGTAAGTTTAAAATAGATGCACAACAAACAGCAACATTTTATGATTGTTTTTCTCCTCTACATTTGAAGTGCTAGAAATACCAGGCTTAGTGGTAAAAGATAAGTATGACTTTCATGTAGATTTTCATTAGGTCCTCTGCACTGCTTTCAAGAATGAAATGGAATTAGGATGTATGAAAAAATTCTTCCACAAGATTTTCTTTCACTAAACAGTTAACTATCAGAAAGTTCAGATGAAAGAAATCTTATGAGGCCATCTGATCCATTCCCCTAATTCAAAATAAGATCAACCATACCTAAATCCTGACGGATTTTGTTCTGCCCTCTTTGTACATAACTCTAATGAGGGAGAATCCTCAGCCTTTCAAGGCAATACATGCAAGCAATGTTTTTCTAATGCTTGTTCTAAATCTGCCTAGCTGTCTTTTAAGCTCATTACTCTGTCTTATTTCCATTGGAAATGGAGAACAGGTTACTCCTTGCGTTTTGCAGCAACCTTTTACTTATTCCAAGGCTCCTATACCTCCCCCTGACTGACCACCCATAATTTCCAACCCTTCTCATTTACCATGCTTTCTAGGTCTCTGGTCATTCCTGTGACTTATTCTGAACTCTCCTCATCTAGTCAAAATCTAACACAAACTGAATACTCCAGAGGGATTGCACATAAACATTCCTGGTTAATTCAGGCCACTTCTCCAGTCTGTAAAAAAATTTTTAAATTCTAATTCTGTTCTCCAAAATGGTATCAGATCTTCCCAGCGGTTGCTGAGTGAGAAATTATCAAGCATGCTCTCCACTCGCTCTTCTGAATGACTCACACCACCACTATCACTCCAGGCACATTAGGATGTGTCTAGCCCCCTACCAGTACACCTTTATGGTTTGACAATGAATCATCAAGTCTCATACAATTTTATCTTTGTCCATATCTCCTTATTTAATTCAAAAGTAATTTCACATAGTGTGAAAGTTATATCACATCTACAGTTTCTTCCCCATCCACTGTATCTCTGCTATTTCAAGGAATAAATTGAGGGACTCTGACATGATTCGTTACTGATAAATACACTCTGTCTGTCATTAAGACCTTATACTTCTGTAAATATTTGTTGGTAATTGAAGCTAGGCAACTAGTCTGTAAATCTCTGCATCTTCTTCTTCTATCCTTTTTAATGAAAGATGGCACACCAAATAGTTTCCTCCATTCTCTCATAACTTTTGAAACTGTAGGTACCATTACTGTCAGCCATAATGGAAATCCACCATAGCCATAAATTTTAAATGCACTTGGATGAATTTCAACAAAACTAGCTACCATGAAAAGCACTTTATTACCTATTATTTTCTTACTCTAGCCCCATTTCTTAAGTTGTTGCCACTTTAGAAACATAATATGATTTCCAAAGGTTTCTTTATGCTTTTGCTTTGGTTTTTTACTTGTTTGCTTTGCTTTTTTCTTTGTTTGTTTGCTTTGTTTAATATTCCTGGCTTTTCTGATTTTTCCAGATATTTATGCCACTGTTCTATACCACTTCTTGCAAGTTTGAACTACATCTTTACTCCTTCTAGAATTCCATTTCCAGTTTCAGGTCACTGTACAGCTTGTGTCGCAGCCAAGTTAGTCTTGTTTTTCAGAGAAAAATGTCTGCTAAATCTAATGAACATAAAATTCTAACATATTTAATTTCTTTAATCTAAAAAGTTTCCTTTAATCTAAGTCAATTTAAAAAATCAATAATCTATAAAATCAGTCACTCATAAAATCAAAAAGCAAGACATTTCAATTTACAGTAGCACTTATGTCTACCCAAGTGGGAAATTCCAACCTTCCAATTTTCTTATTTTTCAATTTCAACTTCAAAATTAGAACATTCCTTTAATACATTTAATTTCAAGCTATCGATTCCCTTATGAGTGTTTAAGAGAGGACTTTTTAGAATTAAAAAAGAAAAATCCAGTCTGCGTGCTACATTATAAATGTGCTCACTGTGGGGAAAAGTAATGCTTCATTAGATAAGTTGTACAATGGAAATATTAAATAAAAAAGCATTCAAGCCTGCTACCTGCTGATCACTGTGCACAACAGTCAAAGTTTATGTTGGAACACAAGGAGCAATATGACTTGCATGCTAAATTATAATGAAAAATAAAGTAAAAATAGAAGGCAGGGACTAATTTTAGTTTATGAAGTTTGTCATTCTGTTTGTAACAGTTTGGGATACTGTATTCTCCCTATTCCATTCTGGAAAACTCAGTCAAATGTATTAAATTGCAAGTTTAGAATAATGTATAATCCATAAACTGGATAACTTCTCCCTTCAAAGTGACAATAACATGCATCTGTTTAGCTTCTATAATTCCATTGTTGTAAGCTTCATGTGACAGCAGGCTTGAAAAAGGAAGCCTTGAGTTATTCCAGAAAGCAATAAATAATGCATGTATGGGCAGTAATTTAAAACAAATTAGGCCCATTTCTGAGCTGCCACAGCATCTGTTTCCTGTCTGTACTTACTGGTTAAGATGATTCTTGGTCTTGAGCAGAATTCTCTACAGCCACAGCCATGCCGTAGAATATAAAATAAAAGATCAAAACCTTGATTTTTACAGCATCAAAATCAGAGAAATGTGAAATTTTAATGTGAAAACATATTGAAACAGAAAATGGAAATTAAAAAGTTTCATCACATTGATAGAAAACTCAAACATGTACGATTTAATAGTTCTTACCATTTCTGGCAGGAAGTAGGTAATCACTGTGATATTTCCAGGTTTCAAAATCCCTTAGTCTTATGTTCTAACTGATAAACTAGCCAACCCTACCAACAATTTTACTTGCTTTGTCTCTGTGTGCTGGTTTTGGCAAGGATAGAGGTAATTCTCCGTAGCTAGTGTGGGACTGTGTTTTGGATTTGTGCTGAAAACTGTTGATAATAGTGGGTTGGTTTTATTCTTGCTGAGCAGTGCTTACAAAGAGTCAAGGCCTGTTCTGCTCCTCACCCCACCTCACCGGAGAGAGGGCTGGGAGTGCACAAGGACTCAGTAGGGGATGCAGCCAGGACAGCTGACCCCAACTCTCCAAAGGGGGATTCCATACCATATGGCATAATGTTCAGTATGTAAAGCACAAGGAAGGAGGAGGAAGGGGAGGAGGGAGTGTTTGGAGTGATGGCATTTGTCTTCCCAAGTCAACATTACATGTGAAGGACTCTTGTTTCCCTGGAGAGGGCTGAATACACCCCTGCTCAAAGAAAAGTGGTGAATGAATTCTTTGTTTTGCTTTGCTTGTATGTGTGGCTTTTGCTTTACCTATTAATCTGTCTTTATCTCAGTCCACAAGTTTTCTCACTTTTCCTGGTTGTCTCCCCATCCCACTGCGAGGAGTCAACAAGTGGCTGCGTGGGGCTGAACTGCCGGCTGGCATTACACCACGACACTCAGTTGCTTGAGTTTGTAAATTCTAGGTCTCATAAAGTATGATTTTGTAGCTAAACTTAAAAAAGACCATTTGGGACCATCTAAATTTAAAACTTCAAATAAAATCTAGATTTTCTTAGCTGGAAGTCTTAATTCAACTTCAAATTAAATGTAAAGCCCGTCATTTAAGGTCAGTTAGGTTTTAATTTTAAAAAATATGAAGGACACATTTTAGAGAAAAATATTGTTTTGTAATAAAATTTTACATGTTTCATTTTAAAAAGTTGAAACAAATAACGTGACTTTTCAACCTTTTTTCCCGTGTTGAAGCTATTCACTGAATTTGAAAAAAATTCACTTGTTTCTTTGTTTAATATTGTCCTTGACAGGATTATGATTCACTAAGAAGTCTTTTCATAGTTCTACTGGTAATAATATATTAGTTAAAAAAAAAAAAAAAAAACAAAAAAACCCCCACACAAACAAACAACACAAAACAAAACAAAAAACCTAAACAAAACAAAAAAACCCACACACACAAAAAACCTGGCAACAACAACAACAAAACAAACAAACAAACAAAAAAACTTCAACTTGCAGATTTCAGAAAGAATTTTCAGTGCAGACAGATTAACATCTGTTTAGTGTTAATCTGAGTAAATTTGACCTGGAAGCCAGGGAAAAAAAAAAAAAAAGAAAATGGAGGGGGGGTTTATAATGTCATTTGTACAAGCTGTGACATAAAATATTTTTAAAAAGGATTCGTGATCGACAATTAGAATAAGGATTAAGAACGTGTCCTTTGTTGGCAGTACTCATTTATCTTTCTTTTAGTCAACCACAGAATGGTTGGTCTTGGAAGGGACCTTTGGAGGTAAAGTAGGGCCACCTATGGCCAGTTACCCAGGAGCACATTCAGACAAGGAGCACATTCAGACAGAGCTCCAAGGTCGTTTGGAATACTAAACCACCAATTGCAATTCTCTTTTTAATAAAAGGAAAACTACCTAATCAGGGAGATAAAAAGTGTTATATAGGTTACTGACCCTATGATTAATTGACGAAATTGTCACAATTTGCCAGGAATTATTAGGTTGAAGTTTCTTTGTAAAAAGCCTTATCCAAAAAATTATATTTTAAACTACTACTTACGTACATGAAAGATGAGACATAATCCATCAGATTTAATCTAATGCAACTCTAATACACTGATTGAAGTATTTTAACATTGGTTTACAGTTGCTCAAAATTACTAAAACAGCCTTCTACACCTACCACAGCCTGTGATATTATTTTCAGTAAATTTCATTAACAAGTTAATAGTTGCCATTCTTAAAAAATTAAATGCAACATGAAGAATTTGCTATTTTGCTAAATCATCTAAAGAATTAATAGAACATACCGTGGCCATGGACAATGTGAATAGATTCAAGGTAGGTCGAGAATATTTTACATTCTGTTGAGTGGGTCTAGAAATCCAGACTGAATGAATGAGTTCAAATACTTCATCTTTGGCATGGAATTTGATTCACTAAATGTCATATTTATTTTTGGAGAAAATGAAGCAAGATACATTCAGAAGCTCAAATTTATTATATGGGTATGACAGAAGTATTCAGGGTTTTTTTCTTTGATTTTTTTTTAAACAATTAAGACATTAAACTGGGCTTCCGTTATTCCAGTTGCAGAAACAGTTATATAGTAATAAGAAAGCATAATAGTTCATGTAAGAACAACAGATTATTGGTCCAGCAGCTTGACTGCTCAATTGTCAAATATTAAGTAAAGAACTACGTAGAAAAGAGAGAGAGTGAGAAAGTATTAGGAAAGACAAAAAGCCAGCCAGTAACAAGAGATTGGTCCCTCCCTTTCATAAATAAGCAGTAGATGCTACAGCAGAGGAAAAGAAGGAAAAGGAGCTACCTGTTTCACTGGAAACACAGCCTCCAAGAAAAGGAGCAGCAGCCTCAGGAAGAGGTAACAGAGTTTACAGTAGATTTTTAAAAACAAGTAACTTGGTAAACAGCTGTGATTTTATGCTGTTACTGCTAGACCAGAACAAGAAGATGAGATAAAATTCCCCTGTACTCATGCTAGGTACAAGCTGCTGAAATTTATCATTATTATATTTGTTATAACATCCTAGTGCAGCAAAGAAAGACAAAGTATTCCATTACATTGCCATGGAGTAACAGAACAGCTCCACTACCTTGTGTCTTTGTCAAGTTCCAGAGCTGAGCAGACCATGGTTTTATGGTCACTACTTCATCAACAAAAAATGTGGATTCCAAGCATATGAAAGCAGTTTTCTTCAACTGAACATCAAGACAAGACTACAGTCTTCTAACAGGATGTTCTAAACTTACACGCTACACCCACCTCCAGCAGCATAGCCTCTGTAGCACACACCAGGACAGATGTGAGACTGATGGCAACTGCTGTTCCATTTTCTACCTGTGTTAGCAGGAAAACTAACTGTCAGAGTCTACATTTAAATTCACTGTACTGAAATCTGGGACTCAGACAGAGGTCTCTGAACAAATTTATGTGCCCTATGACGAACAGACTTTCGGATCAAGTGATTTGATAGTCCCATCTGGCTGTAAACTATGAAACCTAAGACTTTGAACATTTCCATTAGGCTTTTAGCACTACAAACAAAAGCTTACTTCATATCTAACGTTCTTTTTGCACTAGAGGAAAACATAAGAACTGCTAAGAATACATTGCATAATTTGAGCAACAGCCATCATTAGTCTTTCAGACAATGCTTGGAACTTGCTGTTTTCTGTGATGTTGCATCATGCATCACACAACATGTTGCATGAGCTGTGCAGTAAAAATTTGGAGAACCACATCATCTGTGGAATTATAACTGGCAAACAGCCAGGAAAACTGATTGCTCTTTGTGCAATAGGCAGAATAGAATTAACTTCAATGCTGCTTCAGACATAATGCTTATACCTCCCAAACAGACAGTTTGATATTCTATAAAATTTGTTACCACTATCAGCTAAACTAACTCAACTTTAACCACTGTCCTTTAATTATCTTAATCTGTTTTTTCAGCTTGATTTAGCCTTAAGTATTAAAAATATCTGGTATTTTTAAATAAGTATCCAAAAGCTGTTGGAAAGGCAATGCTTTAGTTATTAAACATTACGACGTTATATAGCAAGTGGGAGTTTTTATTTGGCAAAGTTATGAAAAATAGTTTGCTTTACAGAAAATAAAAATACCATATGCTACTATTCATTGTAATTCATGGTCTAAGACATTAACTTTGATATCTGATGTACATTATTTTTCTCTAAGAATAAACAAGAGAACTAATAAATCAAAGTCAAGTATTCAAGAAGTCATTGTTAAAGTAATCTGCACAACCACAAAACTGGGTGTTTCTGCAGTGTGCTCTAATATGGACAGAATTCGTATATTTACAGCTTTAATTTTCTGAAGCAGTAAAATGAAGTTGTTCTCATTGGAAATACTTGAAGAATAGAACTGCTTAAAATATTTTCTATTTATTTATTAATAAAAAGGTGTGTTTCTATCCTTATTTGAGTTCTGTGCAATATACAGATCCAATTTACCTGCACCCTCAATGGTCACTGGAAAGAGCATGTTAAATACACCAATGTTATCAACCTCACATTCAGACATTCTTGTTATAAGTCAAATAAATAATATACACAGGACATTACAGCCAACAGATGAAGTTTATGGCAGATTTCACAGTGGCATGAAACTCCATTTTATCATTTGGTCTTCCATTTCACCATATAGAAAATGTTACCCTCTGTGACATTTTCATTGAATCCCTATACAATGTTAACAAAAGAATTGAGTAATTACATTAACTCTTATTACTACTTTTTGAAATCAGTTCTGCTGAATGCAACATAATCTTTGTTTTTCTTACAACTCTTCTTCAAAGCTAATTTACTGTACTTTTGGCAGTGCCACTTAACAAAAACCTGGAGAATAGCTAAGAAAATTAAGCTTCAGGTGATTGACAAAATCAGGCATTAAGAACAGAAAGACAAACACTAGTTTGTTTTACTAAAGTACTGTGAGAAAGAATTAGACATTTGTATTGGAGTCAGACTGAAGTTGTAGACTTCAGATTTGTAATGGAATTTCCCACTGCCCTTCACATAACTACTGTCACTACTAAAAAGATCTTACAGAAAAAAATACTTGTAAACTATCTTTTTTACCCTGTTGGAAAACACATTTGTGAGATTTAAGAATCATTTTTGTCTCTTACGTTTCTTTAAAGTGTAGGAGTTTTAACATATGTTAGCAAGCATCAGCAAAGAAGTAGGAAGGTATAGGTTTCCACTCATGATCATGTGCCTTCAGCCCAGGCACACCTCTGTAAAAGGTCTTGTGATAATTTTCCTTTTTCATTTTCCTAGCAGCAAGTATCATAGGAAAGTTAAGCAAATGTTATGTTAGGAATGATGGCAAGCTGAATATGAGTCAGCAGTGCCCTGGCAGCCAGGAGAGCCAACCATGTCCTGGGGGCATCAGGCAAAGCATCGCCAGCCGGTCAAGGGAGGGGATTGTCCTGCTCTGCTCTGCACTGGTGTGGTCTCATCTTGAATATTGAGTGCAGTTTTGGGCACGACAATGTAAGAAAGATATTAAGCTGTTAGAGAGTGTCCAAAAGAGGACAACAAAGATGGTGAAGGACCTTGAGGGGAAGCCGTATGAGGAGCAGCTGAGGTCACTTGGTCTGTTCAGCCTGGAGAAGAGGAAACTGAGGTAAGACCTCATTACAGTTACAACTTCCTTGTGAGGGGAAAAGGAGGGGCAGGCGCTGATCCTTTGTCTATGGTCACCAGTGACAGGACCCAAGGTAATGACTGAAGTTGTGTCAGGGGAGGTTTAGGTTGGACATCAGAAAAAGGTTCTTCACCCAGAGGGTGGTTGGGTGCTGGAACAGGCTGCCCAGGGTAGCGGTCACAGCACCAAGCCTGACAGATTTCAAGAAGCATTTGGATGATACTCTCAGGCACGTGGTGTGACTCTTGGGGTGTCCTGCACAGGGCCAGGAGTTGGACTTGATGATCCTAATTGGTTCCTTACAACTCAGGATGTTCTATGATTCTATAAACTGAATTATAAAGAAGAAAAACATTCTCAATGTTAAGACCATTGCTTTGGTCTAAGAAAACAAAGTCATAAAATTAGTAACTATTTCTGAAGGTATCAAAGGATTTTAAGCTGTATTAGGATGTTATATAAGGTTAAAGCATAAAGATAATGTAAATACTATTTAGATACACTAAGTTAGCTAGAGGAGTATAGAATCTTTGTGTGTTAGAATGGCAGGCAGTCAATTTACAGATGTTCTCGAATTGAGAGTATTACTACAACTGATGTCAAGTATCCATGCAGTGCAAGGCAATATACAGTAGGTTAAGTGTAACTCAAGGTCTTTATTCTCCTGTGTATTTTGAGAAAGGTACAAAGAACAAAATTATAAGTCAGTATGTGTAGTGGTGAAAGACAAATAGAAAAGACAATTCTTAATCCAGTTTGGGGATCAGACACTGACAAGAGATATCCTTATATACTGTCAGATCTGTATTTGCCTAGTAGAAGACAGCTGGATATCAGAGCAAATGAACTTGTTTTTTTTCCAACAGTTATATTTGTATCAACTATTCCACAAAGCAGCTATTACATTAGTGTGCATGCAATAAAAAAGACACACGGAGGCTATTTATTTTTCCGAGTTCCACAAAGAAAGCTCTATTTTTAACAATTCACTGTTCAGAGATACCCAAGTTAAATATATCCGCTTGCCTAATTCACAGTATTTGTTGCAGAATGCAAATAAATGAAGAGAAATTTTCCTGTGTTTCCTAAGTCTGCTTTAATTCTTCAGGAGGAAACAGATTATCACATCGCCATACAATTCTGAGCCTCAGCAATAACTGCAAGTTCAAATATTGAGACTTAGCAAGACATCCTTATCTGTTCAACGCACTCTTTTAGTAACAATCATGCAACGTTTATAAAGTGGTGAAAGCATGTAGATTTTAGTGAACTTCTGTTCCTGCCATAGTTTACAAAATTTCAGTACCTCTTTTCTCAGTGCATGATTTCCACACTAGGTCTAACACAGCAGTGATAATGATCATTCATATCTAACTCCGGCACTTCAATTGTCCTAAGAAATTTATCAAAGCTACAAACTACTGACCTTACCCTAAACCCATCTGGTTGCAGGCCAGTTGGCTTAACTTTTCTTGCCACTCATCAGCACAAACATGGTTATCAGTAGCTGACCTGTGAACGGTCAGGAACATCAAGGAATTCATGGGTTTAGACAGGGTAACTGGAAAGAAAAAAGGAGGAAAACTTCACTGTTATTTCACATTTATAAATGGCAAACTGAAAACATACAACTACCTTAAAGAGACTTTTCCAAGATGCTGGTGCTTTTCCTGGGTTTATAGGCTGAATAGCTGAGCAATTTAAAACAAGGCAACTGTGGCTATCAGAGCCTTGCTAAGATTGAACACTGGTAGCATTCAATCTTGTAAAATGATGTTTACTCCACAGATAGTACATCCCACTACAGTAATTTCTGGGATGAATGCTGCTTAACATAAGAGTGATTTCACTCTTGGTAATACGTACTCTTCCTGTCATAATAATTTGTGGGTGTAGAGATAGAAAAAACAACTACTATTTACAAGAAAATCATCACCATTGCTTCTCTCTTAATCAGTATATAAAATTTTATGAACTGCTTTTATCACATAGAAAAATATTTCTCAAAATGGCCTTCCTACTCTCAGCATCTTTCTACTTGCTCTTCTATCCACAGCATTTTGTGGATTTTACACACCCCCTACACATTTCCCTGCCATATCACTTTTCTTATATATTGGCACTGTGACACTTCTCACTGAGTCTTCGCTTTCTCTTTTTCACACTTCCTTGGATGCTTTCCCAAGTTCAAAACAGTCTTCCCTTTGGTATTAGAGGGAGCATCCCTCCACCAACTGCAACTGTATTCTAAATTAAATTACCAGTGATTACTACCATCACCCAAACATCAATTGGAACCACCCCACAGTGGAAACTTACCACAGTCCCATTCATCTGAGCTGTCACTGCAGTCTACCTGCCCATCACACCAGAGCTCACGTGGCACACATTCATGGTTGGCACATTCAAGTTCGCTCTTTTCACAAAATGCTGCAAGGACAAAAACATGTTTCCCTCTCTGAGAAGTAAGTGATCGATATGAAGTTTACATTGAGACTGAACAAATGAGAAGGAGGGTGAAGACCAGATTTAGGGAGCAAGAAAGTGAGACAGATTTGCCACAAAATTCAGAATGGACATCACTGAGGCAGAAGGTGGTTGCTGCCATGCAGTGGCAGAGGGCATCACAACTCAAAGGGAAGGACAAGTGTCCAGAAATGCAAGATGCATAATTACTTAATGTCATTTGTGGTCTTGTCATATGAAACCTGTCTAAGCCTCTCAGAAGCTTTAAGTAAAAATACTGTGTTCCCTTTTTTTTGCAGACTGCTCCATATTTGTTTAATTATTCATGTTCTTTGAAAAAATATTTTACTGTAATCAATCCATATTTTCTCTCATCCACAGGAATTCTATTTTTAGATTCTCCTTTGCTTTTCAAAATGATGGAATTATTTTTGTCTCCACTTTAGAGATGGGGAACTGCTGTACAGATAGATATGCTTCAGTCCACAGTTTTTTTTGCCAGCGGACCACCATGAGATATGGATTTCCAGAGTCTGTTCAGCACAGGAACCACAAGAGTTTCCATTTGCAAGTGACTTCCAGCTTTCCCCAAACCTTAACAACTCCCCTCCCAAAAGGCACTATAGTACCTTCCTCACTAACACATTTCTAGCTTCTATAAACTCCATCATTGGGGAATTCTAGATCTGGGGGAGTGCAGAGGAGAGAATACATGGAAGGAAGTGCCTTCCAGTTCTGTCTATGTTTGGCTTATATGTGTGGCAGTACAGCATTTATACTGCCATACAATCCAAGCATTTATTTCCAACACAACTGCAGAAAGTATACTCCACAGTGAAAACCATACAGATAGAGCAGGCAGTGCTGCCTACCCTGACATAAGTGATCTTCCTGGCTCCGAAATAAAGCATGCATAACCATAAAAAAGCTCTCTAACTCTGCCTTCCAGAGAGAGCATAATTCAGTTGGGGAAACTTTGCTTCCTTTTAGAATATTCAAGCCCCAGTTCAAAAGCAGAGAAGAAATGTATTCTGGTAATTATAAACTAGCTTAACCTTAGCCCTTCTGTAATCTTTTCCCTGCCATGGTCTTGATGTGTGATCATGAGTAAATCACTTTAATTCACTTTTTTAGATTACAGCTCACAGCTTGGAAGTCAAATGGTATAATCTTCATAATGAAAAGCAGATTAAGAAGTGTTTTGAGAGCTGCCTCTTCCCCCAAAAAACAAAGGTTAATCTAGTGGTATATGCAGGCTGCTGATCCTTTTGGCACATATATTAATATGCTCCACTCAGTACATAATATGTGCCCATCATCCTGTCCCTGAAACAGAAGTCCAGAGACTCAACTTTTCTTTGAATCATAAAATTGCATCCTAACATCCAAGCAAAAATGACAAAATACCAGGATTACCAAGAGAACGAAAACTTCAGTTTTCAACCAACTTCACCAACCAGCCATCTCTTCTTCCTTGTGCAGGCTGAGTGTCACCCAGTATGTCTTTTCTAATTCCTTGGCGTGGGGACATGCCCACACACCAGGTTTTCTCAAAAGAAGAGAACTCAGAATACCACTAATATATTCATGAAAGGGAAGCTAATATCTCACAGCACCCTCTCCCGGCTTCATACACAGAGTGGGAGCCTGCAAAGAAGCTGCTGTTTGCAGGTCTTCCACCTCTGCACATCCCACTAGTCAGTGGCATGATGGCAACAGAGCACAGGACAGCCCTGCAGCAGACCAGGGAGCCAGTTGCACCCTGTCAGCACTTTGAGCCAACTTACACTGTGCCCATGGGCAGTGTGCCCATGCCATCAGTGTACCATACTAAGTTTTGTACCTTGACAGTTATTACAGTTTGGATTGTAGAAGTCTTTGGATCCATGTGGGGAGATAGAATCTAAGAAACATCAATCAGAAGAGAAATCAAATAAAGAAGGGAAACATAGGAAATTTACCCATGAAGAGATCAGAAGGAAAGAAATCGGAAGTAGAAATCAAGAAAAAAGAGCAGTGAGTGTCTATGCCTGTATGGAATAATATTGAGAAACATTGCAAAAAGGACTCAAAAGGCTACAAGGAATGAAGAAAATAAGTATAAAGACACAAAAACAAGGTGGGGGAGAGAGATAATAAAAAATAAAACGAAATAAAATTTTACAATAGGGAAGACCAGAGTGACTAAAGGTACAGCAAGGATCCAAGCATGAGAACAACAGAGGACACAAGATGAGGAAAGAGATAAATTGAAAAGGAAACTGAGGGAATGACTAAGCCTTTCTACCTAGGACACATGAAAACATTTTTACTTTCATTTATTTTGCAGCCCAACATCCCAAAAATATGATTAGCCCTTTATGGGACTAACAAACTGCATGAGTCCTTACAGCAGTTCTTTTCATCCATCATGTCAGGGCAGTCTGGGAAACCATCACAGATCATAGTGTGTTTGATGCACAGCTTCTTCAAAGGACACTCCCAAAGGCCCCTTTCTCTACAACCTGGAGGCAGAGAAGCACAGCTCTGAAACACTTGCATGCAATATCAATTGAACTGTTTTCTTCTTCCTTAAAATTCCTGAAATGCACAAAGTATTTTCACTTGCAATATAAATCTCAGGAGGTACCAAGAATAGTTACTAATGAAGAAATGGAAATAAGATTGCACAGTGCACACTTGATAAATGGATCTAAAATATATAAGACTTCATAATACTTCACTGATTTTTAAATAATAATTATATCATGCTGCACATATCTATAACCAATGTTTGAGGCACTTGCTCACTTAGCTTAAAACCCATACACCACTACTCTTGAAATACAGTTTACTAGTAATATAGAACTTTTCTAATTCTCAAGTCTGTAGAAATTCCTTTAAAAGTATATCACACAGACCTTTGATCTTTCAAAAGCAAATCCTATGAAAGCATGGAATCTCCATGAAACACATGTAGAAATACATACTTTTTTTCTTGCAGTGCTGACACAGAACCTAATGCAGAATACAATGAAAGGTAGAAAGAGTTGTTAAGTATTGACCATAAACAGTATTCCTGGTTCCATGGTCTGAGACCAAGCCAAATTGAAAGCTACGTGAATCTTCAATCTTCCCTGCATTATAATGCAGGGTACAGAGGGCATTGTTGTTTCTTCAGAGTCCTGCTAACCAGCCTCTCTGATTTCAAGAGGAATACTTACAAAACTATGTCAAAGTGCTTTGACAGTAAAATTCCTGCTAGTCATTTGGAGGAAATTAAGAATGGTCCAAACTACATTTTAGAAAAGAGTTTTCTCTTGGTTCATTCCGCTTTTTCTTTCCATCAACTAATAAAGCCCTTCATTGGGAGACCAGTTTAAATACTTCAACATACTAATGCCCTGCATGTCTGACACTCCAGTTTTATAGGAAGCCATAAAACCTATGTGTTCTTCTGACTAAAACAGATTATTTGATTGCCTTGTTTGACCTGTTCTACAGAAGACACTTTTCATTTTATCCCAAGTGCAAATTCAAGTGACAGCCCTGACATCCCTACATGCAAATAGTTGAGGTATGAATTTATAAACTGCATTT
The DNA here is from genome assembly GCA_013399855.1 of Oxyruncus cristatus. Lineage (NCBI taxonomy): Eukaryota > Metazoa > Chordata > Aves > Passeriformes > Cotingidae > Oxyruncus > Oxyruncus cristatus. Next base: position 1,609,845 of record VXAY01003830.1, on the reverse strand, counting down.
AAAGCAGCACCTCTGTTTGCCTGGACCTAGAACTACAGCAGGGTATCAGCACTAAGTTACTAAGCAAATACACTATTTCCAAGAATTTTTAATTCAGAAGGGAGTTTTTTACAAATATGAACCAGAGAATCACTGCTGGAATATTGGAAAAGTCTGCTCAGGTTTTTACAGGAACTGGACGTGTGGAGTGCTTGATTTTGTTTAGATTGGAAAAAACATGTAAATAAATGTTACAGCAGAGAGAAATAAACCTTAATCCTTGAAACTAGTTCCTCATGATCAAAGAATTTTCTTGGGTATCACCATTTTTAAGGTCTCCTTGACAATATTTGTGGTAACTATTAATGAAAAATTAATTGAAACCAGACAAAAGCTTTACTCTAATAAAGAACAAAGAATATAGTCATATTAGGAACTTCATATGAAAATAAGATAAAAAAGCTTAAACTCCCCATAATTTATGAACCTTGCAATTTTTTAGTAGTGTTTACAATTCATTAAATAGATGTTTGCCTTTTCCCTTCATCACACAGTGTTCCACTGTGAAGTGTAGCATGACTCTCCAAAACTTATGTTTGTGTACAACATAGACAAATACAGAGTCAATTCCCTAGAAAAAGATTCACTATTTACTGAATTCAGTGTTCAAATATGTTTTGTTGATAGAGGCCATCTACTGTCTGGAGTATTTATATTTCATCTCTAATTATTTTTGTGGCATGCATTTTTAATTTAATGACAATGAAAGGGAAGTGAAAACGGAGGTGGGAAAACTTGGCCATATTTACATTGTCCCCATCTCAAAAATATGTTTTGACAAGAGACAGGGTTTCACATATGATCTTAACTTCATTATTCTTCAAAATATGAAGGAAGTTACCATTTGTTATTCATGTATACATTTCCCTTGCAGTTAATATTAAGTCATTAATGTTAAGACCACCACATTTTTCTCTCAACTAAAATGCTACAGTCAGAGCTCAGACTGCAGAAAATAGTGACAGTATTGGTTTTGAATGTTAATGCCCTCAATTTCCTTAGTAGTTGTAGGACCCTCTTCTGTTTCCTGCCAGGGGTATTGTTTAGCAGCCAGCAAATTAATGCAACCAATTACAATCAACTGTATTTAATACCACAAACTCATGATGTCTTTCATAATATTTTCCAGAAATTACCTTACCTACACTTTACTGAAATGCATTCAGAAGTCTCACTTTCAAAAATCTGCGTTAAATTTTCCTCCAAATCCCAGTCTAAATGGCACATAAGTCCTAGGATTTAACTGCAATTGCATGGGTGAGATTTTCTGCCGCAAAGATCACATGAAAGTATGACAGTGACTCCTAAAGGAAGGAGACAGTGGGTGATGAATACAGCTCTACTCTGCATGGGTACAGTATACCACATTACCTTTGGACTGTTCTTACTTACACTGTTTGGACTTACATTTTTTTTAAGCATACGAAGGCTGTAGCTACTCTTTTCCAGCTGCCCTCTCCCTGCACTGTGAAGTTGTTCTATGCCTATCACTTAAAGCACTTCAAATACAAGGTTTTTAAATTAAATGCTGAGTGTTACTTAATGCTATAAAACCAATTCCAAGGAATAAATCTGAGAAAATTTGAGCTAGCAATTTATACATGAAAAGATCAAGTTTTGATTTTGTCCTGCACACATGGAATATGAATGAGTTGGAGTTACTTCTGGAGCTCTACAAGGACTTTTTGTTCTTCAATAACAGTATTACCCCTGGTCAATGTAATGTCACTCTGACAGCAGTAATTTCCCAGCAGATACAGTCTTCCATATTTATAGAAACTGATAAGAATTCTGCTGATTGCTTGTCACACTCTGTCTAGACTATAGAGACAGAGAGATGTCCACTCAACAAATGAATGTTACATATCAGAACAATATTTCATATGTTAATGTGTAGGAGAAAAAAATTATGCAAAAAGACACATAACAATCAGTTTTCTAAGGAGTTCAAAATTGGTGGCAACAAAGAATATTTGAGAGGGAGGACAATTGATTCAAAGGTAAAGAGATGATAAACTCTGAAAGACTCACTGTGATCATCACCTCTGACTTTCTTTCATAATCCAAACAAGAGAATCACCAAGTATTAAATTGTATTTCAGAGAGCTTTCTTTCTTTCTTTCTTTCTTTCTTTTTACATGGGGAGGGGAAAGAAAGAAGGAAAGAAGGAAAAGAAAGAAAAAAAAAAGGAGAGCAAAAGAGCGAAAGAACAAAAGAATGAAAGAAAGAGAGGAAGAAAGAGAGAGAGAAAAAAAGAGAAAGAGAGAAAGACAGAGAGAGGGAGAAAGGGAGAGAAAGAGAGAAAGAGAGAAAGAGAGAAAGAAAATATGAGTATTATTTGGAAACTCCCAGAGACTGGAGAACATGTTGCACCTTAGTGATAAATAACACCTTGGTTACTGCAAACATTAAAACAACCTGCTTTTAAAAAAGAAGCACCCTATGGGGTTGACAAGCTTGAGTTTTAGCCTAGCTTCAGCTTTCTGGTTTTGGATTTGATTTGATTTTATTTTTGCATATCTGAGTAGAAACTTTCTTATTGCCACAGTTTTGTTGCTCACATAAATTGCGCTACCATCTTAACTTGCTCTCTGTTAAAGAAAAAAAAACAGCTTGTGCACCTTAGCCCTGCCTCTGCTGGAATGTTTTTCAATCTTTACTCATATTCACACCTCATCTCCAAATCCTTAGTGATGCATAATTATTTATCTTTGCCCCTAGAGATGCCAGGTGTGCATGCAGACCTCCATGGAGGCTACCCCTAAATCATGTAAAGAAATAGTTTGAACCTCTTTTTCCTTCTCAAAATTTCCCTGCCAGCACGTGCAAGGATACACAGTGACCAAGAGATTTGTCAATTATTTTCAAGATCAATACATCCCCTTTGATTAAAAGTCAAAAGCATCTCTACTATAAGTAAACTAAGAAACATACTGGGGAATAAACTTTGTGGTTCTATGCTTGCACTTAGAGCTTGAGGTTGACCAATCTGAGAAAACATGTAATTCTTGACCTTGCAGTACAGAATCCATTTCAGCAACACAGACCTTTTGTCAATACATCATAGTGAAAACATTATCATGTATAAATTTAAAACTACATTTATGGATTCAAGATTTAATCTGCCAGGGAGTTACCAGTAGAACTTCCAGCAACGTCAAAAGAATTAAATCTGCAGCATTTTTTTAGCTTGTTTACTGAAGAAATACTCAAACATCCTGAAATACGCTTAGCAGAATCTGAATTATCAAATATCCTAAGTTGTACTCACATTGTTCAAGAAGAATTCTTGTTAAAGTACTTTTACTGACATTGTCTTAAAAAAACCCAACACTGAAAGAAAAACAAAACTCATTTTCTAATGCTGCAGCTACCCTCTATTCCAACTCGTTGAATTTATTTACCACAACTGTCCTCGTCGCTATCATCCTCACAGTCAGCTTGACCATCACATCTTCTGGATGCCAGGACACACCTCCCAGAACGGCACTTGAAGTGACTGGGTGAGCATTCTGTCAATGACAAGGAACAGGGAGAAACAATTCTCCATAAGCTCAAATTTAATCTTGACACAGGCACTTACTTATCACTGTGGCTGTTTTGGAAGGGTAAATGAGAGAAATAAAAACCTTGTGCAATACTAGACTGGAACTATGTAGCAGACAAGACTCCTAATAATAGCTGTGAATGGGGGGGTGGAGCAACGTGTTCCAGAGCTCTCCCTCACATGCTGCCCTCCGTCAGATTTCACCACTTTGACAAATAACTGGCACACAACCTTTAGGTTGAGGGTATGGATTTTCTAGCTACTCTTCTCACCATTGTGGTGTTTTGAGATGCGTTGAAACTAGTACAAGAAATATATAAAGATATATCCTTGGGATAAAAAAAAATAAAAATGTGACAATTTTGTGTCTATTTAAATTAATAAAATCATCTATAAATGTCCACTAATTAACCATTGCTTGTGTCTCATCTTAGAGTACCATTTTGGGACAAGAGAGCAGAAGAGAGCTGGAAGATCTTTAAGCAAGTCTTCCATCAAGTGCAAGAGCTATCAATCCCCAGGAGCAAGAAATCCCTCAAGGAAGGCAAGAGACTAGCATAGCTGAGTAGGGAACTGCTGGTCAAACTAAAGGGAAAGAAGCAAATGCACAGGCAGTGGAAACAAGGACAGGTAACTTAGGAAGAATAAAGACATGATGTTATGCTGTGTGGGGTTGGGGAGGGGAAGGCCAAGGTGAAGCTGGAACTGCACCTGGCAAGGTATGCAAAGAATAACAGGAAGGGCTTCTACAGGTCTGTTAACCAGAAAAGGAATGTTAAAGAAGGTGTAGCTTCCCGCAGTAAACAGTGTTGATAAACTGTTAACAATGGATGAGGAGAAGGATGAAGTACTCAACAACTTTTCTGCCTCAGTCTTCAATGGCAACCTCTCCTTGCACACCTCTCAAGTGGATGGACAGCAAGATGGGGACAGGGGAGCAAAATGCCTCCCAATCTAAGTAAAGGTCAGGTTCATGATGACCTGAGAAATGTACATAAGACTATGGGACCTGATGAGATATATCCCAGAGTTCTGAGGGAACTGGCTGATGTAGTTGCCAAGCCACTTTTCATGACATTTGAAAAGTCATAGCAGTCGGGTGAAGTCTGAGGTACCCATCTTTAAAATGGGTAGAAAAAAAACTCTGGGAACTACTGACCTGTCAGCCTCTCCTCTGTGCCTGGGAAGATGATGGAACAGATCCTCCTAGAAGCTATGCTGAGGCACATGGAGGATAAGGAGGTGATTCAATACACCAGCACAACTTCACAAAGAACTAGTCCTGCCTGACCAACCTAGCACCTTTATACCATGGAGTCATTACATCAGTGGACAAGGGAAGGGTTACAGGCGTTATTTATCCAGACTTCTGTAAAGCCTTTGACATGGTCCCCTAAAACATCCTCCTCTCTAAATTCAAGAGATGGATTTGATGGGTGGACTGTTCAGTGGATAAGGAACTGGTTGGACAGTCACATTCAGAGGATAGTGGTCAAAGGCCAATGGATATCAGTGATGAGTGGTATCCCTCAGTTACTAGGACCAGTGTTATTTCATATCCTCACTAATGACAAGGATGAAAAGACCAAGTGCACCCTCAGCAAGTTTTCAGATGACACAACACTGAGTGGTGCAGTTGACAGACCTCAAGGATGGGATGCCATCCAGAGGGACCTGGAAAAGCTTGAGAAGTGGGCCCATGGGAATCTCATGAGATTCCAAGTACAAAGTGCTGAAGCTGGGCCAGGACAACCCCCAGCACCAATACAGGCTGGGGAATGAATGGATTGAGAGCAGCCCTGCCGAGAAGGACTTGAGAGTGCTGGTGGATGAGATGCTGGACATGAGCCAGCAATGTGCACTTGCAGCCCAGAAAGTCAATTGCATCCTGGGCTGCATCCAAAGCAGTGGGGGCAGCAGGTCGAGGGAGGGGATTCTGCCCCTCTACTCCACTCTGGCTAGACCCCACCTGGAGTGCTGCATCCAGCTCTGGGTCCCCATCACAGGAGGGACATTGAGCTGTTGGAGTAAGTCCAGAGGAGGGACACCAGGCTGATCAGAGGAATGGAACACCTCTCCTGTGAGGAAAGGCTGAGAGAAATGGGATTGCTCAGCCTGGAAAAGAGAAGGCTTTGGGGTGACCTAATTGTGCAGCCTTCCCGGACCTGAAGGGAGTCAACAAGAAAGGTAGAGCAGAATGTTTCACAGGGGCATGTAGTGACAGGACAAGGGGGAACGGTTGCAAACTGAGAGTAGCTTTAGATTAGATATTAGGAAGAAATTCACTACTGTGAGGGTGTTGAGGCGCTGGAACAGGTTGCCCAGAGAACCTGGAGGTATCTGATCCCTGTGAGTGTTCAAGATCAGGTTGGACGGGGCTCTGAGCAACCTGGTCCAGTGGAAGACATCTCTGCCCACGGCAGGGGGGTTGGAACTAGATGATCCCTTCTGGTTCTAGGTCCCCCCCAACCCAAGCCATTCTGTATTTCTACGATTCTATGATTCTATGAGAAAGTTTTATTTAGACAGTTTTGGTAAACCCACCCATTTTTTCACATCGTGCATGTAAATGACTTTGATGTACAACCTCCATGATATGTTGCCTTCTTTCTTTCCTTCCTGAAAAATCCATTAGATATTTAATACCGTGCAGTTCCTTGGGTAAATTTTGAGATTCAATAAACAGTTGTGCCAGAAATATCATCAGTTAAACTGGGAGTCTTAGAAAATTACATTCTAATGATTAAAGGTATGTGTACTTTACTGCCAACATTTAAGAATAGTTCATTATGAAAATAACAGAGTTTATAATGCCTACTCTCTTGGGCAGTGGTATTCTTGAATTCAACACTGACTGGAAGAGAAGTTAAAGGATTCAGCACATTGTAATAATTCTGTTATTTGTTGCTTAAGTTGGAAAATCACTTATACTCCATAATCACGAAAATTTTAAATGTTCTCAGATGATTAATTTCTTTTTTTACATGTGCTTTTCCACAAAATATTTACACTTCCCAGGGAAGACCTTCTAACTAACACAGGTAGTCAGTAGAAAACAGGCATAGAATAAACATAAAATTCTAGTAGTAAATGAACCGAAAAGAACTCTGATAAGACCTCTGAATTAGTTAGATCTTTTCTAAAAGAATACTAACTCCTCCTCCTTTTTCACTGATTTTCCAGGAATATCTGTTTCAGAACTAAGATGGTCAACGACCAGTGAATCAGCTTTTTAGAGACTGTCAAGGGTCTACCTTCTGCTTAAAAGCACTATTAGATCATCTAAGTAGATAAAAAGTTGAAATTTGAACACAAATTATCTTCAAACTTTAGGTATCCAGATTCCATGAAACTCAGTTTGGAATAATTTCAACAGTTCAAATATTATAATTAAAAAGAAGGTATGAAAAAACAAAACACCAGTGACTTGGGGAACCTATTTAAATCTTTACTTTGCTGTTACATATATAGGAGATACCTTCTACATCTTCATCTGGTGTTAAACAAGTTTGGTTGTCGGAGTTCTCATCTGGAAATTGAGTGCAGTCTGTATCTTCTGGCCACTGCAGACCTACAATCCCAAGAACAGCCTCGCAGCGTTCCTTAGACTGTACACATAATGTCCTGAGGAGACAAAGTGGAATCGCACAAAGTAACTGGGTTAATGCCTTAGAAATTCCCAGGTACTGGAAGTCAATAATCCCTAGCCAAAGTTAGAGATGAAGATCAAGGAAAAAAAGTTAATCAGATTTTTTATTTTACATAAAAAAACCCATTTATCAAAAGATATGCTCCAGCTGAAATGTTATTTTAAGTTACTGTATGCAGTTAGGCTATAAATCAGGGTAATAATAACCAAATATAACTATTTACAAACAAGCCCTCCTCTGTAAGAGAGGTCAGAGAACTTTTTTTTTAAGAAGCACTAACCGCTCTCCTTCAGGAAAAAACAAACAAACAAACAAACATTTTGTACTAGTGAAATTCTACATTATAACTGTATCTGAAGTTCTTCCTAAAATGTTGTTGTTAAGCAAATACTACAGATCTAGTAGGACCTTCCAAGGTATCCCTTCCTGATACAAATCGCTCTCTATTTGTGATCTAACATAAGAGCAGAACGTAGAAACTATTATAAAAGTAGAGCTTTGAATCCTGCATGTTAAAGTTTCATGTTGTATAGTCCATCTGATCTAAATGTGCTGTTAACCTGCTTTGAGCAGGGAGCTGGACCAGATGACTTCCAGAGGTCTCTATCAAACTAAATTGTTCCACGGTTTCTGTTAGTTCCTCTTAATACCTTTAATATTAAGTCTATTCAGCTGTCTTGTGATACTTCCTAAACTCTCTTAACTAGGTATGAAGGCAAAGAGTCTATAATTTAACTTGTGTCCCTGTACATTAGAGTAAGTTAGCCCAATGTTTATTTATTATACTGCTTTCTTAGGACAAAAAGCTAACTTGATTTTCAAACAACCAAGCCTGAAGCAGAGCTTACACAAAGCACTCTGTAACTCCGCAAACATCCCATATGCAATATTCTAACTTTCCCATTAGGTCCTATGAGAGAATTAAGCAGTGTATTAATAAATTTCCCTGTGATTCACTCTTACCTTGCACCAGGAATCAAATCATTAGACAAAGAAATGTTATCTATTTGTCAACAACATCCCATGGCAGGGAATTTTAGGACGTGTATTGCAATTTTCAGTGCACTTTTCTTTCAATGCAGTACACGTTAATTGATAAATACCATCAAGGTAGGCCCAATAAAAGAGGCAGAAATACAGTATGAGAAGGCTCTAGCAGCCAGTAACTCAGAGAGCTCTGCCTGCTGCTCAGATTTATTAGCTCTCCTAACCTGCAACCACTGCTGCTACCAAAGCCACGAGATTTACAGGACACAGTCTCTTTTGAACAAATATAAGTTCTAAAACGTACAGTGATGTTACTTGATGAGGATGGTAGAACAGTTAATCTGACAAGTAAAAAAACATAAGTCAGTAATTCAGAATGACAAGGCACTCCTAACTTAGAAAGGCAAACATGCATTAAAATGTCAGTTGTCAGTAGCAATTAGATAGAACTTTTCATAGAGTCATGTAGTAATGTAAGGAACTATTACAAATACTGGTGTTCCAAATTAAAATAATCAATTCTATGTTTAAATACCCTTTATAGTGGTGCAATTCTAATCAAACCCACAGACATGGAAAATGCTTCATACAAAGCTCACAGCATCCTTCTTGTCAATTTGCCCAACAGTGGAGTCAGCAGATTCACAGTGTGCTGGCTAAAGAACTGGCTGAAGGGCAGAGCTCAAAGAGTCCTAGTGCAAAGGCTGGTGACTGGCAACATCTGGCTGGTGACTGGTCACCAGTACTGTTCCTCTGTGTTAAATTTTAGGGCCAGTCCTGCTTAGTATAGCAGGCCTGGATGCAGCAGTTTAAAGCACCATTAACAAGATGCTGATGATACCGAAACAGGAGGTGCTGTTAACTCTCTTGAGAGACAAGAGGCCTTGCAGAGAGATCTAGGTAGATTGGGGCATTGGTCCATAATCAAGGCCATGAAGTTTAACAAGCACAAATGCCAGATTCTGCACCTAGGATGGAGAAATGCTGGGAACAAACAGGAGAGCAGCCCTGCAGAAAGGGTTCTGGTTGGCAGCAGGCTCAGTGTGAGTAAGCAGCACGCCCAGGCAGCCAACAGGGCAAACCATGTCCTGGGGTACATCAAACATGAGTGTTACGGTGAAAAGAGGTGATTATCTTGCTGTATTCAGCCTTGTTGCAGCCTCACCTTCCACACTGTGTGCAGCACTGGGCCTCACAACTTAAGAAGGGTGTGAAGGTCCTTAAATGCACCTCCAGAGGAGAGCAACAAAGCTGGAGAAAGGAATCTCCTATGGGAAATGGTTGAGGATTTGGCCTTGTCTACTTGGGAGAAAAGCTCTCTACAGCTTCCTGAGGAGTGGACAATGAGAGGGAGGTGCTGATCTCTTCTCAGATATAGGGATACAGTGATAGGACACATGGGAACGGTTCAAAACTGCACCAGGGGAGGTTTAGGCTGGACAATAGGAGGCATTTCTCTGCTAAGAGTGTGGTCAAACCTTGGTACAGGCTTTCTAAAGAGGTGTTCAATGCCCCAAGCCTGTCAGTGTTTAACAGGCATTTGGACAATGCCCTTAATAATGTGCTTTAACTTTTGGTCAGTCCTGAAGTGGTCAGGCAATTGGACTAGATAATCATTGTAGGTATCTTTCAACTGAAATAGTATAATATATTCTATATACACATTTTGAAAATAAATTAACTGTTATTCCTTTCCTTGTTTGGAATACTACAGATGCTAAACAAACACATGTAATGAGCTACATTTGATGACCTTATAAAATACAGTTCTCTGCCTTTTGCTATGGAAATCCAAACCAAAATTTCTGACATTTTCAGTGGAAGCATAAAACTGCGCAAGGCTAATACGACAGACAAAGTCAAGAATTAACCGAAGTATAGTATAGTACCTGCAAGGAGGGATCCGCTGATTTGTATGGGGGTCACATTTTGGCACTAAGATCGTACAGGCAAAAAACATCAGGTACTTGTAGCAGTTGGTCTGAACCAAGGCTGGGAAAAGAGAAGACTCCCAGCTGATGGAGGCTTCCTTCTGTGTCCTGTGGCCCAGGTAGTTTGGGTAGTAAGTATAGTTGTAGGGCAAGTTCATACAAAGTTCCAGAGTAATTGGTTCACACTGACCTTTCGCAGAAAGAAAACAAACAAAACCACAAATGGTGTGAGATTTAATTAAATGCAGCAGAAATAATTACATACATATTTAACGAATTTATTAGTTAGGGGATTTCCTCTCAGTCATGAGAAACAAGTTCCAGAGCTCAAGACCCCATTGGAGTTTTCATATCAGTAAAGGTGGGTTTGACTTCTGCCTACCTCACAAACTATTAAGAGAATGGTATTTCCTTAACTTCCTTAGCAATGTCTTAACTTGAATGTGGTACAATAAACCATCCTTTAAAACAGATTTCTTCTTTTCAAATCAAAAAGATCAATAATTTTTTCTGATTATTTTCAAGAGTTCCTGTACTTTATAGCAACACACTTCCTACTGGTGTACTTACAATGCTACTGTAAGACCCCTCATAATGACAGTGCAATTATCAAAATTATGAAGACAGGGATCATTGGATACTTGGGGTTGGAAAGGATCTCATGAAGTTTCTAGTCCAATGTCCTGCTCAAAGCTTGGTCAGCTTTGAGGACTAATCAGGTTTCTCAAGGCTTTATTCAGTCAGGTCTTGAAAAATCTCTAATGACAGAGACTGAACAATTTCTCTGGATAGAAAACAGAACACAGAATTTGGTTTTTAATTTTATTTTTGCATACCAAGATCTGAAGGAAGAATGGGGACAATTAGGTTGTGTATTGCACAAGAACTGAGCAAGAGACAGTCTACATATTAATAATTTAATTCAGATAAGACATCATTAATAATAAAGAGAATGATACGCAAGGGCAAAATGAATGCAACAGCCACAGGTCTATATGATTATAGAGACTATAGCTATATACAAAAATTGTCCAACTTATAGGGGTTTATCCCAAAAAATATTGAACTGACCTAGTATTATGGATTTAAAAAATTGCACAGCTTTTGTATTTCTTATCAAATTGGAAGTCATAAATGTCATTTTTCCATTTTCCACTACAACAGAAAACTATAGAATTTCACTTCAATTCAGATTGAAATTCGGCTTTTTATTGAGCAATGAGACCAATCTGAAATTATTTAAATTTATCTAGTCTGGATATATGAGAAAATTTTCCATGGAAAAAGGTAATATTCAAAAGTCATTTGGTATCTAAAGACTGTATATATTTGCCTATTCTGGAAGAAAATATAAGTTCACATGATTAATATACTCTGCCAGCCAGTTGCTAGTATTACTTGCTAGCACAGTGTGGCAACTGTGTCATCCCACAGCAGGATCTTTGAGAGGAAGTTGAGAGAAGATCCAACAGTCAATTTTTTAGCAGATCAGCAGAACTGGCCACTCCTTCTTGGTCTGGCATTTCCTTTTGTAACTCCTTTTTACCATTGCCTCTAATCTGATGATCACAAAGCTCATTTTATATCCAGCTTTTCCCCTCTGCTATATCCTTGCATACCACCAATACTGAACTATTTCTGTTGTCTCAAATGCCTTAGTCTCATCTTTGGTGTATATAAGGCTCAATGACTTCAATTCTCCTCACATCACTGCCACTTCCTTTTCTTCACAATGAACCATCCCTTGTCCTCCCAGGTTTCAGCCTCAGATGCCCAGTTGGGGCTTGTCTTTCATTTTTTTCCAGTAAGATTTTTTCCACCTTTCTTGATCCATACAGAATATTAAATATTCATCAGCACCTCATGATGAATACAGAAGTACCTGCAGTATTTTAAGTGTTTGTGTCACATAACATTACTCAAGATTAGAGGGCTGAAATGCACATATATCATTCTCTTTTATTATGCCTCATATTTATAGGGGTTTAGTGAATTCTAGAAGAAAATATAGTCCGCTGAAATGCCCCTGGAGGATAGCTCTTTACATGTTTTCAATATGACTTTCAATAATTTTCACACTGGATTTAGAAAGATTCTGTTACATTATGCGCAGTGTCATTGTAGGTTTGAAAATAATAACTTCGTCTCTCAATTCCCTGCAATCCACAGAGTAACACACAGAACATACACTCCAGGGGAACATCTGACTCCTTTTAAATGATCCAAATGTCAAACTTTCCAAGCCTGTCCTACAGTTCAAGAGATCTTGCTAGTCCTTTATTTATAATACATGTGAACACAACCTAATGAGTGGGGAAAAAGAAATAAAATTCATTGCATCTTTTTTCTTAAACTTAAAATAAAAAAACCCATAACAAATAAACAAAAAAAAAACAGCAAACCCAAGACATCACCAAATAGATTATGCCAGTATTTAATACCTTTCTGTCTTTATTTTATAGATAGTTGCTGTATCTATCAAATAGGAATTAGTTCCAAACATAGTAACAGAAGTGAGCGGGATGTTTCGTGGAATTATGGATTGGTTGAGATTGGAAGGGGCCTCTGCAGGCCAACCCCCCTTGCTCAAGCACAGCCAAATAGAGCAGGTTGTGCAGAATTATGCCCAGACAGCTTTTGCCGGTCTTCAAGAATGGAATCTCCACAACCACTCTGGGCAACACTCACAGTAAAAAAGTGTTTATGATCAGAGTTTCATCATGTTTCATTTTGTGCCAACAGCCTCTGATCTTGTCACTGAGTCCCGAAATGTTGTGTCTTCTTTAAAGCCTGGTTGTGTCTTCTTTAAACTCTCCCTTCAGATATTTGTTCTGTTATCCTAAATATGTTGTAAATGCATTATAATGCCAGCCTAAACTGATCAGATAGTATCACACGTGGAGAACATCCATCGTATTCAACACTGTGAAATGTGGCCATGATTTGGATTTTCCCATCCAAATATTTATTTGGGTCAGAAATACTGGTTTGTCAAAACTGAATTTTTCCCTGAGAACTCTCACTTCTTACCAAAGATGAAATAACTCAAAATATGAAGAGTAAAAATAAGATGAAAAAAGACAATAATTCTTCAAGATGTTATGCAAGAAAATTGTCTTGCTGTTCCATTGTGTATAAACAATTCAATATTCACTGGACCAGCAAGGGAGAAAGACAGATGATCCAGAAGACTAATTACGTATTACTCTCTTAAAGAATTACAGACAGTTGCCCATAATGTGTTGAGAAAACATCTTCACTAAAAAGCTTTTGGGTTTCCCATGATATGGAATAGGAACACTGGTTTAGAATTCAAATATTACATGTCAAAAATCATTGAATCAGAGTGGTTTGGGTTGGGAGGGACCTTAAAGATCATCTTTAAGAAGAGATCTTATTGCCCTTAACAGCTACCTAATGGGAAGGGATCAAGCAGATGGAACCAGACTCTTAGAAGTCTGAAGGAATAGAATGAGAGGCAAGATATGAGTTGTGACACAGAGAATTTCTGTTACTTATATGGAAAATAGGCTTTTATGATAAGAGTGGTATAAAACTGAAACATATCTCTCAGAATGACTCAGTAATCTCTGACCTTAGAGATACTCAAAGCTCAGCTGCAAAAGGTCATGGATTCAAATGACACTGATTTGATGAGAAGTTTGAGCTAGTTGACCAAAGGTGTAACCTAACTTCCTTCTAATGCTAAACATGGTACTTTAGATTGTTTCTTTACAAAAACTTAGGCAAAGCATTGATAGAAGCAATTATGTTTTACAAAGTATCTTAGGCCCCAGCATGAATGGTGCCTGTCTCAAACAAACACTTGTAGGTGATCATCACAACTCTAGAGAGACTGTGGAGTTTGGACTAGTTGGTCTTCCCATATCCATTCCATCCTAAATGGAATAACATTATCCACACAAGTTACCATATAGTACCAGACCATACCTTGCACAGATAACTGCAGCACAAAGCAATTACAGCTATACATTCGTATGTAAGTGAAGCCAAGCCTGCCCATGTGCCGAGGTGACCTGAACTGATATGACTGTGTTAACACAACACCAATTTTTAATTAATTCTGAATAATTCTGAATAATTTTGGAGCCTTGCAGGGAGTGGTATAGTAGAAGACATAGATATAAGGACAGAGTTGAAGACCCTGATACTCTACAATGGTATTGACCAGAAGAACAATTCATTTTGTCAGATTCAATATCAAAATGACTTCTTCATAAAGGGGCTAAAATCCTCCAGACTACTAAATACAGCAACATGTGGCTTTTTTTATATTTTGAAAATAAACCAGTAGGTTCTGCTTTACACTTACACTATGTTGTTTACTTTATGTAGACACTGAATGTCATTAAATGCTAAGAAAAAGTGCAACTGCAAACACCCATTAAAAACATATAAAAATTCACAGAAGGAAAAAAACCTCGATATCAAATGTTTACACATATACTTATTATGACGCTTTTGTTTCAATATTGACCTTTTCAAAACTTAATCACTGCACATGCACATTAGCTAGTAAATTAAAATATTACTCACTGTGTCCTACCCTGCATTCTCATTATAATCTAAAACACCCTAAACCAGTGACATTATGAATCACATGACCTACTTACTGCAGTTTGCCTGGCTGTTTCTCATCTCACAAAAAGAAGCTCCACAGGGATCAGGACAGGAAGAACATCTCTGGTCTCCCTCCTGACAGAGGGTTTGATCTAAGGGAAACAGAAATTTAGTGATCAAATTATTTACTAGACCAATAAAAATTACTGAAGTGTAGTGGTGAGAAAATCCACTGTTTATGTAACAATTAAATATTTCCTTTACATAGTTGAATAAGTATCCTACAGCACTTCAAGTGTAGTAAGGATGTGTTGTAAAGAAGAAAGGTGTGCAGTACTGTCCAGATTTCACTTTTCTTTACCCCCATGTTCAACATAAAAATTTATATCCCAGTTTCTGAGTAAGAGATATGGGTCTCTAAAAGACATTTACCATGACCCTCTAGCAGAGTATGAAGACAGGCAAACCAGATTTTTAAAAGAACAATAGGTCCTAGCTGAAAGAGAATACCCTCCGAGAATGATTCTTCAGTGCCATTCAGTCTATCTGTTTCTCATTTTCTAATTGTTTTTGTTGACAGTACAAGACATCCTGAAGATAGGTCATCAGAGCTGGAGCTTTATTGTCCTTCTTTGACTGGTTAAAAAACAAGCAACAAAAAGAAACCCCAAAAAGCCTATGGTTCTAAAGATAGTATGCAGAACAACCAAAACCAGAATTTTATCAAAAGTTTCTGAGCATACTACCTGGACTTCTCGCTTTCTCATAGTGAGACTATCTCCTTTTCAAACCACTAAATTCTCTCTTTCATGTGCAAAATCAGTCATTTAATTTATTATTCTGTACAGAAAAACTGAAAATATGGCATTTTATCATCTTAAACTGTTTAAAATGGACTATTGACACTATTGCTTAGTGTTTATATTGTACTACTGTCCATGAACATTAATCGTTCAGTTATGACATCCTGACATTGGGCATACAGAAGATATTTAAGAAATACCTTATTTCAATGACCTTGATAACAACCTTCTCAAAGAACTGATGATGTAGCCATATCCACTCATAATTACGTGGATTTAGTTCCCTTCATCCATGTAATATATTGAAGCAATTAAGGCAATTTGTTTGCCATAGCAATGGACTGTCTTATTTTACAGGTGCATCTGATTGCAAAATGGAACCTGAAAGGCTGGCAAAGCCTTCTGACTTCTAAAGCAAATATTTACATTAAAATTATTTTTTAAAGTTTTCTCCAACTTCTTCTTATCCCACAGTGGAAGAGTTTCTCAATCCTTTAAAAAGTCATGTGCCACAATGTAGATTTTTTTGATCCTAGCACAACCAATGCTGAATTTCTATAAACACACTCTACTCCACCTTTTGAAGGGATCACAGAATCAGCTGTGAATACATCCGAATTAGATTTCTATCGTCACAAAATGAATGAGAGCAGTACTCTTAACAGATGCTAAACCTTAGATTTCCTTAGGGTGTGTAGTGAAGGAGAACACTTTTCCAATTCAGATATAGATAAAGCAATGGCCATTTGTAATCTTTATGTGTATACACTTGTACTAGGACACAAGTTCCCTGTATCCTTATATAAGCAAGTGGCAAGTCACTGCACCTTGACCTCAGATTTCTATGCTGATTTTACATATTTACTGTGTTTGTAACAAAACCAACACTCCAGATCGCTTTAGCCCTTACTTCACTGACTCTGCTAGGCATATCTAAAATTTTTTATTGGATTTGTAGAGCAGAGAAGCAGTAAGTATATTTGTAGAAGTGTATGTCCTATTATATTTTCTATGGTTGCTGAAAACAACAAAATACATAAGAAGTACAATAGTAAGTAAGTTAGGCACAAGGATTCTGTCTTCCTTTTCATGGACTTTGCAAGGAACTAAAGGTGAACGAAGTCCAAAGTCTGACAACCCATGCAAATTAGAATGGATGGAGTATGGTTGCATAAAGAATTTTGCTCTACACAACACTGCAAAATATTGGATAGAGGTTTTGCACATTGAAGGATAAATAATACAGACAACGAAAAAATTTATACTTTAAAGCTTTGCAGTTTAATCCAAGCAGAAAGATCCTTTGGCATGCGGCAAGATCATTCCCTACATAATTATCACCCCATACTATTCCTTGAATCTTTTAATCTATACCTGTTCATCTTAGTAAAAAAAGATTTTTAAACTTTCTTCGACATCAACAGGGGAAAAAAGCAGTGGAAACAAAACACACCACTGACTTCTAGCCCAGATAATGCAAGAGAAATGGAGGATCAGAGAATTCATAGTGTAAGACTCAGACTGGACATCAGGAAAGACGAAGAATAAAAACTGAACATTTTGTGAAAGTGTACAGTCAGAACTAAGGACAAAATTTGGTCCTGGGTTTTTAGATTGCCATAGTCAGAACTGTAAGAAATTTCATCAGGATCTTTTTACAATGTCAACATTAATAGCAAAGAAAAATAACTACACTATTTTCTGTGTTTCAGCTTCTCAGCTATTTTTTGAAATGGAGATGTTTGAATTGGAGTAGGAAGATCTCAAGAACTTTATATGAACAGAAAGGTCTGAGCAGAAACGTTTATGAAAGGATTTCTTCTAAACTGGTTTCCTAAAGAAATAAGGATTATATAATCACATTTTATATTTATCTTACGATAACAGGCCTGTTCTGCTCTAGTAAGTTTTAAGTAGTTTGCCCTATTACTACTACATCTGACAGCATTAGCTTTCTAAATAAAGTCAAATATTTTAATTTCTTTCAAGTAAGATTCATAAGAGAAAGACTTCAATAATTCTTGCATTGAAGAATAGGCTACAATCTCAACCTATACCTTACCAGAAGTAAGATAATTACATGTGGAAAATAACTTCATATGCTGAAATTCATCATAACATGACACACTTATTTCTGAGTGTCTTTTGGAAACCATGTTCTGGGGCTCAAGAAATTGTGTGGTTTCCTCTTCTCTCATACAGTCCATGATAAGACAGTTATCAAGTAGCTGTCAAAACTTACATTCTCAAATATTTTCCCTTAGTAACACTAAATCATTAGTTTACTTATGGAAACCTCCTTTCTCTGATTCCCAAGTTATGATTAAAAAAAGGATTTTCATGAGAAAACTCCTACTCAAATGACACCAATTCCTATGACAGTAGATTCTGACTGCTCCAGACAATGTGAATATGCATTATTTCAAGTAACAACTGATCATGTCAGATAACTAATTACTATGCTAAATATCACCTTTTCTTTAACTTTTTATATTTTTAAGTTCTAATAAAAGTCTGCTTACAAATTCCTGTGTGAAAGCAGGCACCAAGCAGCTTTAGCAAATGTTATTCGAAAGGCAAAGAAATTTGTCAGACAGCTTTAGCTAAAGACATTTCAGAACACAGAAGTCAATGGTAGGTTTGGTAAGAAAAGTAAAATGAGGCATATCCTTACTTTCACTGCAGTTTTCTTCATCACTTCCATCTTTACAATCACTATCTCCATCACACTGGAATGCACTAGGAATGCATTGCCCATTTCTGCACTCCACGAGCCCCTGGCTGTGACATGCTAGAGATGAAAAAATAAAAAAAGACGATATTCTGATCAACTTTGGTTAATGAAGGTCTGCGTTATTTTTGAACACCATCTTAAAGTTATTTTAGGAGGAGCTGATAACACTGCTCAGCACTGAACATCAGGATACATTTTTCACTATGTTCTCAAAACCCTACAGTTGTGCTGATATTTAACTACAGAGACTGAAACTGTATGTCAGGTATTAGCAACAGACTTATATGAAGGCTTAGCTTTTCCAAAAGAAAAAGAAAACAACATAATTCTTACTCATATAATGGGAACATTAAAATTAACAAAAAGCTAATTCTGTAATTAACAAGAAGCTGAAACACAAAGCAGTGTACTTCTCAACAATGGCAACAAATGTTTAATTTGCTGCAACTGTCTACCAGAATGGACATTTGTCAAGTGTGAACTTCCGAAATCAAGTAAGCTTATAGTTTTGCCTCACAAGTAAATACACTACTTATCTGTAATGGTTTTGACCATTTTTTTTTTATTTAATTTTAATTTAAATATTCTTTTATTTTAAAAGAAAGAAAAAATAATTTAGAGATTAAGGGAACTTACAGCAATTTATCTCATCTGATTTGTCTATACAGTCATGGTCACCATCACATACCCAATCAGCCGTTATACATCTTCCATCCCCACACTGATGATGTGTCACTGGATTACAATCTACATAAAATGCAAATTTGAAGAAAAAAGGATGTGAAGTTACCATTTGTGTATTTTATATTACAGATCAATTGCTCTATGCTTATTAGCTAGTCATTCTTATTAAGGAGCCTTTTTGCATTAATAAATTACACCTTCTGTACCTGCAGATTTTTTTGCAGATGGTAGTTCTGAATTCTACATAGACAGTGATGTACTCCTTCTATCTCTCAGGTGCACAGCTGTTACCATTTGCAAATAAGGTTCTAAAATTTCTTAAGCACATTTAAAGATCTTCTGGTTTATCATCTCATGGAATGATTTTCAGTTAGCCAACATTTTTCAGCTGACATCAGACAAAATAATTCTGTACATTTACCTTTTCACTAAGACATTTAAAAAAAATAAATTATTGACTTCAGAAACTATGCCTTTTGCATGCACTCGGAATTTTCCATAAGAATTATCTACAAAGAAATTATTCCAATCTTTATCTTACTCTTTCTACATGAATGCACAAATAAAGAAGAGCGTCCTGTAGAGAGGGCTGACTTTACACCAAAATAAATACAGAGCATAGACACAGTCCAGTCTTCCAAATCTGCTATAAAAACCACTTATAGACTGTACAAAAACTTAGATCTTAAATTTTATATAGAAAAAACTATATCAAGATAGGAATGATAGAAGTCAGATTAATGTTTAGAAAATATAAATCATCATTAAACAAAGATGGTTTATGGAAAAAAAAAAAAAACAAACAACCAAAACTGATAAAAGTGTAGTGGAAGACCTTAGAGTGTGCATAGTTTAGAGCAGGAGTATAAAACAAATCTTAGTGGGAAAAAAAAGGGCCTTGATTTTTAGTTTTTAAATTATTTGTACTTTCCATTAGAAAAGCAAAAGGAAAAAAGTAAGAAATAATGTTATAACTATTAAATAATTATTTTAGAAAACTTAATTTTCTCAGGTTTAGTACCAGGAGTAAAAGTTAGTAAAAACAAAGTTTTCAAATTTTTCCAGTATTTACATTTGAAGATTACTCTTTTTTATGGAAAAACTTAATTGTTTCTCCTATGGAAGTTAAGTGTAGGTAGATAGATAAATATAATGAGTCAGAACATGCAAAGATGATTGAAAACAGAACTTGAAAGAAACAGACTTTAAGAATTTTAAGTTCATTATGAATCTTACGTAGAAACAGTTCAGCCATAAAACAGTTGCCATCACCAGAGTGAAGTATCCTATGGTTTGCTTTAATCTCGGTTAAATTCAGTCAAGCTAGCTAGGAAACAACCGTAACATCTTTTGGAACTAGTTTAAAACTAATAAAAAATTGTAATATTTCTTAAAAATACCACTAGCATCAAGATTTGAATTGATCCAGAACTTTCCTCTAAACCGTTCCAAATTACATATAGAATTTGAGAGCTGTTTTCACTTTTCCAAATAGAATAACTGCAGGATTTATTACTCTTGTAGTAATTTAAGAGAAAAGATGACTGGCTTAGGCAATCCTGGTATCTTAAAGACTTTAGAAAAACATAAAACTTCCATTTACCACAGTTTTGTTCATCGCTAAGGTCTCCGCAGTCATCATATCCATCACAAACAAAAGTATAATTTAGGCATTTTCCCGTGTTGCAACGAAATACATCGTTACTGCAGTCTACAAAACAAATTTTTGTAAAAGTTAAAATTACATTGGAACATTCACATAAGTTATGAACACTAGAGTGCACTGACTAAAACAAGGTTAGCTAAAGATATGCTACAAAGGTCTGCATTAATACTGGTGTGTATCAGTTTACAAGAATCTGATATGTAAGAACATGAAAAACCAAAGCAATTTTTACATTTTTTTTTTCTCTGTTCCTACCAACTGTTTTTTGATCAATGAGGAGAAAGTGCTCTGGTTACACATATGGACCAAACTGTTTGATTAAATTATACATGTAAAATTCTCATGAAAGGTTGTGATCTTCATCATCTAGATTACTAGGACAGTCTTGAGCACCCAATGTGGCTGTTAAATAGAACTGAGGATTCTAACAGCAAAATCAAGATCCCTAGACCCTGCTTTTGAGCCTGCCTTTGATCTTACAATGGTTTCAAATGAGCTTCATGCTTTACACAGTTTTGAGCTCAGTTTTGGCCTGGTGCCTTCTCATCAAGGAATTCTTATCACTGTCAGCCCTAAATCAGTTTAAGCTTTCTTTGCATGACTGAAGGCTTCAGTAAAGCCCTGACAGATATTCTCTGAGAATATCCAAAATACTTCAATACTCTCAGGTTCAATATAACCATGGACTCTATGTTGTAGTTAAGAAAGCGGGTAGAAGAGAAATCAGGGTTTGTGGTGTCTGGTCCCATTAGGAATATCTTTTGATTTCCAAGCACACAGTTGAGAAGTGAGTGACCTAATTTCACTGCCTTCCTCTAGCCTTCTCCTTGACATGTAGCTTTCCAAGGAGAAAGTCAGGATATAGAATGGCTGGGAATCCCTCCGTCCTACTGAAGCTATGCCACCGGAACCAGGGAAGTCCTTTGTGCTTCTCTCCTCTTGGCATGTGACTGCTGTGGTCATGATTGCACAGTGGTCCCATGTTGAAAGCAGGGTGTCCTTCTAAGTGTATTACACACTGACAGGTGCAAAACTCTCCCAGAAGATGCAGTCAGGTTTCTATCCCTTAAGATCAATGTCAGCCAAGCGTTTCACCTCATAGGTGAATGCTCTAAGTTTCTCAAGGTTTCAGCAACCTTAGCTCTGGAACTTGAATATGAATCACTTCTTCCCCTTCCCTCACAGAAGTATTTATACTTTCTAAAATTTTCATGTCATCTTAGAAAGTACAAACAGAATTTATAGCACAGTGTGCTTAAAATCAGACAAATCATGTGTTGGTCTATTTCTCAGTTCATTCTCCACACAGCAGGTTAAGACATTTAGCTCAGATAAAGTCACCTGCACAGGGAGAGACTATTCCATCCGCAATGTATATAACTTTATACCAAAAAAGAGGTGTCTCTCCAAGCTGATAGCATCTAAATTTTAGCATTAATTCTTCTAATATAAGAATTTTGGGATTGCAGATGTATCCTCCCTTTGCCAGGCACAAGGCAGCAGCTTAAAGGAAAAGAGTGACTGAAAGCAAGTCCACAGTTGAGGTGGCAGGTGAAACCCCTTCTTGCCCACCTCGCCTTCCCAGGTGCTTCCCTCTGCACAATGGGTATGAAGCTCTGGATGTGGAAGGCCAGTCAATGCTCACAAACTAGTGGGTTTCATTGACAGATGAGTTAGATCTTTAAGCTAGACTTGAGAGGGGAGGTGGATAGTATCAGGCTTGACTGTGACAAGCTGTGGGATGACACACTGAGGTTAGAGGGATGGGGTGCTCATGAGCTGAGTGTTGCAGCTGACACTCCTGAAGGACACCATCCAGAGGGACCTGCTGCACATGGGTCTGGGCAACCCCCAGTATCAATACAGGCTGGGGAATGTGGGTTGAAAGCAGCCCTGCTAAGAAAAACTTGAGGGTACTGGTGGATGAAAAGCTGGACATGAGGCAGCAATGTGTACTTGCAGCCCAGACAGCCAACTATATCGTGGGCTGCATCAGAACCAGAGTGTCCTGTAGGTCAAGGGAGGTGATTCTGCTCTGGTGAGACCCCACCCGGAGTGCTGCACCCAGCTCTGGCATCCTCAACACAGGAAAGACATGGATCTGGGCCACAAAAATGATCATAGGGATGGTACACCTCTCCTTTGAGGAAAGGTTGGGAGGGTAGGGGCTGTTTATCCTGGAGAAGGAGTGGCCTTTCAATAATTAAAGAGGCATATAAGAAAGATGAGTACAGACTTTTTAACAGGGTCTGTTGCGATCGGGCAAGGGATAATAGTTTTAAACTAAAAGAGGATAGATTTAGACTAGACATAAGAAATACATTTTTTACAATGAGGATGGTGAAACACAGAGACAGGTTGTCCAGAGGAGTGATAGATGCCCGATCCCTAGAAACACTCAAGATCAGGTTGGATGGGACTCTCAGCAACCTATTCTTAATGAGGTGGCTTTGAGAAGGGCAAGGACTGCAAGAAACACAGCTTTTTTTATCAGACAAGCTTTCAGAAAAACAAGTCCTCCTTTAGTTCTGCTATTTCTGCTATGTAAGTCATGAAAGTCTTATGTGACCCCTCTCCTCAACTCTTACCAAGAATCCTAAAAAAAGACATCCTCCGCACATAAAGCCCGTATCATTAAACAGACTGGCATTTTTTTAAAGGTAATCTCAGCTTGCAATCTTAGCTCATGAAATTTATGCTTGTTTTTTCAAGACATGTAATATATTTATTCTTTTGTTACTAATTTGTTATTTTCCTGTTTCTAATGGAACTTGAGAGCCATAGTCTCATTGGCATTTTTAAATTTTTTAGCTTACATTAGGTCTGAAGCTAACATTGACAAGAAAAATAAAAAACATACAATACTTTTTACATAACAGACATTATCTCAACCTCCATTAAATAAATGGAAGCTATTAAAGGAAAAGCAAACTCTAGCCTCCTTCATACTGGGACCAGGAGGAAATTACTGCCATCATTTATTCCTTGGAGAATCCCAGATAAAATCTAGCAACAACTTCCTTAAAAGTAGTTTTGTGAGTCTTGGAATGCCCAGGCTCTTAAATCACTAGTAAGAACAAATCTTTTGAGGTGAGTGCAAACTGCACAGTTTCCAAAGTCTGAATGAGCAGCACTGTTTTGTGGCATCATGTCCTACTGTAGTCGCTATTTAACAATTTTCCCACCTTTTCCTTTTTTCTTTCTTTTTTTTTTCCCTTCTCATCATTTTCCTACCCTACATTTGCTCAGCTTTTCTAAAAGTGTTTGTAGTCCAAGGAAGTTTTTGTCTGCACAGAAAAACACAAAGAAACTCTAAAGATGTGCACTACCACAGAGAGAGAAATAAAAAATTAAGGTATCACATATGTATATTCATTTTTCTTTTCTACTACACCATACACTGGGATTAATTTAAGTAAGTCTCATCGAGGCTTGAGACAAGAACTTTCTAAACAGATGGTCTTTCATTTACTCTAAAATCAATGCCAAAGACCAGGAAAAACCTACAACTAACAGTCTTCAGATGATTTTTGGAAGCACTCCCTTATCGATCCATTTTAAAAAGAGCTCCCAAACACTTCTAACTTCCACACAGCTCCTTGCAGAATATCTGCCCCAAGGCACAAAATTTGATAGATCAAAACCACATGCTGTAGCCTCAGTGAGCAAAGGCAAACAGAATCAATGGCAACCAACGAGTCCAAATGTCAATATATGCAAATACTGTGCAAAGCTCCTATTCTGTACCAACAGCCTTCTTTAGTGTTCAGGTTTCCCTGAATGGATTCAGTGCTTCAAAAGAACACTGCACAGTTTAAGAAACTTACTGCAATGGACCTCATCACTCCAATCATCACAGTCATTGTAGCCATTACACTGCAGTTTCCCTGGGATGCAGATCCCACTGGCACACAAGAAACTCTCCTCTCCTCCACACAGTGCTGCAAAAGAGAAGAAAAGACAGAATGAGGAGAAAAATCATTAACCTCGACACTACAAACTTAATGCTACTTTAAACTGATATTCAAGATTAAACTGATAAACTGATATTCAAGATTTCCCACGGGGAGGAAACATCACTGAGTGCAAGAAGGTCAAGAGAAAAACCCGAAAGAAAAGACTCAATTTTTCATAGAATCATAGAATCAGACAGGTTGGAAAGGACCTCAGAGATCATCAAGTCCAACCCTTGATCCAACACCACCGCGGTTACTGGACTATGGAACTAAGTGCCACATCCAGCCTCATCTTGAAAACCTCCAGGGATGGAGAATCCACCACTTCCCTGGGCAGCCCATTCCAATGGCTGATTACTCTCTCTGTAAAGATAGAACAAAGCCATTTAAAACTGCTATCAGTGAATGACCCATTTTAAAAGACCTCAACAGACAGTCATGAAAAGACTATTACACATGTTAAATCTGCCCCTGGGACTAAACAAGGAGCCTTTAACAAAAACAAAAAAAAAATTATGCGTAGGACTGACCTTACTGCTTAGCAGCGCGATATTCTTCACAATTTGCCATACTAATAGGTAAACAGTGGATGCTGTGAGGTACCACTTATGGTTGGACCTGCCTAAATATGCATTTTTCAAAAATGACACATAGCTTCAGCTTGTACTGACTGCAATTGAAACTATTTATCTAGATTTTTATTTTATCTGTGATCCTAAAACCACAGTTCTTTCTATTACACTATGGCAACAGACATTCACACACACACCCTCAGCACCTTCATTATTACTTTTAACT
Organism: Oxyruncus cristatus; assembly: GCA_013399855.1. NCBI lineage: Eukaryota > Metazoa > Chordata > Aves > Passeriformes > Cotingidae > Oxyruncus > Oxyruncus cristatus. The sequence continues at coordinate 1,584,469 of VXAY01003830.1, read as the reverse complement.
TTCGTCAGCAGGAAATTATTTTTTTCCAACATATTTACATTCTCTTCTAAGCCTGAAATATTGTTTTATCATCCTCAAGCAACAGGGTCATCTTAAGACTTAATCAACTGAAATACACACCCTTTATGAAAAATTTGTTTGTAATAAAAACTTAGGAATAATTTCAAAATTTTTTCTATTACATTCCCAGGTGTGCTTTCCACTTGGCAGCACATAGTTTTGATTTTGCAATATAAACATCGTTTTCTAGTTGTGTAATGGGGCCATGTTTATTGCAGTGAAAGCTGCTTATGCAATGTATTTTAAAGAAGGTTTCTAACTTCACAGAAAAGTGGCCAAAATACTAAGAGACTTTAAACCAGAAATTTTCAACTAGTTTGTGCCATTTAATCTTTGTGACTCAGAAGCATGATAGGGCAAAACCACCAGCACCATCCTTTTGCACATCCTTATGCTGTGCTCCTCAGTAGGTTCCCTCACAACACACTGTGTGGTTGGACAGGTTTCCTAACTTCTAACCAAAGAGCTACAGCCTTACCTGTGTTCTACCAGTTTTGGAAGGGTATTACAAACCGCAAAATATGATAGTCTTAAAACCAATGTGAGATTCGATAGCACTCACAGTCTCATTTTACAGGGGACAAAAATTAAAGTTATAATGAATAACAACTTAATTTGACCAATCTAAGTCACGTTAGCATATGTGATTTTTTTTTTTCCTGGAGAGTAAAGACAGATATTATTTTACATGTTCAAAGAACTCTTGCCTTTATTTGTCAGTGCAAGAGCACATTTCAGTTGCAAATAAACTCCAGCTATACAAATGCAGAGTCCACTTTTATTCCAGTGCCTTGCTGAACATGGTGACTGCAACGGTGACAGGGAATCATCCCATATGAAAAAATCACACTTTCTTTATTATGAGCCAATCTCTGTGTTTCTCCAGTTTCCTGCCTTATGCACTTCTGAATTACTACAGTCAGTAAGCTCTACAGGGGCCCCTAGAAACAACAAGACTTCCTCAGTATGGGCTCTAGTTCCCTGGAGACCAGTGTTTATCTCTCAGATGATTGTCAGGTAAAAATAGAATATGATAACATAATCAAAAGATTGTAATTTATCATACAAGAAAGCATCTTTGAGGTTGGAAAGGCAACTTCAACTGACTTACATCTTACATAACTTGGGCTTTTACACAGTTTCCTGCATGTTTGAAAAGGAAAACAGCATAAATAGCTCAAAAGGAACCATCTTGATTTGCTTACAGATCCCCATCAGTACAGAGCTTTACTAGTACTAAGCAACAGTAATGGACTTCTACTTTTTGTGTGAATATGCCAGTTTGGCCTGGGAGAACAAAAGTAAACAGGAAGGATATTTATGTGATCATTTTTCTTACATATTAGAAGAGCAAAGATTCTGGGGGTCCCATACTCATTTCTGTGCTGTGAACAAAAGTGTGTTCTAGTATTTATAAGTCATTCTGACTCTGCCTCCTTAGCGTATCCCTATCTTGTTCTGCTCCTACCTGAAACCACTTCTCCATTTCTTCATACCTACAGTCAGTATTTTCCTATTTGTTTCGTATGTTATACAGAAAAAAAGAGGAAGGTGGAAATTACTATTGTTTCTCTCAGTTTTAGCATACAGAAGCAAACAGAAAGAATTTTTAAAAACACTAAGCTCACCTCTTGAAGTCATCTACTAGGTGATGACTGGATATGTTTGGTCCAGTCAGTGCAGAGTCCACGGCAAGGAGAGCACACACACTTTGAACAGTATGTCCAATGAATTTAATTTCTGCTTTCTACCAAGCTTGTCAAAGAACTTTCTAGTAGGTTGACAATTTGATCAGAATTTACTGGAAATTATAAAAGCTTTGTCAAATGCTGTAAAACAAACATTTTTGTTGAATGTTGAATCTTGATATTTGATCTGAAACCTAGAGGATTTAGTTATGCAACCATTTGTAAGACTTTCTTGAACACAGAAAAATAGCTGCATATTCAGAAATGCTGGCACTGCTTGAAACAAGGCAGCAGCAGCAGCAAAATAAATAATGCCTGTAATAGTTGTCTGAAGTAAGAGAAGTATGAACCATTCCACACAAAATTATTAAAAATTGCAAGGGTGTTATTCTAAAGAAATGTGCTGGGAAATGTTAATTACTGATACCTCTGTAAATAGTTCACACATTTATTAATAAAATCATGCAAATAAATGCACCTGAACTGTTGAAGAAGAAAAAATATTAGGTAAAAGAAGCCCAAAGGAAATGGAAGTAATTCTTGCTGACAGAGAAATATCCTTGTTGTAGACTTTATCCAGAAAGATTTACAATCTGGAATAGCTTCCAAAATCCCTGACTAAACACCATGGGCAGCAAAGAGTGCTTTATTTTACCTGTATCTGGTGTACTATCAAAAGTGGCTTTGAGAAGGCAAGACCATTTATGTGCTGTACTTCCCAGATGGACTACTGGAATGCCATTTATAGAAGATTATGTGGGCAGGTCCCTGGAACACTGCAGACAGCACAGACTGAAATAAACATTATTTTACCATCCTCAAGATCTGCATTTCAAGGTATAACAACAGATAAAGAATTCTGCAACTGTGAAAATGACCATGGAAAGTGATGCTAATTTTTTTCAAAGTGGAGACAACATTCACTATCTTATGCTGTGAAAGAACTTAGGAGGTATTACAAAAATCAAAAGGCAGTGCTCTTCATACAATGCTTTGATAAGCTGTAACACTTTGGAACAGGATACTCTGGATGCTAAAACATACATAGATCCATAAAACAGAGGGACATTAATAGAGTAAACATCTATGGTGGATCAGAAGTTACAGAAAAGTCCTTGAATCTCAAACAGATGGAAAATGCAGGGGCATTTGGAAAAGCATTGTCACATTGTCTTGCCTTGTTCTCCTATTCTTCTCTGTGCATTTGATTTTGTCAGCTTTTGGAGTCAGCATTATAAGATACATGGACTTTTCATCTGCATCTGACCAATATACAATAACAGAGTGGGACACAGAGGAATCTCTGTATTCTCTTGCCTGCAAATTTTCATGTCCTGCTCCCTATACCATATGTACCCTGCAGTACAGTGTATGCATCCTGTTCCTGTCAATTCTAGAAAATTTTGATAATAGGATCATGATGATGGTATTACAAAAACTGGCAACTCCTTACACCCAGGAAATTGTTCATTTCTCTATTTCCTTATGATGCAAAACCCTGTGGGAGAAGGAAGACAAAAGACCTTTCTCTTTCACTCAAGTAATATGGCCTAAAAAGGTCACATAGGAAACTTCAAGCTGGAGAAGAAACAGGCAAAGAATAGGAATACAGGCAGAGATAAATGGTGAGGGAGGCAGAATGGGAGAATAAAAATCAAAGACCATAAGAAAATGTAATGCAGGGTTAAAAGAAGTAAAGAACGAGTGCTTGCAGGAAATAGTTTTTATAAACTGTGAATGCTTTCTCACATGAAAGACTGCCACAATCCTGAAAAACCTTTTGTCTCCCTTGAAAATTATTGCTCTGTTCCTGTTTTTGCAGCTGGTATGTCACATGTACAGAGATCATCTCTCTCTTCTTTTCACTGCATTAAGTAAATATAAGGGCACAAAAGAAAGATATGTCTTCCTGTTTTTGAAAGTTTCTCCTCAAAAAACCCACAAATGGATGTATTTAACTTCACATTCCCTACAGAAAAATAAATACCTGGTTGTAATCAGGTATTTCAATTATCTACTCAAAGTTATTCCTCTAAATTAATACCAGTGTGAACCTAGGGGTGGCCTAATTGCAGCCTTCCCATACCTGAAGGGAGCCTACAAGAAAGATGGAGAGGGACTTCTTGCAGGAGCAGGAAGTGACAGGATAAGAGGGAATGGCTTCAAACTGAGAGTAGGTTAGGATTAGATATTAGGAAAAAATTCTTTGCTGTGAGGGTGGTGAGGCATTGAAACAGGTTGCCCAAAGGAGTTGTGGATGCCTCATCCCTGGAAGTGTTCACGGCCAGGTTGGATGGGGGGCTGAGCTACCTGGTCTAGTGGAATGTGTCCCTGCCCTTGGGAGGGTGGTTGAAACAAGATGGTATTTAAGGTCCCTTCCAACTCTAAACATTCTGTGGTTCTGTAATTTGTTAAAAATCTTATGGCTATGAAGTGCAGTTCAGGCCACTTATGCATCATTTTTTAACAGAAACATTCATTCATAACGCCTCTTTAGTAAAAATACAAAACTGAACATTTTCTTGCAGTTCTGTATTGTCATTTACACATTTTTGTTTTATAAACAGCAGAAGCATCATATTCACTGCTGCTTTTGAAAGCATTTTACCACTCAAATGACCCAAAAAATAACTTCAGGGCTCTTGTGAGAGCTCCATGTTAATCTAAGTCAGGTCATTGTGTTGCTCTATTTCTCATTCAAGATACTGTGTTTTTTTCCTCCATGATTTCAACAGCATCAGTTACGTTGGCTGGTTAAAGCAAGTCAAACAACAGAGTTAACACAGTGTCAGTTGAGAGACAGAAAACAGAGTTGGAATATTTCTGTGAGTAGGAATACAAATAGCAGCCCTCAGAGGGTTTCTGAGATTTCTTCCCCCCAGAATGCATCACTGGTTTCATGGGGAATGAACGATTGATGATGCCTCCTTCTCAGTTCCTTACATGTTTAAGAGGCATCTGGATCTAGGGATATGGTTTAGTGGTGTAAGGATTACAGTGGTAGTGCTGAGTTGACAGTTGGACTGGATGATCTTAAAGGTCTCTTTCAACCTTGATAATTCCATGACTCTATAATCAAAACTCATTAGACCTGTGAAACCAGTTCATTTATCTTAAATCTCTACAGATAGATTCTTACAACTATTTTCAGAGTAGCTGATTTTCTTACCCACTGAGTATTCACTTGTCACTTGTGTGAAAGGATATCAGGCTGAATGACATCAACCCATAGCCCTGCACCTTTTTCTCTGTGACTCATTTTGTACATTTGGGTGGTTTTACTATAATGGCACATGGCCCAGGTTTTCCAGTACAACCAGTACATCTATGGTCACACTAGAAATGTATTTCATAATAGATTCTCCACAGTGGTAACATGCACTCAATTTGCAACGTTTGTGGAGGAAACTTCTAGACAAAGAGATAAAGATCAGCCGTGACACATGAACCAGTATGTATCCACTAGATAATCCCAATTCTAAATGATAAACATTTTTCAGGAAAGTTGGTAATGGTCCCCAGGATAAATGCCCTGGATTCTAACTAGAACATGACTCAAGCATATATTCTCCAACAGAGCTTAGAAAGGCATGTGAGGTTCAAGCATTTTTTTGAGAAGTGATAATCTTCAATTCAGAAAATATGGTGGATATATTTAGCTACAATCAGACAAAAATAATCAAGAGAAAAATTTGTTTGGGATTGGGTTACAGTGTACAAGTATCTGTGGAACAAACAGGTATAACAGCCAGACCAAACTAAGTTTTGATAAATACAAGAAACAACTAAAGACACAAAAGAGAATTACAGATTATATGCAAGGCATATGTGGGCAGGGATGAATTCACTGCATGTAATCTACAGGCACCCACCCCCAAAAAACCCCACAAACTTGAGAAATAAGCAATCATATGCCAAGGACATGCTCTTGGAATTTCCAGGAACTGAACTCTGAGAAGACCACAAAGAGTGCTTTGGGTTGAGTGCTGGATAAAAAGGGATCAGAGCACCAAACCAACACAGATGTTTGGTTCTACTGTGGTCAGAGAAGTAAGTCCTTTCAAATATACAAACCGCAGAAATAAATATTCAACAATATAATTTATTTCTATAGGAAAAGCAAACTAGTGAGCCTGAACTCTCACCTTTTTCAGTCACAGAAGAATCCCATTAGAACCATTCTTTTAAATAAAAAAAGTCAAAATATTCTTTATAGTCACAGAATCATAGAATCATAGAAGGGCTTAGGTTGGAATGACCTTGAAGATCATCTTTATTCCAGTTCCTCACCACCCTCATAGTAAAGAATTTCTTCCTAACATCTAATCTAAACCTATTCCCTTACAGCTTGAAACTCTTCCCCCTTGTCCTGTCACTACATGCTCTTGTAAATAGTCCCTCCCCATCTTTCTTGTAGGCTCCCTTCAGATACTGGAAGATGGTTCACAGGCAGTCTCTCATTCTACATGAAAACTATTCACATCCAAGCATCATGTGCAATAGTTTGTGAAAAAATGAACTAAAAAAACCCTTTCTGTTTTATTCAACAGGATGTCAGAACTGCCAATAAGCAGCCTGGGTCTCCACAGCCTTCCAAATAGGAGTACCAAATCTCACAACTGCCTCTACATATCTTCCCCTAACGAGAAAAAGCGAGATTCCACTGTGTATTTCTCTGTAATTTATGCAGGTTTTAATTTAAACTCACTACCAGATATTACTGTGCCTTTATCACAGTAATATGAAGGGAAATAATAATGTAACAGGAAAGAATAATTTCAACACAGAGCTTTTCCTACACAGTAGCAAAAATACATCATTAAATAAGAACTCATGAACATAGTGTAACAGTTAAGAATGGAAACATACAGTGCTTTCCTTTTTCTTGGTGTGGTGAGAAGCATACTCTTGTAGTGGTGTCATTTTCAGTTTTGTTCTGGAATTGAGAGCACTTCAGGAAATCTGGCCAAGAAGCATTTACCATACCCAGGACTGGTTCACAGCCTTCTTTTGCTGCCTCACAAAATGTCCTGCAGGGCAAGAGGCCTCGACTGAAGAAAAGAGACAGAGAACAAAATTACAAACTATTATTACTGCAGTAGATTGTGAAAACTTTTTAAAAAGAGAAAAATTAATAATAAACGCTTTTGACGAATTTTGCATTCTACAGAGCCAATCTAAAAATGTGCCAAATCTTTATTATTCATGGGAGGTGACATTATCTCTTGACTTTCAGGGTAAATTTAAGCCAAAATCAGGCTCAGAACAGTTTCCCAGGCTGTGTCAATCCACCACAGATACGCACAGCACAGAAATAATGTAAAAATGACCAGTCTTCTAAAGCACAACTACATAGTGATCTAATAAGCCAAGAAGAATTTGCAGTCTCTATAGAAGCTCTGACAAATCAGAAAACACGGGATTATCCAGTAATTACTGCAATATTTGGCCTAGTTTTAAAGTTCAGTCCTGTGTGCTCTATAAATTAAGTATTTCTGGATAATGATCAAGTTTAGTATGGACATATCGCTTAATCTACTGAAAGATGAAAATGTTATTAAAAATTTCCATCTTGATTAGTCTTAGTTACAACTACTCGGAGACCAATAAATTTAAAAGTAAACTGGCAGGTTTGTGGCAATCTTATCAGAATTGATTTGGCACCAGTAGCAGGCACAGAAGCAGGTTATAACATATTCTGCTCTTCAGGATTTTAATGGAAAAAACTTCCTGAAAATGTGGTTTGATGAAAGAACCAATATGTGACATATTTTTAACTCTGTGGTTGGTTCCCTCACACTTAAAATTTATACTTCAGTTATTTCAGCTGCATAGAAATACCCAAATTAAGAATCGTATGACACGAGAAGACATAAAAATGTTTTTTATAGTTTACTAAAAAATATATTAAGCATAAAGAGAATAAATGAGGGTTATAAATTTGTATAAGGGAGCTTTGGAGAAGCTATTTATCAAAAGAGTTTTATGTCAAATATATACACAATACAGTATATACTCTAAAACTATTATGGTAAATGATTTTAAGTTTCCAAAGAGGCTACATACTGCCTGAGAGTAGATGATCTGACCTCCTCTTCATGACAATCACTTAAGAGTTCACTTAAATTGGAATTCAAATTGCTGATTATAATCCTATATGGATCTACTCCTTATCACCTAGTTAAAGATATTTTACATTTTAGAGTAATTCTTTTCAGAATTTACTCTTTCTGTAATACTGACTCCTCCTCTTTGCAATCACATTACCATGAATGGGGCTCATCAGTAGACTCTATTTCTCAAGTGTTTGAGTACTAGAAGTTATCAAGGAAATATTCTACAAGAAGCAGTAAAGAGAGGGAAGATCCTTTTGGGAACAGTTTTCCTCTTGCTTCAGAATTTAACACATTTTCTAAGGCTAGTTCAAGGTTGATAAAGGGTCTGACCCTCAACCTCAGCAGCCCTGAGGGCACATCTTTTCTGGAAGCAGCAGCAGCATGTGCAGCTCTTGTTCCCAGGTGCCTGTATCTGACTTTGTGCTGCTTTCAGTTTTGCTGTTTGTAACAGCTGTTGTATACCTGCCTACCTATATCTGGCTGTATAGTAAGCCAGGTCAAATAATTGATTCAGCTGAAGAGTCATGTGACAAATAAAAAAGCACTTTTTTTCTTGTCTGACAACTGAATTGTCTCCTCCAAAAGGATACAGACAAAGCAGGAATAAGATGCCAGGAGATGGAAAAGTAGAAATGGCTAAAATCAACAAAAGTATTAAATGAAATATAAAATTAACCATCCTTTGGGGACTCTCCATGCAACCTGGTAAATTTGATAATATATCTAGTGCTCATTATTTCCTGTGGCATTTCTTTTGTGTCTTCACATTACTACCTCCACTGGTAAAAGCACTGCCACAGCCAGGCCCTATTGAGAAATTCATTAGTGCAATTTCCAGAATTAAAACAATAGAGGATATATTCCTTCCATGCCAGAGCTGCAAATACAGCACAAAGATCACTCTGAGAACACACAACTGTTGACTGCACCTGCTTAAGGTCACATTTGTGGTTCAATAGACAACTTGACTGAAGGCAGACTGATGAACATGTTTAGCTGCTGCTGGTCCTCATTACCATTCTTTCCCCAGCTTCATCTCTTCAGCTGATACCTGTTCCTGTGGCCACACAATAAGCTGTATTCATGTATTGAGCCGAGTTGAAAATAACTGTAGGGTATTTTGCTGAATTATTTTTTTCGTCCAAATCTGTTTAAGGAAAAATTTAAACTGGCATGGCAGCCAGAGGATATATTAGTCATCCACAGACATGCCACAGAGCACTGCAGGATAAATCCACTGTATCATTCATAGGCACACAGGCTAAGAATGGTGATAGACCTCAGGCCTGAGGCAAAATAAAGGAAGTGGTAATACAATTGTGAGAGATTGCTGGGGCAAGGAGGATGGGTACAAGGACAAAATGAAACATGAAAAAATTATGTGAAGAAGAAAACTGAGGTTATTCTTTGTGTTTCTACAACCCTGAAATCAAACAAGTTGAAGTGGTGTGTTGACACCCCAGTCATTGTTAGTTCTAATTGTTTTTAATAATTTTCAGGATTTTCTAACAATAAATACTTCCACAGAACAGAAATGTAAGAAAAGGAAGTTTCTACGGTAGAGCAAACACCCACAACCAGGATTACAGTTTTCTAGAGTGATAGTTCTTGTGAAATCTTTCTCAGTACCCTCTCACAGTACTCCAACACAAAAGCAGAGTCACTGAAGGCAAATTCACAAAGCCCTCAGCATTGGTTTTTGATTCATGGATTTGTAAACAAATGGGCTGCTTAATATTTCACTTTCACATAATCCAGAAAATATTGTATTGTTCAGTTTTCATCTTTATCTTGCAAATTAATTGGAAGTTTGCATTTTCTTACATATTTTGCCTCTTCAGATGGGTTTAAATATGATATTTGCTTCCTTACATAGTAATAAAATCTGAAAAGAAAGTAAGATTATTTTAGATTTTTGTGGTTATTTCACTTGAAAAAAATATTTTTAATTGATATAGCAACATTTAAGGGTGGCACCTCAATTCCATGTAACACTTTGTGATACTCAATGCAGAGCTAGCTGCATGTTTCTTACTCCTCACCTTGTTTTTAGCTCAAATGCATGGAGTGTTTTCTAGAAGCAGGTTCCTCTGCGTTAAGTATAAAAACACAAAATGAACCTGTAAAAGGACTACATAGCACCCACAGTATGAGAAACACCTACCACCTTAAAGAAGAACAAAAGGACTCAGAGGTGATCCTGGTAAAAGGCAGCAGCAGCAGCTCAGTTCTCCCTGGGGTGAGAGGCTGAAGAATGGTTCGAGCTGTCTAGACAAGATTAAGTCCTTGTATTAATTGGCTGAATTGCTGGTAGGTGTCCACTCATCTGCCCTACAGGGACTGAAGCCAGTTCTCACTCATACGCTCACAAATTCTCCATCTGCTGTCATGAAGCTGGGAATTACAGATGAGCCACAAGAGCAATGCCCTTTCCAAGAGACCGAAAAAAGCCTGTTTTACACAATGAGAATGAAAAAGATGGATACACTGAATGGATTGCCTGCAGCATGGAAGAACATATAATCTGTTTAAAGGCTATGAGAACACAAAACTCTCAAAACCAAGTAAGATTAAAAAATTGGACTGCAATCCCTTCTATGGGTCCATACAGATGTCTTTTATTTTTCTCTAAAAATTACAGGTCCAATTAACTATTCCTTAATAGGTGCCATATCTTGTGGCAACAGAAAAGAGCCAGCTAAAGAGTTATATTCGCAAAAGTCTTAGAAGAGATCTGATATCCAAGAGTACCATACTTAACAAAGAGCTCACACTGAAGCCTGAAGACTGTTCAGAAAGAGGAAGGAAATATAAATTCCTGATTTCAGTGAAAGTGGAACTGGGAACAAATCCAAATATACCAAAAAGACTCTTCTTATCCATTCAAAAATGAATAGAGGCAGCAGCTGCTGTTGAATTTCACATCTTCTACATCAGACAACTGTGTCCGGGGGGGGCATAAGGCAAAGCATCACCAGCCGGTCGAGGGAGGGGATTGTCCCGCTCTACTCTGCACTGGGGTGGCCTCACCTGCAATATTGTGTGCAGTTTTGGGGCACCACAATGTAAAAAAGATATTAAGCTCTTAGAGAGTGTGCAAAAGAGGGCAAGAAAGATGGTGAAGGGCCATGAGGGGAAGCCGTATGAGGAGTGGCTGAGGTCATTTTGTCTGTTCAGCCTGCAGGAGACTGAGGGGAGACCTCACTGCAGATACAACTTCCTCAAGAGGGCAAGAGGAGGGACAGGCACTGATCTCTTCTCTGTGGTGACCAGTGACATGACCCAAGGGAATGGCCTGAAGTTTTGTCAGGGCAGGTTTAGGTTGGATATCAGGAAAAGGCTCTTTCCCCAGAGGGTGGCTGGGTACTGGAACAGGCTCTCCAGGGAAGTGGTCACAGCACGAAGCCTGGTAGAGTTCAAGAAACATTTGAACATTGCTCTCAGGCACATGGTATGACTCTTGGGGATGGTCCTGTGCAGGGCCGAGAGCTGGACTTGATGATCCTGATGGGTCCCTTACAACTCAGGATATTCTATGATTCAATGAATCAGCAAAAAACATAAATTCAGAAATGCATTCTGACTCTTCAGTCACTTTCTCTATATGACAGAAACATATGTCACAACTGAGCTTCTAATACCATAACAATCAGAAACACCTAAAGTATATCCAGCACAGCAGAAGCACTTTCTTTGTTCTATCATACTTAGACAAAGTGCTACATAAATTTTGCCATACAGCATTGACATTATTGACACAAAAAAGCTATCAAAATTATTTAATGTGGTTTGTATGGCAACTATAATCAACTGGGATTATCTGACTAAAGCAGACAGCCCTTCCAGATTTCTCTTAGTGATCCCATTAGTTGATTCAAACATGATAATGAAAATGGGAGAGATGTAGTAAATGAATTCACTAGAGCTATAGTTCAGCCAGGAATCAGTTTAAATAAATATTATTAAGAATATTGTTACAATTATGAGCTATTTTTACAGTCTTGTACCATTTGCCAGAACTTCTCCTAAACCAGGTCAAATTTCTGAAAATTGTTTATTTAATTCTAATATTTAAATGGTGCTTGCACGACATGGTTATCAAAACGGTGTGACGCACACACTGTTTATTTGCTTTACTGTATAGGAATTTCTTGGGGAGGAAAAAAAAAAGGCGCCTCTTATTATGCCTAAAAATCCAGGTCACAAGATCTTTTGATGTTACCAAACAAAATTCACACTTGGAAAAGACAAGCTGTCACAGTGAAACGTAAGTCCTCTGAATCACACACGGCTATTTCAACCACAGCATTGCTACAAAAATTCTGGATTAACAGTAAATCATACACTGCACAGCTGCTCTAACTATTTGTATCGTATGGGTAATAAAGGCACCCAAAACAATACAGTGCCTAAAGGTCTGTCTCCCATTTCCACAGATCACTGTGATAAGTACCCATAAATAATTTCATGTAGCTTTCCAGAACTCATGCTTCCCTGTGCACTTCAGAGCATTGCCAAAAGGAAGACTTCAAGAATGAGCCCCAGTTAAAACCTTCTGAGCTGCATCTTGTCAGGAATCCTAAAACCAGACACACCTCTCACTCACTGACACTTCAGGCTCCTCTCTGTCAAGTAGAAAATCATTATAATCCATTATCCTGCTATTTCAAGTTCACATTAAAGTTGTTTCACAAACACTTCAAGCTGGCAGGAGCAGATGTCGTTAATTGAAAGAAGCTTTCTATAAGCCTAGCTCCAGAACATCTCCCCACCGGCATGTGCATGTGCAGAAGAATAACCTCTTATTCCTAGTTAACATTCCAACTTAGAAACCAGAAACCACAGCTTATAAGAGATAAGACACACAACAAATCATTAAAACAACAGGGCTGGAGGCAATCAGTCAGTAAAATACACTTTTATGAAATAATCAGTCCTTCTGATTTTCTTTTCTGCCTCCTTCCCTCTGAGAAGCATTGTGAAATATGTTTTCAAATGGACATTTCCATGCCCAGATTGTTCTCAAAAACCTTTCTCTATCTGATAACCTTTTAGCTCTGGTCTGTCCAAAATTTCCCCAACACGCACACTTTGAAATTGGATCAGCGGAGAGAATGAAACACTGCATGAAAGTTTGATGCTGCCTGCTATGGCAAATGTCTTAGGATGCATTGGATCACATCTTTCTGGCATTAGAATGGCATTGCCTGTATTTCTATATTAGTTGTCTAACTTTTAATTTTTTTAATTAATCTCGTAAGCAATCCTTTCCTTCTTTACATTGACTAATTTACAATGTTATCCATACCTGTAATTTTAGACAGCCTCTATTTGTGGGTGGGGAAGGGACGGTTCTCTGAAGGGGAAAAATAAAATCTTTCCAGCATCCTATTTCTCTGCCCTGCTTTCCCTATTTTGTGCCCCTGGTTTGCTCTTCCACTACATTGCACCTGCCATCTACTGGCACATTACTGTAAAAGAGTTGGCATCAGACAGTTAACTTCAGACCCTTTTATGTAAGGGCCTGTACCTTGATCCATTGCCACACCTAGTTCTTGGGAGGGTCAGGGTCATGAAGATACTTTAGGCCCACCCACACCAGCTGAGCCATGACAGTGATAGAAAAGATTTCAGAGACTCCATAATTTTTCAGACACGTAAACTAAAAATTGGGGATAAACTTCTGTAGGCATATCCACAGGTACATAAACTTTATAAACAGAAGTTCCCATAAACACACTTTCTTTCTAATTCCCTTATCTTCTTCTTCTAAAAGCCATGATGAAGAGCAAGCTTACCAGAGCAATTTCCCTGCCAAATTTCAGGTTCCAACCCTCAAACACTTGCATATATGACTAACTCTTGGTGACTAGAGAATGCTTTTTCATAAGCAAGCCATTTTTTCTTTCTGCTTTTGCCCTGGGTATTTATTAGGCCAAAAAATTTTAAGTGGTGCTTTTTTCTTTACCCCATCCCCCCCCCCAAATTATATACATCTGGAGAAAGGGCCCTCCTAGAAAATATGTTCATCAACTTTAAATATAGGCATTTTGGCCCATGCCACATCATTACCTATACTCTCCCTAGCACTCCTTGCAAAAGCCAACTTTATATTTGTCGCCTTTATACTGTCTGAGCTTGGGAACAAGTAGCTCCAAGTGGCTCCTAAGGTGATGAGTATGATATGATGACTTCAAGACCTGAGTTCTGAGGAACAATGCAAAGTGTAATCTTCTCATNTCTGCCCTACGAGAAACAGTTACACAAGACTAGTAAGATAACTCATGAATAATTATATATTATATAATTATATATATTAGATACTATTATATAATAATAATAAAAAAATTATTAGTGAGTAATATGGGCTGCCTTGAGAAGAAAGATGTATCTTCAGAAATGCTACTTCACAACTGCTGTTTCTTCAGGTATCTTCATTTGTTTCTTTGCAAAATGGTCCACTCCAATATTTCAGAAAAATATGAACATTCCTTTGTTTGAAGTCAGATGTAAATCAGCTGTTTCTTAACTAAAGATCTCACTTGTGTCTCATGAAGATCATGTTCTAGACACAGGACAGGAGAAATAAAATTTTGATTCCTGAAAAATTATCTTTCCCTAGAGCAGGAGTTGGGATTTGAGGACTTATTTTCTTCTAGGTCTCTTTTCTGTGCAAATACTCTGTGACTTTCTGAATCTGCATATTGTAGATTCTTTTTGATCAATGTATCTATTTATTACTTACTCAATTTTCCGATTTAAGTATCTCTGAATTTACTCCTTATCTTTAGACTCCTTATTTTTAGAAATTCAGGTCTGTTCAGGGCATTCCCCAAAACATGGCTTAAATCATGAATTTGCATGTGACATCTGTTACTGTACATAAACACTCTCAGAATTACACAGGAACTGTCTAGTGCTATTGTACAGATATCTTAAGCAGACAGTTTTGCTACTTTGAATCCCTACCCAGTATATTACACTGTCAACCACTTCATTTTCTTGCTGTAAATCACTTCTGTTTCACCTTGAATTAGTGTGCTATCAATTTGATGGTAGATTGGAGCTGAAATTGAGTATTTACATTGTGTAGGAAAGACTTTTCAAAATGTTTCTCATGGCAGGCTGACCATCTGCCCTTAGCAACTCTATCCTCAATGTTTTACTTGGCAAAAAATTAGACCATTCAACTTATTATTATAACTATTGATAAAACCACAGCTATTTGAAGATTATTGACTGGTACAAAGGACACAATGAAAGAAAAAAGTATTCATTTGTTCTGCTTGTTCTGGGCTTTTTCAAGTAACACAGACCCTGCGTATTCCTCATTTTTTCTGCTAAACAGTAATATTCATATCAATTCTCTTAGGAGAATGTTTAAAATCAACAATGAAAGACACAGAAATTAATAACTGGCAGATAGAGAACATATTTGTGTGGGCAAGCATTCACAACTTTATCATCCCCTCTTTCTAATTTTTGTTTTCCCTTTTGACAAGATTTGACTATACATCTTTTTCATTATCTAGATTTCTATGGTTGTGTGTTTCAAGTCCCAATTGTGCTTACATGAACCACAACTCAATTTAAAAACTGAAGACTGGATTATGACTCAGTTAGGTACCCAGAGACAGATTTTACAAATATGTTTTCTTGTACATAATGAGTTTGCTGGATTCCAAAGGGCTCAAAGCCAAGACATGGAAACATTTAAAACAAAAGGCATGTGATTTCAAACATTCTAGGTATAAAGCACTTCATCCACTGAACATCACCTCTGCTTTATTCATGATTAAAAAGTTGAAGTTTCTAATCTTCTGTATCTAGATAACCATCAAAACTCCATCTGGAATAACCTCTGTCAGTCATGTTAAATTGCTTGGGCTAAAGAGGCACCATCAAAAAGAAAGCATATTAAGAGGATGAAGCAACTCCCACAGGGCGTGAAAAGGCAGACTGCAAACTCAGGAAACAACTGGTAGCCACTTCATAAACATCTGAAACCAGACTTTGCGTAAAAGATATTGACTTAAATATATGCTAATATCTTCCTGTGCAAAGTCTTAAAATAAAAATTCTCATTAGCTGTGTAAACAGGATCTATGGGATCAGTCAACTTTTTGCAGTTCACAAAAGCAGTAAAAGGGAAACAGCCACATCACTGATCTCCTTAATGGGTTAGACTAATCATGAAAGAGAGATATCTCTTACTCTATGAACTTCAATTCTTTTCCATTTTCTAAGAGGAAATGAACAAAATTTTCTTCCTCTCCTACCTTGTAACTTACCCTAAATTTGTTTCAAGCTGTCATTAGCTTTTACTAAGAGACACCACATGTACTTCTGGGCTTGTTTTTACCTAATATTTCATTAGTTTATGTCCACAATGAAAATGAGACTTTTTTTTTCCTTTTTATAAATTACAGAAAAGAGATCAAGACAATGAACCAGGAAAAAAACTCACAGAATTGAATTTGCCACTATGAATCATAACAGAGCAGCTTTTCAAAAGATATTTGACTGCATACACAGTCACATGTTCACAGCTTCTTAGAACTTATTTAGTACTAACCTAATTTTCACTAGTTAATTTTCCCCAAGCCAAAGATACCACGTACCCTTATTCTGATCTCTTCAGCTCTCTACAAGTCTTTACCTGGCTGCTGTTTTTTGCAGCATAGATACTACAGCACAACAAAGTATTTGTTGCATATAGACATTAACGTGACAAACTCCTTTGTAAGAAGGAGTCTGAAAAACAAAGAAGGTCTTTTCCCTTCATAATATTATATTNGGTGGGAGGGGAAGAAAAGAAAAAAGTCATACTATGGCAGCGAGCTTTTTCCTTACATTCACTAGATATTAGATCACAAGTAACGTGAATAAATAATAATGAGTGAAATTAGTTTTCAGACTTTAATCAGGAGGGAAAATAATGCTGTACCTGAAGACATAGCCTGTAAGCGTTACAGGTTCAGTTCTCTGCTCTACTGCAAATTTCTTGCTCAGTCTCAGCTTCCCCAGCTATTAATGTGACAATGTTAGTTTGTCTTCCTATCCTTTAATCGTTTTCCTCCTCTGGGCTATAAACTTTCAGAGGTACAAGGTTGCCCCTCAGTACAGCATCCAACATAGAAAGCCATGATCTCTTTGAGCCCTAACTGGAGACAAGCCACTTCACAACTCTATTTCAAAGATATTTGACATGAAAAAGACCATAGCAAGTAAAAAGATACATAAATGCAAGGTGCTTTGGAATTTTACCTTGGGAACATATTACACCTTCTAATTTGTGTTGCCCTAATAGCATTTTCTAGGCAGAGCTTAAATCCAGTTTGATCTCCAAAGATTTGAAACTCTGGGTGTCTATAAATAATAGGCATTTCCTCACCTTTCTGGAGTACAGTTCTACACAGAAGATTAATGGAAGCACTCAAGTTATTATTTCTGCTTTAGGAGGCAGCATGACAGCAAAGAAGTATTATGAGAATCCATAACCTTCAAATTCATTCCCAGCATAAAAAGACAAAACAAATCGTGTACATAAGCCATAGGATCTTACATAGCTTGCCTATTTTACCAAGTCTTTTGATGAAATTTGATTATTCACAGAGGGCAAGAAATATTAGAAAGTGTCATTCACTGAGTCTATTTGCATTATGCAGTTATACACCGATCCACTATGAACTTCTCTATTGATTCAGAATCTTTAAATTTTACACCAATTTTGGCTTTAAAAACCAGCATTTTTTAGTTTTGAAAATATGAAAAAATTGCACATTAACGTTTTTCAGATTTTTTTTGTCTTCTTGAATTGTAGAATCCAATGCAAGTGAATTGCTATAAATAAACATTCACTTTTGACCTTTGGCCCACACTCAGTGTCTTCCAGCAGTAAGAAGGGAGAATTCAATAGATTACATCATTACTCTGAGGACAGATTTTTCTTACAACAAATAAAGCACCAGTGTTGCATTTGATGGTAAGAGGTTGTAAACTACTATTACTCAAAAGGACAAAGTTACCATCGGGAATGTTTTAGAAGTCATTAGTTCAGCACTCCAACTGGTTTAAGGTGTTCTTGCACCACTGGTGTTACTGTTCAGGACTAAGTCATGTTCTATTAACAGTGCTGTTGGACTGTGTCAAGACAGGTTTTTTAAAGCTGATTTTGAAGTCACATTGGAAAGACTCATCCATTCACCCAAGGAGCTGGAAGCTGCATGATGCCCTTACTTAGTATACGAATTATGGACAAGTAATAAGCAAGTAAAAAGCCTTACTACACTACAATTTTCCACGTTCTGTTTTCACACAGGTTTTAGTTGTACTTTCAAACCTTACATTTACTGGAAAGTAGTATAAAAATACTGTCATATATTTTTGTAAAAGAGCAGAGCTAGCTGATTGTAGATCCAGCTGTTGAAATTAAATTAAAAATTAATGTATTTTACTGCCACACATGATTTTCACTGCAGTAAGATACGGAAGAACTTTTTCAAAGGGCAACAGTATTGTGGGATTATTCAGAAATCCCAGTCCCTAACTTCACTGTGTGTTACACAGACAGTGAATAAGCCCTCTGCCTAGAAACTTAATCTCCTTCAAGTGTTAATGAATACAATGTTTATAAACACATGAAAGATAAATGAGAAACAGACATAAGTTTAAGTATCAGAGAAAAGCTATGTAATGACAGCTCACTGGATGCGAAAGATTAGGACTTGTAACTTCCCTTTTTGATGCTTCTTGTAACACGTTATTGCTTCCATGGCTGCAAGCTGCCAACACAGACTCTCTCAACAGTACCTAAGAACAGACATCTAAGCATCACAAGAATTTCTTTTCTTCTGTACTGTGTAAGCAGTTTTTGTCAAATTATGCTTTACATACATTAGAAACAATTGCTCCATAAAACAAAAAGTTATCAATAGATGAAAAATTATGATCACATGCGCACTGGCATTACAATGAAACAGCTGGAATCATCTGGAGGAATTTGTGACAATGCCAGTAACAACTGTTCACCATGCTAGTGTATGTTTTGTGGTACTGCATATTAAAAAGCAACCATAATCCCAAAAAAACTCTACAGCGTATGGACATATCACTATTCATTATCATCAGATGCTTTCCAGAGTGACTCTTCTGCTTCTCCTTCAGTGTGTTTCTACTTGCTGGATTCCCCTATTCAACAAACCTAAAACAGGACTGTATCTTTCAGGTTTTGTATCCACACCCAACATACACAGAGTAACTTGCCCCTGTTATGCCAAGAGCTTTTCTCTGGATCTCACTTTAAGAGTTATGGGGAGGAGTGAGAGAAGGGGAAGGGGTTGGGGTGAGAACAGAAGGTATAAAATAACTACTTTATGCAGATATGGTGCTTCTTAAAATCATTATTCTTGGCTTTGAAATTCACCTGTTAGCCTGCAATTGGGTGCTACAGGAAAGACTGTAATCACAAAAATCACTTGGTTGCCTACAGAGTAAAAGGTATCCTTCTTTAGAGAGGAAACCAGAAGTTAAACTAGGACAACTCGGGTTTGGCAGACTAGATTTAACTAACCAGCACATTGTCAATCCACTCATATGGTTCTTCCTGTGGTTGCCACTTCAACTGCATAGACTGCATCTTCAAGTGACACCCATGGAACACTCTAGAGACATGTGGTTACTAAAAGTGAAGTCAGATTCTAACACAATCCTGCATCATTGACAGTCTCACGTTGGACAATCTTCCCCATTAAGTCTGCAGGGGTCAGAACAGTTTCCACAAAAAGGATTTTAAAATAAAAATACAGGGATCATTTTGACGTCCAGGACATAAAACAGGGCATGGAAATCCAGTTTCAGTTTTGACACTAAAATTTAATAGGAGAAGGTTGCTGCTGGGGGGAAAACAAAAAAACAAACAAACAAAAAACCACAAACAAAACCACAAAAAACCCCAAACAAAAAAAAACCCCTCACTCTAGAATCTCAATATATTTCTATTGCCTCCAAAAACCAGAGCAAAAGCTTGCATGTTCCAAATATTAGTTTAACTTTCATGCTCTCTAAATTAGCAAGACTTATCCTTTCACCACTCTACTTATTTGATTGATTTATGAGCTTTGCACGTTGGACATGCACCACTCACTCTCAAAACGTTTGTGAAAGTCAAGTTCCAAACAAGGCAGAATAAGTGAAGCAACAGAGAAATGGCCTGTTCTGTTGCTAAACGCTTAGATGCATCAATTATTACCTGAGACCATTTTTCCTATTTTGTTCAATGATTTCTAGGGACAGCAGGTAGTTTAAGGCTGCATGTTATCAGATTCCTTAACTGGAAAAATTGTAATAATGAATTGGAGCGGAGGGGCTATAACTAATAATGCACTCAATTAAACAGGAGTAATTGAAAATAGCTTTTGGTAGGCTAACAAAGATATGTACACAGGTGAATTTGGATTAAACCATTCTGCCAGTCTAATGGTCAGTCTTGTTCCACTGTTAGCTGTGCTGCTTTGACTCCATCCTAATACTATTCATAAAATCATCTATACACCTTTATTCTGGTTTAATTTTCAGTTCAGTGAGCTTAATTGGCCAGTCCAGGAATCATTCTGATGGAATGCAAATGGCAGGCATATATTGCCTGGAGTGAGACTGTACCATTCATTGGCAACTGTATTTTAGACCCGTTCTCATAGAACCTTTTTCATAAGCATCCTATTCCTTCTAAAGCACAGCTTTAGACTTTCTGGTCCTTGTTATGTTATTTGAAAAACTTATTCAATTGTCATACACTCTTCCACTGAATTTCCTAGTGGAGAAACTGGAAATCAGGAAAAATGAAAATAAGGAGGAAGAAATCTACCCTCTCTCTTTCCCCCTTCAGAAATATCAAAGATTTTGTACATACATTAAAAAAAAAATTCATTTTTCCCTCTTGGTACCATGCTTTGATTTTAGCATTGTTAAACTCACTGATCCTTTTTTTTCAAATCAAACTCAATTAAAAAACTGCATGCACGTGATGTAAATGCTGTAAAATTATGTAAATGCAGAAGAAATAGATGCCTCTTAAGCTTTCAGAATAGTTTATGTCCATTTGAACACATCCTGCTAATCTAATACCATAAAATGTATTTAAAACATTAACGTCTTTCAAGGAAAACACTAAACAAATTTCAAGTTTAACTAAGAGCCATCCCACTATATGCCAACACTAGACATTTTCAAGGGATTAAAGAAGTTGCAAAGCATTCCATTTCAGCACCCTCAGACTGCAGAAATTAGGTACCAGAATTCTGGACAGCCTTCTCCAGGAAAATAATCCTGACTGCCCTAATATCACAGTGGCAATTTTTTTCCAAGAGAACTCGATTGCAGTTGGCTTATCATGGCAGAAACATTGCCAATAGTTTGACAGACAGGAACTGTGCAAAGAGAAGGTCATGGGCTCCCTTGTCTGATTAGACAGAGAGTATTTTACCACAATTGGCTCTAGTCACTGACAGATTTTTATTCCCAAATACCTGTCATCACCGTCACTGATGCATTCAGGGAGAGCAAGACTACAGCCAAACAGCATAATGTGTTGATAGCAGCTGAGACGACTGAGATAACTGAAGAACTTCAGGAACTTTTCCATTTCAATACTTTTGACAATGGAAAGAACTGAAGTTACAGTGGTGTAGTTATATGGCAGCATCTGGCACTGGCTGTTGGTGATATTTATGCAGGCACCTGTGAAATCAAAACAATATATTTAGAACAAAAGTGTCACTATTTAATAGCTGGTTTAAAGCATACATTGAATTGACTAGTCAGTACATATAATATAGAAGTAATGCCTGTATCTCACAATAAGATTACATTCCTTAATGCTATCATAATACTGTCAAAAAAACCAAAACCAAACCAAACCAAAAAAACAAAACAAAAAACCAACCAAACAAAAAACCAACCAAACAAAACAAAACAAAAACAAACAAACAAACAAAACACAACCAACCAACCAAACAAACAAACCCAACCAAACAAAAAAAAATGGAGAAGCTTGGTAGCTTAGTTTGGAAAACCAAACAAGCACTTAGATATTTTCATAATCCTCTGACTCTGTACAAACTGGACTACAAAAAACATAAAACCAATTTCTTTCTGACACAGGTTGGAGAAACACACCGTAAGAATAGCCTGGATAAAATCAAATTCAGATGAAGCTAAGAATGAAAGTCATGCAGAAAAAGTAAGGTTGATTGTGTTCTGAGCTGCCCTGGTGTTGGTGTTTCTATAAAGTTTCTCATTTTCCTACCATTCTACATTGCAGCTGGCTTTCCTTGTAAATCATGGACTTGGTTACATATTTTTCCCAAGGTGATGATTTTACCTCCACAGTCTTTCTTCTCTACCCTATCAACATAAAACTATCTGATTTTATGGGTTGAATACCTACCGTGTCCTAAACCGTTTTCCCACTTTTGACCTATGAGAGTAACCTTTCTCTGCTATTGCCCTGTCATGAGCAGCGTTCTCTCTCAGCTGTGTATGATCAGTAGGTAACTTAGTACGTGGAGTCCTTAGAAGAAAGTTTCACAAGCCATACACCAACCCAGAATTTTCATCACAAACAAACTATTAAATTACAGTATTTACGACAGCTTCCTACTTTGATGAAGCCCTTTCTAGGCCATGTAGTCAGGCTCCAGAAACATTTTATTCACAATCAGAGCTTAACCACATTCTGCAGTAAGTAGGGTCCTCAGCCCATTGTCAACACCACACTCTGCAATTAATCATGCTGTAAACAAATCAAACTCGTGCTAAATGACCATCCCAACTCTAGCCTTCTGAAGAGGAAAAACTTTTGAGGAGATTCAAGCCTTAGCACTTCTCATTATCTCACTTATCATTAGGCAGATTCTTTCCATCATGAGACATTTTGGAACTGGCTTGTTCCAAGAATTGTGTGAGTCATTTACACCTGACCCCCCAGCTTGATAAAAGCTATGGATGTAGAGCACACACGAAGCAGATCTAAGGGTTGAGCTAGTATCCCTTACTCATCTTTCAGTCTAGACAAAATCTTCACTGTCTAAATGGAAAATTCTGGTACCTATGGACTAATAAAACCTCACATCAGAATAAGGAAACCAAAGCCTAATGAAGAAAAGAATTCATTGTTTTTTTTCAAATTGCAATGTCTTTGAAAGGTTGGACAAAAAAGGTGGGTTTCAAATTTTGTCTAGACTTGGTAAAAACCAATCCCTATTTTTTCTGTGCCTGACAAGTATATCCCTTTGTCTTCTCCCTCTCCAGAAATTTCAAGAAAAAACTAGGGAATTGAATCTTGCTCCACTGAAATAACAGCAAGTCTATCCTCTCATTATAATCAAGCTGAAACTATATCCGTAAGTTCCCATATTGAGATTTCCCTGACTCCCAGTACTGCCAACAAAAAAATCTTTGTGCCAGCGTACACCCATTTTCTGCTACAATCTATTCTCGCTCCCACAGTATAGCAACTAATGGATCTGTTCATGGGGGATTCACATTTTGCGTTTAATTCAGGGAGAGATTCTCCATTCAGAAATCAAAGTTAACACTGGGAGATCAGCAAAGAAGTGGTAAGCCTCCAAACTGGGAGAATTTTCCAAAGTGCAGAGTGCAGTTTTCAAAAGTGATTGTATGAGTTAGCAGCAAGTGCTGATAATTTCAGTGCAACTCCTGCTCTGAAGCTGTAAAGTTATTCTTGAAAAATACCACCAAGATGATCACCAAATCTGCTAGGTTGCAACACCAAAATCTGGTGATACTAAAATAGCTTTCCAGGGGAAAAGGGAAAAAGATGGAGGGAAGGAAATTCACTTCAGAATCACAGTTCTCTTTTAAAAGATGCCATTTCTTTAATGACTACTCACCTTGTGACTTCCGTGAGTATCTTGGCCTGCTATAAGAATGTAAAATCTCCCTCCCTTTTTTGCATTATATTTTGTACTTGAACAAACTCATTGCTATTTATTTGTACTGCAGAGGCTTTTTTAATGTTTATTGTTTGGGAAAGCTTAACAAGAAAACACAGAAGTTCTGATTTAAAGATTAAAAATATTGAAGCTTTTACATCAGGAATTCTTTAAACTACTAATCTCCCCACAGCTATTTCTTGCCTAGATTCTTTGCTGATCTGGGACTTCATTTCAAGTAGCTATTATGATAAGATGATAACATATCCACCCAAAATTCTAGATCTCTCCTACCCACAAAAATCAAATTATCCTAAACTGGGAATGAGAGGGAGAAGGGTGGGAGGGCGAGGGGGGAGGCATGCAGAGTTTAAACAAGCAAAATTTCAACAAAATTATTCACAAAATCACCATGTATCTCCTGAGACACAACTGCAGAATAGTCCCTGTCTCAGCATGTGCCATGCAGCAGTGATATTTTGGTGAGATCATGTGCTCAGACTGCTTCAGAGCTTTTAAAATTCACACAGTCCTGGCAGGGGAGGGCTACAGTTCCTTGGAGCTGATCTTTTTATAGTACTTAGTGCCTGGATGCGGTGGTGGTTTGGAATAAAAGGGGCACCACAGGTTTGAGTGATCAGCTCATCACCTGGTGGGTGTATGATCCCCCCTGCCCCCCTTCCACCTGGCCCCAGGGAGCCCAGCAAGGACCCACACAGACCAGAGGAGAGAGGCGAGCAAGAGAGAGATTTATTGTGGATAGGGGTCATTTATAGGCTTCAGGGAGATCAGAAAAACACCAGTAGAAATCCCTGAAAGTTTACAGAATCCACCAATAACAAGTAAGGGTTAACATCCAATAGGAAAGGGTTAATAAAGGCCAATAAGAAGACTTCTAGATATCTTCCCAGCACATTCCTAAGTAGAGATAACAGTTTTCTAAAAGCATTTTGGGAAGAAGAAGCTGTGACTTAGCAAAAACTTACAAAAAAGCCATTTTGAAACATGTTAAACAACATTAAATACTTCTGATTTTACAGCATTTAGGCTGTTCTCTTCATTTCTCTTTATTAGTCCATTTCTGACAGGAGTTTTTCCACCCCACATAAGGCATGTCGATTCCCACACCTGGACAACAGAGAAATGAATTCAACATCCATGGACAAGAAGGAATTTTTATGGCTATCATGTAATAATTTTTTTTAAAAAGAGAGACTAAACCCAGGACCTGTCCTTGCAACAGAATGATCAGACAGGGTAGAGTGTAAATAGTCTCTCTCCATCTTTCTTGTAGGCTCCCATCAGATACTCTAAGGCTACAATTATGGAGAATATGAACTAGTTTTGGCAATACCTAGGAGAAGGTAAAAAGAGAGTTGAATGGGAATAATGACATGAAAAACTGCTGATCAGAACATCATGGTTTCTAATTATATGGGTCATTTCAGACATTCATCTGAATTAAGAGTTTTCTGTTTGTCACCAGCTATTGCCAAATGGACCAAACTAATAAAAACAGGCTTCCTTCTACTCAAACAATTGCAATGCAAGGCTGCATTTTCATATTCAGTCCTTCTGAAACTAATTTAAACAGCACATTTTCCCTTTCCCTCTCTCCTCTTCAGACTATTCCCAGATTACACCTATGGACTGCATCTGCACAAAAGCACACTGAACTAGCAGACTGAGCTGACTGAAAATAAACACCCACATTCTTTCCCAAAAGACAATGTGTATGGTAGCCCCAAAGAAATGCAACCAGAACTGCACCTTAAGCTTAATCAAACTTTTTAGTTTTAAAACACTCAATCATCCCTGTAATGACAAGGTCATGGTTCCTTACCCAGCAGTGATTGTCATTTCTGGATGTTTTTGAGTTCATGCAATGAACTAGTTCAGTACATTAGACTGGCTGGAAAACTCAGCCTTTTCTTTCTTCCCCTGCCCCACATTTTAATTTTTTGGTGGGCACAGACTCAGAGAGAGAAAGAGGAAAAAATTAACTATTTCACTTGGATCAGATCATTGGGTTGAATAATTTTTGGCAGCAAAAACATTTGTTCCATGACAAGAGAAGGAGCAGTGCAGTAGCAGGAACCAGTGGGCAAGACCAGAGCTGTTCACAGCAGCTGAAGCAGTGCTTTTGCAAAGTGCCATTTTTGCCAAGCAACAGAAAGTCCTTTGGAAGGATTAAGAATATTTTAATTGCACCATCAGAGTAAATTCCTGCCTGATGAGAAATAAAACAACATCTTTACTCTAAAAATAAATTAATAAATTTGTGTAACTCTGCATTCTGAATGTATCCGTATTCTAACTTGCACTATAAAAGCAGATTCGGGATCTTTCCTTCTGGCATCAGCCATCCTAAATGTAATGCAGTTAAATGATGTCTTCACTTAAAGCTATTGTGAACTGGCCCACATCTTAACTAGAGTCAGTTTTTATCAGGATTTTTGTACAAGACATGCAGAACATGCACCTCTGTCTCAGGTTATGAAAAGCATAACATAGTATATGAGAAGAGTATGTGGCCTGAAAAGTATGTGGCCAGATTTTCATATCCCATGTCAAGTTTGCTTATGTTTCAATTAGAAAATAATATTTTTAATCAGAGGAACTTTTACAGAATGGAAAATGGAACTGTGTTCAATTTACAGTAGTGATCACCACACGCTTTATTATAGACCTTGGTTTAGTACACCCTCAGCACTAATTGCACAGTGGCAGTCCACACATTCATCAGTAAAGCCTCTGTAACCCCAACGAAAAATTACAACATTCACCTGGCTGTTTCACAGCAAAAATTCTACCAACATGGCATGAAATCTCATCTTTAATCCTGAAATGTCTTGAAAATTTCTAAGAATCCCATTTAAAAAAAAAAAATGAAACCAACTCCTTCATTCTAATTTAGAAACATTTATAGCTTGCCTATGGCAGTAATTTGCTGGCTTCTTCATAAGGGAATGACCGTATCAAGAAAATCCACTTTTTGCAAATCCAAAGTCGCCATTTTCTCCTGACCTTAAAACAATCTTGTGACTCTGCTTGACTATACAATTTCATATGTGAAACATATGAACCTATATAATGCCTTTTTTACTTCCTCTGTCCTATTGCTATTGCATATCTGGATTGTCGTGCACTTTTCCTCCAGATCAAAGGAGCACAGCGTTTCAACTAGCATCTGGTCTTTTCAGCAAAACTTGTTTCCGGAACTCATTACTGTCTTCAAGAATTTTAATACCTCTTTTAATTTACTATGGCATCTTGCTACCTTTTTGATTTCAAACAGAATATGGACAGATTTTCTTGGCCTCTCTCCAGCTATGAATTAGGAAGAGCACTAGTGGGGTGCTCTTTAATCCCTTGAAAAAGTACACTTAAATGCAGAATAATGGATCTTAAGAAATGTGCGAAACTAATTGTATGATAATAGATTAAAAAAATCAAAGTAGTAGTGATGCCACACTCATAAACTTTAACACTACAAGAAAAATAAGGCCTGAAGGAAAAGATATTTTGAATTACAACACCTGATACAGATAGAATAAAGTATTATTAGCATTTCTGTCAAAGGAAAATTCAGCCAATAGATTGTAATGTCTTATGAGTGTCTTCTGACCTTGATGGTTCCACCAATGGTTAAAATATATCACATTACCCTCCAGACAAAAGCTTTCACTGTATCAATCACTGTTTTGTCTTTCATGGATGTAATTTATTGCTCATCATTAAAATAAAATTTAGAGATAATTTTTCACTTTATTTCTCTGGGTTTTGCTTCCTTTTACATGATTTAGGGTAAAACTTGCCTGTTTTTCTCAGCTTTCTCGGTATCAGGTGTAGGTGGCAATGGGGGTTTGCAGGCTGGGGCTGGGGCTGCCCCATGGCAGACATGAACAGTTCCAGCCAGCACCAAGAGATGACTGCAGGGCACAACTGCAGCAATGATGGCAGCGCTTCCGGGAGAGTATGTTTAACAAAGAGCAAAATCCTGCACAGGGGAGTGGGAAATGTAAGTGTGAGAAATAATCTTGTGAACACTGAGGTGAGAGAAGGGGGGGAGAAGGTGCTTCAGACACCAGAACAGAGATTACCATGCAGCCCACGGAAGGGACCTGGGGTGGAGTAGGTATCCACTCTGCAGCCCGTGGAGGGCTCCACTAAAGTGGCAATGTCCTGAGGGAACTGCAGCCTGTGAAGGACACATGCTGAAGCAGGCTTATCCTGGTGGGCTGCAACCCCTCACGAGGGCACACACAGGTTCTGCTCTGAAAGGACTGACAGCCCTTGCAGAGATCCAGCACTGAAACAGGGGAAATCGTGACAAGGAAGAAGTAGCAGAGTGGAACTGTTATGGACTGACCACAACCTCATCCCCCTGTGCTGCTCACAGCAGGGAGCAGGTACAGGAGTCTGTAAGGAAGGAGTGAAACTGAGCCTGGGAAAGAAGGAGGGGGTAAGGTGTTTTAGTTCTTCTATTTGTTTCTCACCATGCAACTCTGGTTTTAATTGTCAATATACTCAATTAATTTTCCTCAAGTCTGCTTTGCACCTGATAGCAACTGGCAAATGATCTCTCTGCCTTTCACTCTAAGTAAGAGATTTTTCATCTTACTTCCTCCCTGCACTGTCCTATTGAGGGGAGGGAGAGAACAGAGTAGCTGGGTGGATATCTGGCAGCCCACAGAGGGCAATCCACAGTAGTCTAACAAAAATTTTCTTTTCAAATTCAAGTACCACGAAAGTATAATTGAAAACATTAAAACAATTTTACAAAGTTAGTTTTGACTCATGAATTGCTGTAGTTCTCTTTAAATATTTTATTTAGCTAGCCCAGATCCCACTTAGCCATGTCAGATTTGGACAATTTTTATGTGCTTCTCACTCCAGGAAGGTGACTGCGGCAGGGAAGATAAACTCCATGCCAACCAAACAGAACTTAAATAGAGACACTGGACTCAGAGCCACGTGGAAAAAATTCGGTGATGTTGGGAGAGGAAGTCCAAGAGAAGGGGAAATTGTAGGTCATCTTTCTGTATGGACGGCTAGACAGAAGCAAGAAAAAGACACATCAAAGATGCAGTAACAGATTCAGATCATTTGGTTAATTCCCACTATGGGATAAAATTCTGAGAAGTTTCTGTGTCAGGCTATATGGACTATGTAAGTGTATAAACTGCAGGAAGACATAGCATGGACAGAAAACTAAAATCAAACCATGGAAGGAAATAGCTTAAAAAACCCCTAAATGCTTCAATTCTTTTCAAGCCTGATTAACATCTCTGTATCCTTTGGACTATTTCCCTCAGTCTAAAACTCTCAATTCTTCTAAAAAGTGCTCTGTTTGCTATTTTGCAGCTGTCTGTGTCAGGACGTATTTTGAATCAGTTTGAAATCAATAAAGAAACTTCACAGAGACTTTGGGCATACAACTCAAAATATACCAGTCAAACTAAGTCACAGTTTTCTTCGTACTTTCAGGTTGGATAGTGTTCACT
Source organism: Oxyruncus cristatus (assembly GCA_013399855.1). NCBI lineage: Eukaryota > Metazoa > Chordata > Aves > Passeriformes > Cotingidae > Oxyruncus > Oxyruncus cristatus. The sequence continues at coordinate 1,555,145 of VXAY01003830.1, read as the reverse complement.
GGGCTTTGTTTTTAAATCAGAAAGTTAAAGATCTTTCTTTAAAAAAATTCTTTTTCTACTTTTCCTTAATATTTCCCCTTCAGAACTCCTGAAAATGCCTATCTTTAAGGCATCTGTCCTAAATTTGCTATTGTAAATAATGATACAAAGAAGCATTTCATTTCTTCAACAATTTCAAGCTCTTCAGTGTCTGAATGATTCTTGCTATCTATTGGAGACCCCTGCTGTCTCCTTCCCAGAGTCTCTCTTATTCTGGATGTAGTGGGAATTACTCTTTATAAGATATAACCTCCTATGTCATTACGTTGCCTTTCCTATTCCATCTTTGTCTTCTCTTTACTTTCTGTATTACAATGTCAGCTTCATGCTGTAATTTCTACAATCTTGTACTGTCAATGCAGCTCTTATTTTCACATAGAGCTTGTATGTTCCTATTTATATACTTTTTCCCCTACCCAAGACATAACAATCATTACTTCTAATGAATACATACTACCTTTCAATCATGAGTGCAATTTACCCTTCAACACAACTCACCCTGCTCGTGTTTCTTTGTTATTTTCTGCTACTTGGATTTCATCCAACTTTTCCGCACTTAAAGGCTTATGGTTTAGGTAACATTTTTAAAACTTATTTACACAAAAGTTGTAAAAACATTCATGAGGGTGTAAGCTATTTAGATACAAACCATTTGAGCCTATTTTAAAATTTATAGTAATTGGAGGCTTTTTTTGTATTATTACTTAGTTCTGAAAAACCATTACAGTTTTATGTCACTCAGTTCTATTTTTTTCCCTCATGGAATGCTGAAACACTTAGGTCACAAACACCACTGATGTCCTTTTATCTAAATAACAAATTGAACACTTGTTTTAATCAGAGTACCTAGTCATCCTTCCAAAATTAAATCTATCTAAATGAGAGGATTACATTTGTTTTATAAGCAGCCCAAAATTATAGATGCTAATGAAAGCATTACAAATAAAAAGAGTGTTCTTAACTTTATTTTCCTGCATATTTTGAATCACTGAACTGAATATTTGAGACAGACATATCAGGATTTAACATCTTTCACTGGCTATCCAAAATGAGATATCCAGTTCTAAAAGGCACTGAACATTCACAACACACAAAGTATTAAACTGAATCTTCATCTAAGTAGAGGTGAACTACTCCAATAAGCATTGGTTGGATGCCTCAAATCAGAGGTCACAGGTTCAGGAAAAGTCGCAGAGCCTCTCTGTCAGACCCTAGGTGATTAAGAGTATTCTTAAGTTTAGTGCTGTTTTCAAGATCCTGATAGAAGAAACTGCTTAAAGTCTTCATATCCTTGAATGTGGGGATAAAAATTAGCCTTAGACTACACTGACAATTTTTTCAGAACTACTGAGTACCAGCAGACCCTTTTCAGATCAACAAGAGAGGTAGGTGTCAACTGCTTTTTTAAAAGCAATGACTTTTGCTTATTTGGAATTTCAGTCTTGAGGCTAGGTACCTCCTCTACTGAGAGCATCTTTTAAGCATGAGCTGAAGTGCTTTCTGAATAGGGATGAGTTGGGCATATGCTCAAGTGTTGTTCTCAATAGCTGACTTCCCTTTTTAAATGTGCCACTCTCTTGACTTCTGTAGCTCCTTGAGATTTAATGTGAGCCAAGACACATTGTCACCATAATACTGGAAAAATAAAAAGCTTACTAAAGAGACATCTGTAAACGAAGCAGGTTCCAAATTCCTCATGGCCAGGAAAGTGCAGCAAAAGACATTGAAGTAACACATTGAATGAAGAAGAGCTCAACACTGTCTACTCGTTTCTGGTTCCTGCTAGGATTCTCCAACTGCACATATTCCTTCTGTACCTATTGAGGTACATTTGCATAAAATCAAAACATCGAACATCCACTCAAGCTGATGCCTAAAAAGCAACATAATGTACATAATACATGTCATCTGCCTTTGATTAGCTCAAAACTTCTGCTAGAAAAATAGACACAATTCACTTCTGCAACTGTCTTTTTTGATAGCTAGGTAGGAGTAATTTTAATAATTATTCCATGCACAAAAAAGAAGTTGTAGTTAACAAGAAGGTTATAAAACGCAAATCTCATTGTTCAAAAGCATTTATTTTCTTCAGTGATGTACACCAGGCAACATTTTCCATTGTTTTACGACTAAAACACAGGTCCTCTCACACAACTAAAGCATTCCTTTATTATTTATTCACTTTCTAAAAAAACAGCATAAAATCTGTAGTGTCAAGATTAAAATTAATCTCTAATTTTTAAAGATGGAAATTTACTAAGGAGTAAATTTACTAAGGAGTAAATTACTCTACAACTATCTTTCCGTAACCTGATGCCAACTTCTGCCACACAGGCTATTTGCCAAAAGAAGTCGCAAGATCAGCATTCGTTTTGTTGCGGACTCCCACTTATACCTGCACTCTGTTAAAAAAAACCCAACAGTAAAAAACTATAGGGGTCTCCTCTATCACAGTAAAATTTTGTAACATCAACGTAGAAACTAAGTCATCGGTGACAGAATCATCACTTTCCTGACACCTCTTCTTTCCTTTGCAACCAACAAATCATCTAAGTGTACCATGGAAAATAGAGAGGTCATACCTAAAAGAATCCACTAAGCACTCAGAAAGTGAAGGAAAAGACAAAAGGAATACTTAACTCCACACTGTGTTGTAAAAGCACAAATTTTACAAACTATCAACAGCAAGGTCCTCATTTCTAATAGCGTCTCTTGACAAGATTAAAATATCCTTGAGGAGCTGACGAGTATTTCTGTCTCAATAGTGCTACCACAGTCAATAAATTTTTGGTAAACACTGTATCTGTAGACACTACAAAAGAAAAAGTCTGTATGAACAGCAATACCTCCATTACTAAAATGCAAAAATGATGAAGGAATAGAAAACAATGCAAAAAAAAGCTCCTCCTTGATGTGCAAAAACTAAACATTTCTCCTTTGCTAGAATGGTGATCCTCTATAGTATACTGCAAAATAGAAACGTATTAAAAAGCACTTAAGCAAAAGCACTGGTAACTTTTATTTTAGGTGATAAGGGGCATAAATGATCCCGCAGATTTTGGAAAATCTGGTTTATCAGAAGCGATTTAGATATGAAATGTAATGTCTTGATCCCTACAGAAAGGGTTAACAGGAGTGCATATATACAGCTTTAAATACAGCACAAAGACATAATCTCAAGAGAAGTAGTATTAAGTTTGTTACATTTACATGTGGATATACATTTGACAAAATCATTTGTCCTGAGGGCTCACATTCAGGTTTCAGTGACAGTAGTGGAAGCTTAAAGATACAAGTAAGGTACTGTGGAGTAAGTTTCTAACAGAAGGTCATGACTTTTCTTAGGTTAGCTGACACAGCCAGAAAAGCATTTCATAAGACAATTGAACTGATGCAATGGTGCAATACTGCTTCCTCTCCACCATGTGTGCTTGCCATTTTCTTTGAAACAACTTTTGTGCCAAACCACCAAGGAGTAAACTCAGTCAGTGTTAGAGCCAAGTCAGCTCATGAAGCAGACAACAAATACCAGTGCCTAAAAAGCATACAGCTCTGTATGGTTCCGAGCAAAGGAAGTGGGGACACCTTCTCAGCACCTCCAACCTCTAAATGAAGCCCAGCTGACTTATGTAGGGAAGAGGGAAACAAGCTTTTGAACAGCAAACCCCATCTGTGGATCTGAAATTGAAGTCAGACACCAGGACTAGATGAAAACAATTGCTCTGCATTTAATTTCATTCAGCTAATGAATTATACAATTTGAAAGAAACGAGTCACTGTCAACTCCCCCTTGTGCTCCACAGGTACCAAAAGCAGAGGTGATAAGGCTACTGACCACCTGCAGTAGAAAGAAAAACAATTCATTATCTCCCAGGTCACAGAGAGGGGATTAGCCGTGAAGGAAATACAATTCATATTTTAGATCAGAGTTGAAGTGTTATCATAATTATCTTTTTAAGGCAATCTGTACCAGCTGCTGTAGAGTGGAACACCACACCCAGTCTGCCCCAGACACTTTTTGCTCAGAGCAAGTCATAAATTCTAACTAAGTTATTCTCCTAACCAAAGAATATTGCAAAAGGCTGGACATTTCATCAAGTCACCTCATTTTTTGGAGCCCTACTTCTTTCAGCAAGTTTCTTCCAGGCATTTTTCTTCTTGGTTGAGGCACATACTTCTTTAATCCCTTGGGCAGGCACAGCTGAGAGCAGGTAAGCTGAAGAGCCGGAGATGAGGCTGAACACTTACCCGCCATGAGGTGCAAGCTGGCCTGTGTTCTAGATCTGGTGTTTTAATTAGTCATTTCCTAATTACAGGATTCTTTCATGAAATTGGAGACATATTTCTAAAAATCTACTGTTAAATAAACAAAAGACATATATTGAAATTAATTTTAGGATTGATCTATCATTAAAAGCTACTTTCCATGGCATATGAAGTTGGACAGGATTTTATTATTGTTTTGAAACATGTGCATGACTTTAGCACTCTTGACAGGCTTCGTTAAAAAAAAAGATTAAAAAATGGTAGATTTCACTTGACTCAGGCAGGTATCCAGATGTTTTTGGTTGATTGTTTCTCTGGGTTTTTCTAACAAATATGTTTTTAATAAGTGAAAATGAATGCTAGCTTGGTTGACAACATTCAATTATGTACCAATACTGTTATGTTCAAAACAAAACAAAAAAAAAAACAAAACACAGTGCTTTGTGAAAGACTTGAAATAGTTTAGGTTATGAATAGGTCAGCATAGAAATAGGCTGTGCCTGAACCATTCCAGTTGTTTCTGTTTGATTACCTTTCTAGAACAGCCATATTACTCTTCTGATCTATTTAGTAAGAAATTAGGCTCCTTTTTTCCAAGTGTATCTCACAATGGTAACTATACTCACCTCAGTTTCAGACAAAATTAATATAGCAAACCCCTCCCTGTGAAATCTATCTAGAAACTATGAGGAGAATACAGCACCACACTAAAAAGCACGACACTGCAAGTACACACAACCTATGCTTTGTAACATGAAGTTTTCTGCTTGGCAGTTTGCAGGGGAAGCTTAAGATCAGAGTGTTGATCTTCAAAGTCCTGGCTAACTAAGGACTGATCAGTCTAACAAAATGATTGTTTCACCTAGGGAAAATTTAGTAAGAAATTTCTAGTATGAACTTCTGCTGGTTTATTTCATTGGAGAGTATATTTTTTTTTAATTATCAGTCAGAATAAAGGTGAGAAAGATAGACTTTGTGTATGGATTAGTAGCTAAATTAATCTTTAACTGTATTTGGATATTTATCACTTTCTCAAATTCCCATTCCCACAACAATTTCAAGTCATGGTATTCATTATGCTGTCTTTGAATTTCACATGATTGCAGAAGATGACAGTGACTGTAAATCACTTTCTGTTGTATCAATGCCTTGGCCTTCCAATATCTGGACAAGAGTTTAGAACTTACCATTTTTATTAATGATGGCTCTGTATCCTCACCTGGCTGCACTCTATCTATTATAATCCATAACAGACCATGCAGAAGCCTAAAACAGATCAACTTTAATCAATCATAAAGTCACATGCTGATACCAGGTTTAAGGTGTACCTTTGGAAACTAAGTGATCAATCACAATGTAGAACAAAACGCGTATTAACATCATCTTTTTGTTGAAATGACCCCACAAATACTTTTTTAAATAGTTACAGACAAGCTGATGGGTCTGAAACAAAAGTCAGTGGCTGCAATTCTCAAACAATTATCCTATGACACGCCTTGTTTCATCCTTCCCATTCTTGAAAGTTTCACTCCAGGCGAGGCATTTAACCTCTTTAGCCTCTTGGTCAGTTCATGGTTCAATTTGACAACAAACATCTGCTTAAGATGCAAGCAACAAAGTGTAAAACCCCATAATGGTCGTATAAAAGGCATAAAGCTGAAAGTCTTCCCTTTTTTTAAAGTTTTAAAAGTACATACATCCATATCACCATGTTAATGAAAAAATGGCTCTATACTCTATATAGTGAGTAATAGCTTTTGGGTATCTTTTGGATTTCAGCTAATACATCTTGTATGTCAGAAACCTAACAGTTTTCTTGCCAACCTATGCCCAGGCTTCATAAGAAACAACAATGGAAAAACAGGGAAACTGATGAAAACCATATTCTGGCTATTGAATATAGTGAAAATTCACCATGTGTTTCTCTTCTAAGCAATTAATTTTTCCATATTAAATGCAATTATAATTTTAAATTTCTGCTAGAGAGGAAAAGCAGAATGGTTTTAGTGATTATGTTGACTAGTGAAAAAAATGCATTTTTATATGAGGACTGCATTGCCAGAATTTTAGAGCAGCTTTTTTCACTTTCTTTAATTTTGACAGAAAATATAGCTATAAGTGAGATAAAGAAACAGAAGCTATTGCTGGAAGAGAAAACACTCTCAAGCATGAACTCAAGCACCAACAAAATTATTAGTTACTGTATTAGTCTACTGATGCTTGCATTTGCATGAAAAAAATACAGTTGAGTGGCTAAACTCCTGGTCTGATACTTAGGTCTGTTTATGCTCTTCTAGGCCATTCTGAAAAGCCAAAACCATTTTCCCTTTGAATTTTGAAATTTTTTTTGAGGACAAGAATACCCCTAAAAATCTACCATGGGTCTGTTGCTGCTATTGCTCCTATATAATTGGGCCTATTCCAACTTGTATGAGTAATTATACGTAAATTGAGCTAAAAGACAAAGTGATTTATCAGATCACTGCTGGAAGTACTGGGGATTAGAAAGACACAAACCTATGGACCGACTTCGGATGCAGTTACTGGATACCTTAGCTCCAGTAGATAAAAATGTCTTTAGTATGAGCAGTACAAGGCAGGGAGAGAGAGGCATGGAATTCCTTGTTTCTCTGTCACTTGTCACATATCACATCCAGCTATCCCCGCAGTGGTTTTCATATTGCTCTTTCCTACCAAACAGAAAGCTGGGCCAGACTAGTTCTTTGTAGATTCTAGTAGTGGCAGAACACCAAACACAAAGTAAGAAATGCTGGGTAGAGGTAAAGATATTTATTTCATGTATGAATTGAACAAAGTTAAATGACAATAGAGGAGATTAGGATAACCTCTAGGCTGAGCAGGGGACTGCAAATAAATTATGTTGCTCAGTTTCAAACGTGTACTTGAAAAACGAAAAGACCCAAGGTTCCTCTGCATAATAAGAATATTTGTTATTTAGGAAAAGAGTAACAGATGCAAGCAAGAAACATAAACGCCTAACAAGTCCTCTGATACACTGCCTCGCTTTTGCAAAGACGCTTTTCCACTTCATTCTTCCAAGCAACGGTTGGCTCTGGGAGGGGTTTCACCTTCCTGGCACTTGTGCAAGTGCAGGGAGGAGGTGAGCAGGAACCCATCCATGTTCATTTAGGATGTGTGGCTTTTCCTAACTCTGTCAAGCACACTCAAAATAACCCACAGGTGGAAAAAAAACTTGTCCCTTGTTTCCACCCACTTTGCTCTTTACTCAGTTCTTTTCCTAATGTCTAAGGAAAATGTCTAGGAGATGTAATGCTCCCCGGAATCCCCAGAACACCCTGGAGTTGTGCAGCCAGGCTGTTCCTCAGATGAGGAGCTCCTCAGATGAAAGCCTCTGCCGGCCACCTCTTCTGCCACCAGTGCCACCGCCCACCAACACACGGGGGTGCCTCCCCGTCCTTCTCCGCAGCCGCCCGTTCCCGGCCTCTCCCAGCGGGCGAGGCCGGTGCCCGCGTTTCCCCGCGGAGTGCCCTCTGCCCCGCTCCCGGGGCCGCTCCCGGGGCCGCTCCCGGTGCTGCTCCCGTCCCTCGGGGCTCGGGACCCGCGGCCTCGGCGCCCTCTGGTGGCGGCGGCGGCGGCGCGGCGGGAGAAGCGGCGCCGGGGCGTCTCAGCGGCACAAAGGAATAGAGGGATATTAAGGATACATAGCCATGTGCACACCAGTGAGCGTAGGAAACCAAATCAGATGTTAATACCTCTTGTCCCAGTGCATACTCCGTCCAGTTGCAGAATGTTTCTCTAGGAAGAATGTCAACCATTGCTTGCTCTCCTCCTTCCTGTCCCCTCCAATTGGCAGTATTACAGAACAGGGTGTCTGCTTTATAAGTCTCCCACTTTACTGCCTAACTGCAGTCTGCTTTCATTTCAAAGAGAAAGAAGTGCCAACAAAGTTGTGCTAATACTTGTCTTGGAAAAACATCTTTTATTCTTTACGATAATTACTATTTAATGTGGCTTTTTTTCTGCTAAGCATTGACTGACAGATGAACAGAATATACTGCATATACTTCTAAATTACAAGAATAAACACTACTAAACCTATTGGTTCACCTAAGACTCCCTTCCCGATGTTTTTGCTAACAGAAAACTCTCCAATGAACCATTCTCATGACCTAGGACCATGGCCTGTGCCTTCAGAAAATATTTAAACATTAAGTCACACAAAATCAAATGCCTCAACAGGAAAAACACTTCACTTGCTTTCCAACAGAGAGGTAACACAGGATACACTTAACTCAGAAGCTGGCCTTTGATAGGGGCCAGCATTATATGTCCAAGAAAAATTCTAATAATACTGGGTAAATGTAAGGAACAAACACCTAGGAGTATAACAACAACTTCTGCCAATGTAAAATCTTGAGCCTTCACAAGTCAGAGGTTGCCACTGGACTATTGTGTCTAAAAGCACCAGTAGACCAACCCCTCATAAGGTTCTCCAAGTATTTTCATATTTTCAGGTTTTGTCATCATCCTGTGGTAAAGAGTTCCATGCTTTTTCTTTTTTTAACTTACTGCCTGATAGGAGAAAAAAAAAAAAAGAAAAAAAAAAGGCAACTCCTGGTATAATGAAAAACAGTGAGTAACTGTTCTATTTCACCAAGACACACTCAAAATGGTATGAATGTCTACCACAATCACTGACTCCTAAGCCAGCTGTTTTCCAGAAGGAAAACAGTGTCTTCCTTCTGTATAGTGCCTTCCCACATCTAAGTCATTCCATGTCTCTACTGGTCTACTTGGCTGCTATTTGCCTTTTTTGGTTCTACTATTATCTTTCTGAAGTTACACACTGATGTAGTGGGATTTTCTGGTTCGTTCTTTGTAGACTTCAGACAATGCCTAACACCGTTTGCCTTCTTGACAGCCGTGGAGCCAGAATGCTGACTGCAGCAAACCATCAGGTCCCTTGTTTGGCGGCAACGCTAGCTGACAGTCCAGCATTGTATTCAGTAGAGTTAGCATTGTTCCCCACTCTCCAGCATCCTTTTGCATCTGTCAGCACAAAGTCATCTACACATTTTATCAGTCACTGTCTCCCTATGAGACCTTTATGTGATTCCCAGCTATTCATTTTAGACAGATAAATCTGTATTAGCAGAAATGTTGTTACTTCACTGTTCGCTCGTTTGCCTCTTCAGGAAACACAGCAAGATTCCATCACTAGCCTTCTTCACTGTGGAGCCTAACCAGTCATTTTTAATTTTCCTCCTGTCTTTTAATGAACATGTAGTGTGTGAGAAGAGTGTCTTTAAGACTTCTCAGTGAAGACTCTTGTTAACAACATTTTGAAAGGCCAAGTATGTTGTATTAACCAGCATTTTCACTGACTCCTTTCTAATAAATTTGTGAGGCATTGCTTTCCCTTGTAAAATGAAAATAAATTTCTTCATCTCTTCCTTATTGTATCATTCATTCCTATTTACCCACTAACCTACTCTTTACTAGAATTTCTGCCAAAGAACTTCCTTCTGCTTCAAGGACTTTTCAAATAATTGGTGTCATATGTGCCAAATTTCATTCCTCTCCAGTTAGTAACTCAGCAATGTCTTACTTGTGTTATTTTGAAGTCTTGACTGAATACCATATGGTCACAATGTTGATCATTCCTCTTATTAATGTTTTTTATTGAAGCTGTGGTTCACCAGTAAAGCAATTCCAGTGCTAGGGATACTAGTATCAGACCAAAAACATAACACCACAGGAATGCCAGTCCAAATGTGTTCATAGAATTTTGTCTGGTTGGCTTTACACTGGCAGGCTCTATGTTATATGGCATATTATTTGTCTTTCGACATCCTGCATAAAATCAGCATAAAGTCCAAGTTATTCATGCTTATTAAATCAATGGAAATGCATTCACCTCCCTACATTTGAACCAGATGAAACTTGTACTGACGGGTGATTTGCTTGTGTGCACTGATGAAAGAACATCAGCCTCACACTTCATTTAGAGGTAAATTTCCTTATGAGATACACTTGAAAAGCTCAAACCTCTGTTTTACATGGGTTCAAAAGTGATCACTTCAATTCATGGGAGAACACTTATCGGGACTCACTGCGGATCACTGGAATCTGCTGCCATGTAATGTTGAAGTGTCTCAGTATGCTAGACTCAGTTTATTCTTCTTCAGGGCGTGTGCTAATGTTCACAGTTGGATTCAGACACTAAGCAAGAGAGACTTAATTTGATCTACTGCCACCATTCCCATATGGTCTTTAAGTTTTACTTGTCCCAAAAAAATCATTTTTACTCCAACAGACTATCACAGTTTTGCTGGTTTATACCTCATCTCCCAGTTATACCTCATTTCCCTCCACATCAGAATACATAAGAACTTCCCATATACATTAGACCATCTTCTCTGTTACCTTACAGTTCTCTCCAAGAAGCAAAGCTTGGTGGGAAAAGAGAGATCAAAGAGACCAAAAATGAATATAAGGAGTTAATTTACAAAGGCCAGAACAAGAAAAGTAGTGAGGGGTAGTATTTGCTAGTCAAAATCCCCTGCTTTCTAGTCCTCTATGCCTTGGACAGCCACGGTAACACATAGTTACTCTAAGATCAAATTCTTCTGGATCCCTAACGTATATACACAAACACATTTTTGTACGTATCTACACACAGAATTAAGATAATGTCCACATGAATACAGATAAACAAAACACTTGTAAATGGAATCAAAGACTGAGAGGTTATTGATTAATAACATACTAATTCCTTATGTTTCTGATAGGCAGAGGAAAACCTAACTTCAAGTCTCTCTGTTTGGGATGTCTGGTTGGTTGGTTGTTGTTGTTGTTTTGTGTTTTTTAAAGAAACCTGTGGTATTTCAAATTTGTCTTTGAAAAACTCTTATCCTTTTCTCTTTACACAGAAGAAACTACCTCACAATAGAATTCCAAGTAGTCACACTGACTGAACATACATGCAGTCATACTGCTGTTGGAATGTACTGAACATACCAAAATAGAACACATACTTAGAAAGTCCTTCATGGGCTAAAAGCGCCTCTCTATATAATACCAAATCCCAAAGATTTGAAAGGTTAGAAATCCAGACCTAAGGCTGTCCTAAACCACTTCAGCACTGTAGCACCTTGTGTCACCATCGTAGGGGGGAAAAATATCATGTCTCATACACACACAAATGCACATTATATCCATCTCAAAAGAGTTCATCCCAACATAATAAGATAAGAGAGAAGGGTTTTACACTGTTACATCTATCTCAAATAGGTATCTCATATATGATGGGGAAAATACCTGTGGTGTAGCTCACTACACGTAGTTGCCAAAAGAAGTAAATAAATGAATCACTAATAGGATTCAAGTGTGCATGCATATATATTTGTTCTGTTTGGGGTGCAGGGAGAGAAAAAGAGATAAATCTGTATAAGAAACATCACTTAGGAAACAGAACCTATAGAAAGCCTGCACCATTCAAATGGCCTGTGAAGACATTACAGTCTAGGGGACAGAAGAAACAACTGACAAATTAGTGATTTACAATAAGGTGGTTTTTTTAAAAGTTATTTTTTGAGCAAGAAAATAACATATCACTCTAACACTTTCAAAAGTAATCTTTTGAAAAAAGAAAGTCTTATTGAAAGGTTTTTCCTACTTTTACTTCATTCAAGAAAGAACAAGAAAAACACAAAACTGAGCTGTTTCCCAGCTTTTATCTGCCACATATACAGCTCTAAAGAAACAAAGGAAATTCAATCTACAAACATAATACAGCCTAAATAACTCATTTTCAGCCTTGGCAAGCATTAATTATCACCACCATTTGAAAAATATATTGTAATTTTTCACACATGAATTTACTGCATCTTCCTCAACAGGTTGATCAAATGTTCTGATAAGAAACCAATGGCTTGCAATGTGGAATGTGCATGACAAATTGTCAAAAGGGGACACATTCTTTGAGACTCACAGGAACACATTGGAAAGCATGCTAACAGTATGCTCTGTAGTTTTTGATTCAGAATTATGGAGCCAAATAAAGCGTAAACTTACTTTTTTTCTGATACATTTTTCGTGATGCAGATGGACGGGTAGGACTTAATACTGGTGGATTAGTCATCCTCTCTATGTTGTTAAAGGATGCATCTGTAGACCACAAAGTCACCTCCTCTGCAGTGGCAAACAACTGGGTGTTGTCTTCAGAGCCCTCTGACAAAGCAGCATCATTTGTAGGCTGACGACTGAGCACTGTGGCTTGAGTTGGGAGACCAAATGAATTTCCCTGGAAAGACTCTCTAAACATGTTTGAGTCCTTGTTCATTTGCTCAATGTGTGATAAAAGTGTGGTGGTCCAGGAAGAGGGCTGTGTGCTGAGATCCATTGTGGGATCAGTCTTGGAACTGTTTCCAACCATGTTTGGCAAAAGATCGTCATATGTTTCAAAGTCACCATTAACTGTGATGACCTCAGTTCCATTTGAATAAAAGCATGTTTTTTCTAACACCCCTAGAATAAAGGAAAAAAAGCACCAAAATTACCATCCATCACCTGGAAGACCAAGTGTTACCCATCTGTTTTGGCAGGTTAATAATAAATACAATGACACAGATTTAAAAGTAATATTTATTTCCAAGTTAAAATTAAAGAGAACTAAATTTAAGAATGTAGCAACAAAATAACAGTAGCACATAAAATGAAAGTTATGGCTACTGTGGGATAAATAGAGAAACAAATGGTTCCATAAGCTTTAAATGTTTTAACCTTACTTATAGTAATTTACTTATAGACCTCTTACACATTTAAAACTAGAAAGTGCAATTTCAAGTAGCTCTAATATGCATTTGTTCTATTATAGTGTTAACAAGACTGACAATATTATTTTTTCTCTCTTTTTAAATTGAATCATCTCTTGTTCTCATAGTACTAAAATCTTCAGAAATCTAATTCTGAAGCTTCAAGGGAACCAATATATTTTTAATAAATTTTATGTTCAGTAACTTTTAAAATGGAAAGAGATACTGCTTTCTCTATATAGGATTAGTAATTTAACTACCACTGGTAAACATCAGTCCCTGACTGGGAGTAAATCTTCATGTCTAACTTCTACTGGAAGAACCAAGGGGAACTTTTTATATATATATATACACATTAACATTTCTGTTTTTCAACCAGAAAATGTTTCAAATAATTCAAATAATTCATTGTGATTTGGAAAAATCTACTGTGTGTATTTTACAGAAGCAACTAAAAATCTCCCATCTGCAAATTATTTCAGCAGCAAGTTTTTTTGTTTGAGTCCAGGCGAAACAGTAAGAATGAATGTTCTGCAGTTTCACAAATAAGGACCACTACTAATATGATTTGCTAAAGTCTAAGGAATTGTGAGTGGTTGTGCTCAGAAATTTGTTGTGCTTATTTAAATGTAGCTTTTTTTGGATGTTTTGTTTCCAAATAAAGCCTTGAATTTCTCTAATTCAGAAGTCTACTTGGTTTCAAGTTTCAAACTTCACTAGATTTTTTGCAGTTTTCAAGAAGTTAAAACAAGCTTTTTTAACTCCTTTGACAAAGTGTATAATATTTTTCCATAACTCAAGAAGAGCTGAAGGTATTTTTTCACATTATCTCTGCTCGTTGGTTGTCTCATCTCTTCTCTTCCACTCAGCATAAAAATAGAAAAAGTCTCTAAAACCTTGGTCCTAAAGAGCTATTAATAATGATTTAAAATTAAGGTTAAAATTATTAGCTATTTCTAGATCACTCAGCAAAATAGCAGACAATACATTTCAAGACAGGTATACTCTTGAAAGAAATTTGAAAAATCCCTTTGGTTTAATATAGTGGACAAATAAATACTGTGAAGCAAAATATTGAAACTACCCACTGGATTCTATACTCTCCTCACTCAGACTTACTTTGTTCATTTTTTGGAACTACAAATAATACCTATGTCTATCACTACCTATAAGGTCAGCTACTTCTTTCACTGAGATCCCCAAATGCTTGTTTGCTTCTTCAACCCATCTTTCCAGCGATGGCATTTTTTGTTCTATTTGCACAGTTTCCTCATGATAACAACTCTTCTTGACAGTGGACCACACAATGAACTTCTTCTACACAAAAGGCCTTCCCAATTGTATCATCTCAGCTGACAAAGTTTTACTACAATGAAATTTCCTGATGTTTATTCTGTGAAAGATCTTCACTCCAACCAGGGTTGACAGACAGAGATATTTAAAACCCTTTTTTTGAAAAATGTGTAAATGCCTAATATTGTGCATGGATAAAAGGCTGTGCTGCTCGTCTGAAAGGCAGGCTTATTTGATATGGTCCTGCAACGTGATCATATGCCCAAGAATTACATCTGGACTGGAAAAGTCTGACATAGATGAAACCACTCTTTATGTGTGTCATAACACTTGTTCTGATTTCTACAGAAAACAATAGACAAAGCATTAGTTGTGGATAGGTATTAGCAGGAGGTAGAGGAAGACCATGCAAGTATGATTTGAGGACACTGATGTGAAGGAGTGGGAGGAATGCGACATCTACCATGGAATGCATTTATTATTATAAAATAAATATAATTGATTTTCCTTTATAGGACTGTAACTATAAAGCATTCTGTTTTATCAAATAAATAACTGCAATGAGAAGCAATTATGGTTCAATAAAAAAAAAATTAATTTGGTATAGTGCTTACCAGCTATGAAGGGCTTTTTAAAAACAATGTTTCAAGTAGCTTAGAACACTTTTGCTCTTAAAGGATAAGAATGAAAATGCCAGAGGTTTTTCATTCTGAAAAATATGCTAATTTTCACCTTTGTAATATTTGCATACTGTTCATTACTTAAGGATTTTTTTCAGCAAAATGAGACACAGACTACAGATTTTAACACAATTTGAGGGGGATGGTACATCTCTCCATTTTCAAGAAACATTTAGCTATTCAAACCATGCATTCAGTTATTGTTTGTTTTTATACTACACTACACTACACTAGCTATAATCCCCATGAAAAATTTATGGACCAGTCTTATTAGAAGGTTCTTGATGTCTATAGGATTCAGGTGTAATTGTAAGCTATCAGTAGTCTTAATCATGTATAATCTAGCCTTTTCTTCCCCCTTCAATTTTATATTGCCGAGTCAGGTCTTCATAGTCAAGGTCTGGAATGTTAGGTCTTTGACAGTTCAAAGCAGGCACTATTCCTGCTCTCTTCTCTCCTCTGATGTACCACAGGCTTTCGACAAATTGCTATGGTCATGGTCTAAAGGCCAGACTTCCTTCAAAGCAACTGATAATGCCTCTACTTCCATGACTGAAACAACATTCATTCCTTACAAAGTTTTCTCCTAGAGGCTGACTCCTGATGAGAGACTGCAGAGAATGCAGAGCCAGAATGTACTTAAGAGAAAGTACTTAAGAGAAATCACAACTAAACGACACAGATTGTTATTTTCTTCTATGGACCTAAAAGTTTCTTAGATTTTTAGTCAAAATAATGTGTATCTCTACTGATAATTTGCTTTGTCCTTTCTTTGTACACAGTTCTACAAAATTACTTTTTCAAGGGCTTTGGATCTTGAATACTTGAAAAGTAAAAAATTTCTGCAAGTTTTATTAATGTCATATTCTGACACCTGAAGTAGGATATTTTCCATTACTACAATATAACTGTACTGCTCTTCCTCTCTCCTTTCTCCCACACCAACTTTTCTGT
Source organism: Oxyruncus cristatus (assembly GCA_013399855.1). Classification (NCBI taxonomy): domain Eukaryota; kingdom Metazoa; phylum Chordata; class Aves; order Passeriformes; family Cotingidae; genus Oxyruncus; species Oxyruncus cristatus. The sequence continues at coordinate 1,539,115 of VXAY01003830.1, read as the reverse complement.
TTCTTCAACATCAGAGCTTGCAATGACATGCAGGCAACAAAAGAGATGTAAAGGAAAATTAATAGAAAAGTTCTCAGGTGCATGCACATTTTTTCGTGTGTATATGCTTCATTTAATTAAAAAATATTACAGAAGTAAAAGAATAACTTCCTACAAATTCACCACCAGAAACAAAAGACTTTGTTTCAAAATATAGAAGGTCTAATTGCCTGATGAGTTAATTACCAAAGTCAAATCTAAAAAAGTTCATAAGATTCTAAAGGATAGACTGGAGTTTTCTATTTATGTTTTATGCACCAGTGAAAGATACTAGAATGACAACCACAGATTTTAACTTCCTCATTTTTGAAAGAAAAATGTAAGAGCATAACTTCCCATATATTAAATAATTTAGCTGGTCAGGACTATCAACTTCTTTCATATGCTGTAAGACTTCATACCAATATTAGACTGTAACAGAATTCAGTTATTATTGATCTGAAATGAATATGAAGTACCATTATGGATACAGTGTATTCTCAATAACTAAAACAGACTAAATAACACACACTTTAAAGATGTCCACAGAATTTGTTCATTTCATTCTAGTCATCAAACGTATTTGCTTCTAAGCTATCAATGCATAGAAAATGAAAGCTGCTGAGAAGAATACTGAATTATAGTATGTTAATTCAAAGGATGCTCCTGAAGGGAGCTTTGGCAGTTTTAGACTTGGGTTATGACTCCAAGCCTTATTCTTTACCCCTACAGTAATTACAATGAATTAAGAGGAGATAGTCCTGATTTTTGCTACATAAGTAGGATCAGAACAGGTCCCATTTCCCAGAGGATTTCATACATTTTAATGAGTGTTATGTCGATACATGCCTCAGGAGGAGATTGAGTAGAGCTGACGTAAACACACCTGCTTTTTTATCTGCTTTCTCACCAAAGAATGAAAATCTAGGGCAGAGGATGTGAAGGATACAAATGGAATGCTAAACATAAGGAAAGCAAATTGAATGGCATTATGTTTCCTAATTGCCAGACTTGATCTTAATCCATTTCAGACTGTTCTTAGTTCAGAGATACAACCCAAGACTTGTCAATCATAACATACATTAGCTTTGGAGTTTTTTTAACTTCCCTAACTTAAACTAAATGAAAAGAACAGGCCTACAATGTCTTGTTGCAAATCTTTTACAGACTGAATTGAGAAAACAGGTTTAAGTTGTCTTGATTTTGACAGTGCTATTGAGATATGTTTCTTCCTGTGCTTGCTAACTGTTTGACTGTTTGATGTGTATTGAAATTGGTGTATTTAAAATTGGAAAATAGATATATATCTGAATACTTCATACATTATCCCACTTGTTACAGGTGTGTTTCTGAAGTACTTAGGGAAGCCCAACTACAAATATTCTCATTAACAAACAAAAAAAAAAAAAGGCAAAAATCCCAAACCCCCTCAGCATTGAAAGCAGATTATTTTTTTACTTTTGTTTCCCCTAAAAAAGCAATGCTTTAACTTAGTATTACCGTCTTTTTCATGTTGTAGTTGAAGCAAGTTAATGATATGTCAGCCTTCTCTAAAGCTAACAAAAGAAAGACTTTTAAAAACATTTATGGTAATAAATTAGCACTTTTTAACTGTGTAACAGACATAGAATTATTTAACAGACTAAGCCATTATGAAATCTAATATACCTGGAACCAGTTTCCACAAAACATGCTTGCAGTTCTGCATTGATACATATTCCATATTGAGAAGAAATGAACATAGTTTTCCTTAAACAGTAATATTTTGTAGAATAGATTCAGAAAGATTTGTGCCTATTTATAAATTAGATTTCACTTGAAAATAAGAATCAGATTTGCATATAAGTGTATAACCTAAAGGGATAAATATTCCAATGACAGTGATCTAAAGTTCTAACATAAATATCTTTTTGTACTAGTAAAGTGACTTCTGAAAACTATCTACATGCTACACGCTCCTCAAAAGTCTACCTGGAGGAAATCAGAAATGGTTTTCTCATTGGTACTTTAAACATGTTTAAAATACATAAATCTAAATAGTGTATTTATTTCTCTGTAACAAGCAGTCACTAAGTAGATTAATTTGTTAGGTACATGTGCTAAGATACATATTTAATGCCTACAATTATATTAGCACTTGAGAATGTGGTCTTAGTTCTAGTCTCCTTAATCTAGTAAGTGCCGATTTACTCCATTAGCACTCACCTACAAAGGTAAGCAGAATCACCAGCAAAAGGATAAGGGCACAGATGCAAGGAATCAGTATGAGGAGCAAAAGTCGAAGGAACTTGGCTGAAGCCAGTTTCTGAGAGCAACCATCCCCCATATTATCCTCATCTGTTCCTAAGACCTGAAAAACAAAAAAGCAATTTTATCATTATGGTGTCAGTAACTCCTATGTTTTCAGTAGCAATTCCCTCCCTACTACACAGAACAGCTACATGATTTAAATATATGCTATAAATGGCTAATAGATTGTTAATGGCAAGTTGTACGTAAACTTTCTTTCTGGCAGAAAGCCTAGTGTAACCCATATAATTTACTTAACTTTATCCAATATCCACAGACTTACAGCTTCATTGAAATTTCTAAGCATTTCTGATGAACTGGAAGTTGGATAGCACTTCATTTGAAACAAATGGAAAATACATAATAAATTTAAGCAATAAACCTAAATACAGTTTAATTTACAATTAAAAGTAATCCATTACTCATTATTCAAGAGCTTCAGGTTCTTAAGTTTCTTTTATTACGGAATTAAGGAACTATTATAATCGTTGTTTTAAGTGACAACAGAAGTGTTAAGGACCGTTCCACTTATTATGCACAATAATGCTGTCTAATTTTTTTAAGTACTTTACGAAATTATGATTTATGACAGTATTCTGTAGAGTTTGCAGCTCATATTTTCTATTCAATGAATGTAACAAAGAAGAATAAAGAAAAATTATTATCTGAATTCAATTGATCTGCACAAAGTACAATAATTCAAACCCTTGCAAAAGCCTAAACATGTATTTTATATATTTTTTTTAAACCTGACTCCATTAAGACTATGATCTCATATACTGGAGAAATGTCATACTTTTTAAACAGAAACAAAAATAACATTCTAAGTTAATACTGAACAGCAAGGTTGAAGCTGTTAAGAGTTCAATACATTTTTATTTGAAGTTGACTAAAAAATAAAATTTTCCCTGTGATAAGGTGAAATTAGATGATAGGAATATTAATTCCAGACAATGCCTTTCCAAAGGATGACTAATAGTTTATCCTCTTTGTCAGGAAGATCAATCACATCAAAGTTGGTGGTGACAGGAACCAAGTGCAAATGCATCCATTACCCTGACAGCCTCTCTCCAAAGAACCTCAAGTGACTGAGGTCTACAACATATATAGTATTAGTCTCGTAAATGCCAGTCTCTGTGTGTTATCTGGCTCTGCTGTGCGTGCCTTTCTGTAAAGAGCAGGTTTTCAGACTGACTGGCACAAATGTAAGTCAAACTATTTCTTAATTCAGCAGAATATCATAACCACATGAACACAGACTCCTCATGAAGCAGAGCACACTATCCCTTGAAATCAACCCATTTCTGCTGGACCAGATAACAAGGAGCAGGACCATCGTTACACAGCCCAGCGATTAGGGCATGTGGGAGCTTATTCTTAGTTTCTTCAAGACAAACAGATATAAGATCCATCTTATTTTCCTAAAGGAATGACTCCAACCAAGATGCACTCGTTGCAAATCCCAAGCAAAAGTGCCCAACTCTACCCAGTGTAATACCAGGTAAGTTCTGACCCATGACTCCACAAAGAGTTTGTCTTAGGAGTAAAAACCTTATCAATAAATAACAAAATTATATCCATCATTACTTTTAGACTCTTTTTGTGAGGAGGGGATGATGTTGAATATTTTGGAGGTCCAAGAGATCTTAATAACCTCAAGCACAAGTGTATAACTGAGAGCAGTGTTACCACCACTGTTGTACAGATGCCTCAGAGTTAACCTAGGAGAAACATTAAATTTGTGCCAATTAAAACAGTGAGCTTCTTGTGTTTATGTGAGAAATGTTTTCTGAAGTTTACTGGCAGTGTGAATACTACTTATTTTACACAAATGTTCCACACTAAAAGACAACATCGAATGTTTTCTATCCTGTCAACTCCTGGAGGCAATAATAAACCTCAGTCTTTGCATTGACAACTTATTGCCCCAGATTTTAAAATGGACTGTTGTATTCAAATTTGCTTTCGGTGACTGCTCAAGAAAAGAATGTTGCATTGTGATAACATGTTTCTCTAAACACCATGAATTGCTAGTTCTGTAGAACAACAAAGTAAATATTTATAGGCAGCTAAACAGCATGTTGTATTTTTCCCTTCTACAGGAAAAAACCTCAAGAAAAACACTACACCTGTTTAAAATCATCACCGGCAGCTTGGAAGCATAAGCCTAATCTTTCCAGTTTTCAAATTCTGCCAGTTTTCCATCACTTGAATACCTACATTTGTTTTTCCATCAATTTCTGTGATGAATATGAAAATAAAACCAGAGATGGTGCTATTGGTTCCTACACCTTCAATGAGAGTTTAACAAACACAAATGCATTAATTATATCTACTTTTTATATATTCCCCGATGGTGTTTCTTTTCCTCTTGCCAGCAATACATAAATATATGCACCAGTTTAAAGTGCTCTAGTATGACATTGGTATCTACACAAACTTCAGACATGCTCTGTTTTCTCAGTTCTAATAAATAATGGAATAGTGGCACGAATAATGGACTAAAGGCATAAATAATGGAATTTTCGAAAAAAATGGGTCTGTAGAAGGAAATAGGAGTGCAACATGCTTATTCCCTTGGCTCACTTCAAGCTTCTACATTAGTGGCGAAGATAAGAAACCAGTCTTCCTAAGCTCACTCTGTAGTTTCTCTGACTCATTTTCAAGGTCTGTAAGACTGAGGTGCTGGGTAAATACATATTTATCTCCCTTTCCAAGGGAAGGACAAGAAGACTTAGAAGCAGAATCCTTGTGGGCCCACTGAAAGAAATCAACCCTAAATGCTGGAGATTGTAGCATAAAATAGATTTAGCACAGCACTGGACCAAAACATATTCTCCATACTTGGTGCAAGTTCTCTTTCTACTACTGTTGTTAGAAACTCGACTTAAGAAATATTTTTCTTAATTTAATACTGTGTATACTATAGTTAGGAAATGTCGGCATTTCATTTTTAAGGCAACAGGTCATTTGCTTCTAATACAGTCATGTTTTGTATTAAACAAGAACACAGTCAGAAGAGAGAATGCTTAAAAACATAATTTCTTCTGAGAGCTAAAAAGTTCTGTCCCCAATGAAATTACAACAACCACTCCCTAACTGAATGCTGTTCTTTCAATAATGATTGCAATAAAGGAAATAGACCATAAAGTAACACTGAGATAATTTCAATGCAGATTTTAAAAAAATCCTAGGCTTATCTAGGACTGCTGGGTCAGACTGCTCACAGTTCCTTTTCTGAGACTACAGAGGCAGAAAAAAGTAGGAGATGGAAAAAAAGTGTGTAGTCCCATCTGACTACAGAAATACAAAAAATTAATTGGACCAAAATTCACAGCTTATTTTCTGCAAGATGTGGGGAGAATTTGATGTCATAGCTGTCATTTCAATAACATGCCTGTCACATTAAAGCAGAGAAATTACTTATTATATTAAGATTTATGGGTAAAAAAGCTATGGTAACATGCAATTTTCCTTTTAGACACAGGGCGTATCCAAGTTACTAGTCTTGGATATGACCTGAACAGCCTGAATCATGGTATAAGCACTTGACAAAAATATCTCCTGCTGTTATCACCAAAAACCTAACAGATGTTCTCCCAATAAAGAAATATCATTAGGGCTAACTGCCTACTGTCAGTATCTTCTGTGCATGATGGGCCTATACACACAAATGTAGAAGACAACTTGTATCAGAAGCATTAAAGTATCTTGAGCAAGCCATACCAAAGTACTACACAGAGTTTATACCAGAAAGAAGTGGAAAGAAGACAAGTATGACCATGAAGTGCAGAAAGAATGTCATTAGGGGGCAGTAAACAGATGGTTTTGCAGAAGCCCTCGTAATGCCATTGAGGAATCTGCTGCCCAGCCAAGCAATAGTTCATGTATGGAAAATATGTTAGATTACGAAAACTATCTTCAGTTCTTCCCATATCTTTGATATTGTTCCTGTTCTAATATTGAAGCAGTACTCAGTTGTCAGCTCCTGTGATTTTATCAGCTCTCATGATACTGGTCTTAAAGCTCTAGATACTGGATTCACATGACCATACCAGCCATTGCAGCTTTCCCTTCCCCATTGAGGGAAGACGGTTCCCACTTCTTATGGCTACAGAGTAAAAACTGAGCGTGTGAAGTGTTAATGTTTAAGCACAAAACAGCAGATGTATAAATAAAATTTAACCATACTCATTGTTACAGCTTTTTCGATGGTCTCATAATATTCAAATACCTGATAATGAGTAAAAGAAGCTACAAATGGTCTACATTTTTTATCACTTCTGTCCTGCTCACATGAATATTATGAGTCAGCAATGCACCTCTATTTGACTACTTTATAGTCAAAAATATATAACATATCACTTTAACAGTCACTGGAACAAGTTTAAGATAAATCCTTCAAATGTAAAAAGTCATATGCTAAAAACACAAACAGGAAAAAGTTGCATAATCTTTCATTTTCAGTGCTCTAGGAATCAGAGAGCCAAACTGAAATGGACCCTAAAGAATAAATGTTATGATAGCAAAAGAAATTGGATACTAAGCAGCTTTGGTCTGCAAATACAAATAGTACTCAAATTCCAGCATACACAAATTTAAGAACAGAAGTGTCATAGTTATTCTGAAAGTAAATAGTGCCATTCAGAGGAAAAAACCTTTTCATGCAGCAAAGAACAAAACCAAAACAAAACCTTCACACAGAGTAGGGCAGAAAAATAAAAACAAAAAAAAGCCCTTCTTCATACAGCAAAGTAGCAAATATGAGAAGTACGTTATCACATGAATTGTTATCTGCACAATGAAATGCACTTTTCCTGATAGGCCAAGTAATTCCTTGTAATTTCTCCCAGGAAATTCCATATCCTCAGACAAATTACAAATTGCTGACGTAATTCATTCAAAGTTAATCTTGATGATCAGACATCCTTGCCCTTTCATGAAATTAAGCAATCTGAAATACATAGTATCCCAGTAAGGGAGATGTCATATAAAGCTGGGCACATCAGTCCAGAAGAAACATTTGGTTGGTGCTAGATGCCTTGTCCAGCCAGGTTCCTTTGCTTAAGAAGAAACCTGAAAGACATTTAACCTTCCTGACATACATTTTCACTTAAAGTAACAAAAGTGTAACTATGTCAGTGAAGTATCATCTCTGTTAAAGAAGATGCAATTTGCAAACCGAGGTGATTTTTTTTGCCTTTCAGACTACCACAGGGACTCACTGGCCACTTTCGTTCTTTGACTTTTCAAGCTATTATTACTCCAGTTTGAGACACAATGCTGTAAAAATGCAAACCAGGCATCACCAGAAGTCACCTATTCAGACTAATGAATACTGATGTGGTATTCTTAATTTCTGTTGCACAAGGTTGGGATTCTTGACTCCTGATAATTTCATCAGTTTGGTGAGCCATGGAGCCATGGAGACAACTGAGAAATTGTGGAGATAGGCAGGATAAGCTCAGAAAGGACAAGGTGACATTCAGGTATGTCAAGCTTCAGGCATGAAGCCACTCCAGCTTCAGTTTCTGACAGAGCCACGGTAAGTTTGCTGAGACAAAATCCAAACATACCTATGGTGTTGCAATTATGTGTGTGAGACCCTTCACCACCACTTTCCAAGCTACATCTCCTTTAGCAAGTGCCTACAGTGCTGTCCAGTGTGACTGCAGATACCTCAGACAGTAACCCACCCTCACTTTGAATTTTGTAGCTGAGGTACAACCAGCTATCAGAGCCACTGACACAATGAGTTCCAAATCTGTTCTTATCCAGGATGACAGATGAATGCATTTCTCAGTGGTGTTACCAGCATCCAAGTTACTATCTTACAGGGTATGCTCAATTTAAGAGAGCTTGCTTCTAGTGCAACTTCTCTTTCATAATTCATTCTTCCCTTTCTGAAGGCTTTGAGGGAGGTGGAATTAAGCTGATCACTGAGACACAGGCACTACAGCCAGGAGATTTGATGCTCTGAAGAGTTTATTCTCATTCTGTCTAGTTCTTTTGAGAAAGGCTCCACTGTTCTATCCTGGCAATGTACTGGATTACAAAGGCACTTTGAAAACATCTATTTGATATCAAAATAAATAGAAATAAATAATGTAATAATTGGTCTCCGTGAAAATATTTTACTTAGAAATCAGAAAGTTATTGACAAGCAAACTGTTGACCTTGATCCTCCATTACAGGTAATCAATGCTTAACATTTCAAGTAAAAGGGTGGAAGTGGAAAACAAAGAATCTTCTTGGATTCCATGTGTCAATAACATGACACCACTAACTGCTCTCCATCTCATTATAAATGATAATTAGCCAACATATATGGTCAGTACTGATCACTTTTCAAAATTTTAATAGAAGAGAGGGAAAAAAGGATATTTATCACTACTAGAGAACAGCAGTATCACTCTTCAACACCTGTATGTTTTAATCCCTTCTTTTTTAAAAAGAAGTGTTGCTGAACAATGATTCCGCTTTGGCATAAATGATGATGGTTTACATATATTGTATATATTTACAATTATTTATAATTTCACTGATGTAAACTTGTAACTACTATTCACAATGGAACTTTGTTGAATTTTCAAGAATGTTCAGATTGCGAAATAGTACAGCTGATAAGAAACTTACTACAATTCTAAGCTGTCTCTTCTTCATTACTCGAAGCTGGTGGCAAAGATGTGTGGTGTTGCCATGCCTCTTAAGATGAGCAAGATTCAGTAAACATATGGAAGATATCAAAGATTTTTCAAAAACTGAAGTGTGTATGGAAGGCATTCATTTTGAGAACTAGGCTATGGTTAACATTATCTTATATTTCTCAATGCCAGATCATGAACATCCATTCAGCCCACTTTAGCAGGCAGTGGGAAAGTATTTTTGGGGAAAGTAATCTTTAATTAATGCAGAATTTAGACTTCAGGGGTTATTAGTTTTCTTTAAGTTGCTAAGGCTTGCAAAAACTACTTGTAAAAGTTTCCACAGTGCCATGCTGTTTTTCTGAACACACCCAGACGCTACTCTAATGCTTTCCTGACTACCCAGATGTTCATTGCATTGAGGTTTGCTACGCACGTTGAACAGCGGTGGCAAGCCTCTGGCTACACATTGCTGAGAACTACAACCCAGCAGCACACAGTACTTACTTCAGGTTCCTGTTTTGCTGGGAATTCAATGAGCAGATGTCTGGAGAAGAGCCATTAGCACCGGAAAACAAAATTGAAAACCATAAAAAAACCTTAAAAAAAATCCTAGTGGCCTAATTTGTGACAATAAAAAGATTTTGAAAAAACACCGAACATTCTGAGGGGGTGGAGGTATACAGTCAGAGGAAAACCTCCTCTTAAAAGCAACTTTCAAGACTGGAAAACTAGAAGGAACAAAAAGAAATCCTGCCTGTCCTGTGGTTCCCATTCAGTGTATCAATCACCCACTCCCTGTGTAGAAATCCCATCAGAATCCCCCTCCCACACAAGGCAATTAGACCTCATAATTGGACATACCCTTTTTTCCCATTAATGCCTGATCAGTAGACTTAGTCTTCTGAACTTGAAGGTGACCACTACATCACGTATGTGCCATGTGTATTGTTGATTATACAACTGTGCAAACTATTTAAAATCAAAAGTTTTCAATTACATGAATTGAATACAAACTAAAAAATGGCAGGAATCTTCTTAGAAGCATTTGTCTCCTTATGTTTCAAGCATTTCTTATTCATTTTTCACCAAAATGTGTAATTATTCTTACACTATAAACATCTGCTAAGAAAAATTTAAAATTATTATTTGAAGGCATAATTAAACTTTACTGACGTTTTCTGAATTGTGAATAAAAGGATACTAACCCTTGGACCAAGGATAAGACCAGCAGCAATATTAATCAAAGGAAAGAAGATGATGCAGTGTCAAAGCAAAGTTTTATCTGTTCAGCATAGCTGGATTTTTATTTGACCTCCTCCCAAAGATGAAAATGGACTTACACAATGTCTCAAAGGTCAATAACCTACTACCTATGAAATTTAGAGGTGACTCATTCATTTTTCAACAGGATATCACTTTGTTCATGTAATCTTTGAACATTTTGCTCCAGTAAAAGAGAATACAGAAAGAGGAGGATTTTTTTGAAACTATCAGGGCATCTTGACAGAAATAACTGGAGTGGTGACTAGAGATTAAACCTATTCATTATTGTTGAAAATATGAAAAAAGGAGCTGATACAGAAAACTCAAGATTAAGTGGGTTAACAAGACACTTACATTGGTGTACACTTACATTAGTGGACAATGACTTCGATATAGTACTAAAGTTTTATGGATCACATAAGGATTTATGGGATAAAAACTTCTAAGTCACTGAAACAATCACAATCTGGTGAATTATTTTGTCAAAGAAGAAAAATCCTACTGTATTTATGGCTCGGAATATTCAGTTTGTCATCCCTAGAACAGATGCCAGGTTTTCTCCCATTTACATGTTTGTTGGAAATCTCCAAGAGTCACAGAATACTACTATCGATGATGAGAAAAAAGCAAGTGGAAACCATCTGGGTTCTTAGCCCTTCCAGACCACCATCAACATTATTTCATATCTCTGACTTTATAGGGAAAAAGAATTGTTAACAACTTTTAAACACATTCAGTCCTCATTTCAGACTTCCTTTCCATCCTTGTCTACATGCACTACAAATTATTTAAACTTACTCCCTTAAAATGGCTGATCAGGGACAAAACAAATCTTAAAGAAGGCACTTATTAGTTAATTCTTTCATTACATAGTCGCTACAAATGAAAAAGCAAGGTGAGAGAAAATAAATATATTTTAAAAAAAAGAAAAAAGATAGCTACTTACTCTACAGTTCCTGACATTCTTTCAGATATATTATCTACTTGGACAATATTTGCAAATGCAGAAAACTAGCAACTTTCAGACAATAGACTGTCCCTCAATACAATGGCCTGGCAAAAATGCACAAGTTGTTAAGGCAAGGTGGCCTCAGCTGTCTGTGTTTCTTCCTCACAATGCAAAAACGTCGTACCACCTGCCCATGGAAATCCGGAGCAGACACAACCATGTTTTACAGTTATATGCTGTATTATTCCATTAATGCAGAGCTGCAGGTCTGAGAGACATGGGATAAAAAACTCCTCAGTGCTGCCAGTGGTTTTATTCCCAAGAGAATGACCTGACTACTTTCTGAAATCTAATGAGATGAACAATGCAAGGAGCATGTAAGGGATTTCTTACTCTTTGTTCAGAGGCAGTAAGGGGGAAAAAATGAAAGTCTCTTTCCTTGGGAAATGCTTCCCAAGTCTATGGCTATTTTGAAACTAGTTCTTTGAGGTGACAAACAGTAATAGGAATTGCTCTGGGCAATTACTACTACTGCTTCATCATTGTTAAGTCAGATCTCTCTGGCATCAAACAGATCAGTCATGGAAGATTCTAGCACATTAGTATTTAAAACACTAGGTTCTGTATATGGAAGGACTGAGTGTTACAGGTTTTAGGAAGAGAAGAAGGAAAAGACAGACTTCGACAAGTCTGGGACCAGTCAGTCCCAAAGCACAAGCACCATCCACTGAGATCACACTGGGATCTCTCTGAACTACAACACATGAATTGGAGTAAGTGCAATCTGATGGGGTCCCAAAAAAAGGAAACTCTATCTTCATTTCCTTTCCCTTAAGGAAGGTGAAGATAAATTAAATGTTCAATATAGAAAATGTACCTTCTGCAAGAAAAGTGAGCCTTGGAATTCAGGAAGAGCAGTTGCTTACTGGAGCACCTGCAACGATGCAACTTGACAGTCTTTTTTTCCCTCCCAGATTTACAGGAACTGTCTCCCACGGTCAGGACTTGAACCACCACAGCATAAACTTCACCCTTCCAAAGGACATCTGTCAGTATCTGATTTTCAGCCTCTTTTCACTTTCCACAGGGCAAGGTGATAAAACACTGCATTTTGCTGGCAACAATACTAATAAAAACAGAGTGTTGTAAACTGTTGTGGCACCCAAAGAAGCAAATGTTGCAGGGTTTCCGCTCTAATGGCAGAGGTGATGAAAAGGAGCTGAAAGATCACAGAATCACAGAATCTGCCAAGTTGGAAGGGACCCACAAGGATCATCAAGCCCAAATCCTGACCCTGCACAGGACCATCCCCAAGAGTCACACCATGTGCCTTCTTGAACTTTGTCAGGCTTGGTGCTGTGATCACTTTCCTGGGGAGCCTGTTCCAGTACCCAACCACCTTCTGGGTGAAGAACATTTTTCTAATATACAACCTAAACCTCCCCTGACACAACTTCAGGCTGTTCCCCCAGGTCCTGTCACTGGTCACCACAGAGAACAGATCAGTGCCTGCCCCTCCTCTTCTCCTTACAAGGATGTCAAAGACCCAGTGAGGTCTCCCCTCAGTCTCCTCTTCTCCAGGCTAAACAGACCAAGTGACCTCAGCCTCTCCTCATACAGCTTCCCCTCAAGGCCCTTCACCATCTTTGTTGCTCTCCTTTGGACACTCTCTAGTAGCTTAACATCTTTCTTATATTGTGGTGTCCAAAACTGCACACAATATTCAGTTCATCCCTTCATGATTTGGGAATAGGGGAAGCAGGATAGGGTGCTCCATGGCAGAGCAAATATTCCCAAAAGGACTGCCCATGGAGGATCCACACCAAAGGAGAGGATGAGTGAGAAGAAAGGAGCAGCAGAGAAGAACCACAGTCCTTCCCTGCACTGCTCATTGCCTGACTGAAGGGACTGAGTGCCACCTGTGGTGAAAACAGAGGGAAGAGTCTGGAGTGATACTGAGCCTGGCAAGGTGAGAGGAGAGGTGTTTTCCTGAAGTTTTAATGCTTGCTTCTTCTTTTGTTGTTGTTTCAGAATACCTGAATCAGTAATTAAATATTAATTTGTAATAAACTAATTAACTCCATTAAAGTCTGTTTTGTCCATGATGGTAATTAGGAAGCAATCTCCCAGACTTATCTTGACCCATGATCTTCTCATTCTCATTCTTCTTATTTTCTCCCCCATCCACAGAATGGGTGAGGGGTGAGAGAGCAGATGTGCAGGGCTGAGGCCATCCCACCACCACCCCCAAGGTAGGTTGTGCTCCAGCAGGCACCAAGGGCCAAGAACTGTGACATGATATACTTGAAGGAGAAGGCATAGCAGCAGTCAGACAGCACTTTCTGTCTTTAACCTGCAGATATTCTGATTTCACAGGTAAAACAACGAGAAATAACAGCATAATGCACAAATTAATTGCAGGCATTGCTTTAAATTATAATGGTTTATAATTTAAACAGCCAAGGAGACTCTATCCCTCCAGGGGAACACTTGTCTGCACAAGGTAGGCAAGGATGGAGTCTAATTCAGACTTCAGAGATAGTGACATTCCCATCTCTTTTTGAAACGACGAGCTCTTGCTTGACAGTCGTCTCATTATTATTTTTACATTTAGGATATCAAACAATTATCCCCATTTCTTTCATGTTTGCTGATTAGAAAGACAGGCCGAAATTAAAAACGCTACCTGGAAGAGAACTATCTGTTCCACAGCAGAAAAGAAACTTCCATCTGACAGCGAGAAAAGCGTTCTCACCCCTGGGGCATAAAAGCGCACACGGCTCTGGGAGCGGCGGGGAGCTCTCAGCGCTGGCGGGAGCCGGGAGCGCCAGGGGGGCGGCGAGGGCCGGGGCGACACCGGGAGCCGCTGGGACCTGCCGGCGGGGCTCCCCGGCCGCTCTATTTTTACTACGGCATGTTTTGCATTCAGACTTTCCAGTGCAGGCGGCCAGGGTCAGGGGATCCGCTCTGCCGGGGGAATCTGACAGGTCAGCCCAGCCGGAGTTATTTATAGAGGGAGTGGGACTGAGGAAAGGGATGCGATCGGCATCGTATTCTTCTGTCGCGGGGCTGCAGCCTGGGAGAGGAACCCCCTCGCCCCTCAGCAGAGCCTGGCAAGGCGGGTGTGTGCGGCGGGGAAGCCCCAGCGCCGCCCGGCCTGACCCGCGCCCCCGCCCCTTCGGCCCGGGAGAGGGGCCGTGCCTCGACACGGGGGCTGCCAGGAGAGCCAAGGAGGGAAGCCACTCAGGCAAGGTCCAGGCGCTCCTCCTTTCCTTTCTTCCCCACATTTTTCTTCATGCAGCCTCTCAGGAAGCGAGGATCCACCTCACACACCTGCTAAAACCCACAGTTACAGATCCCAGCAAGTGGAGGGTGGCTTTTATGCACTCAGGCTGAGGCTCATTACAGCTCTAGATGAGACTGCACCCTCTCTCGCGACACTTGACTGTGGAGGGCCACTAGAATTAAAAATTCAGAGCCAAGTAGAGTAGTCAAACAGGAGCAGATTGGACATTGTCTTCAGGGGTAGTTCTGTGCATGAAGACCTTTACAAGGAGGATTTAAGCTTTTCTTGTCCTTCTGTGACAATCCATCACTTCACAAGGGGTTATCATCAACCCTTCTCTCCTGCAGGTGGAGAAACGTGTACCCAGCCTGCCATTTATATGGTCCATTCTTTTCTACAGGGAAAGAAACTGGAACAGACTACAAACACAAGTATTTCAAACTGTCCCTCTCAAGCCCTGCTTCTTACTTAGCTGCTTCATCCTGAAGGCATTTAAAAATCAGAAAGGGTCTGGCAGCCACATTTGGACGGGCCTAGGCTGCATGTGCAAGTCTAAAACTGCTCTGCTGTAAGTGGCCCAACATCCGCCCCTGCCAAACCCTGGCTGGCATTCAGAAACAAGACATTCATCTGGCCTTGTAAGCACTTACTGAGGATACCTGACACGCTGACAGGATTCAACCTCTTCCCACACAATGCAGCCATAGCCACCATCTTTTAAAACCTGAACATATCAGATCAGGAGTGCCACTGTATGTAACTGCTTAACAGCAAGTGCTGTTCAACCAGAAAGTAGATACCTGGTACCCAGAGCCTCCTGGTCCAGGTGGGGACAAAGCCACAGTTCCCACCTCTTAAAAAAGGATCTATAGTGCTTGTATTGTGGCTGCTGGACTAGAATGACCTCAGTTTGCTGGGCCTCAGCATGGCAAAGACTCTCAGAGAGCTCAAACAGCCACTGAGACACATCGATTCAAGCACTATCTTCCTGCTTGTGTACAAAGAGTTTGTTCAGAGTTCAGTATTTGCTGGTTAGAGTAGTTGAGTAGTGGTGAAAGCAGGAGCCACTCGGTTTCTTTACCCTTTGCCCAACATTCACTTGCCTGTTTCACCTTCTCTAGGAAGAACCATTCTCCTCCAGACAAATGAGATTTCTGTCTAGGTGCTTATCCACCTCAGGCTCTGCACTCACTCCTTGTTTGGCCATGCAAGTAATGACAAGAAATTATGTGTCTGGCAATACATGGACTTAGTATAATGGCAGGACAGTAATAGTAATGTTCCTCAAGGGAGCTGAGTGCTAAGACCTAAATATTTATATCAGCTTAGCAGGAAAAAAAAAAAAAGCAACACAAAAGCAACTCCGGCATTCAAGTAAGCCTGCATTTTTAAACAATTATTGGCACTACTAACAGTCCTGGTTTTCATTTGTATCTGCAGACATCACCTAATACATAACTAACAGTCAACCAATAATACAGATATATTAAATTGCCCTGTGTGCATTGCACATTTTATAGAACACCTCCAATCACGACACATTTCAAACAGTACTTTTGATTCACTGGACACTCAAATTATCTACAGACTGTTGAGTGCCAGCAAAGACTTCTGGAGAAGAAGTGAAAGTTTTCTTCAGTATTTTATAGTCACAGCTCAAAAAGACTCAGGAAAAAAGGTATTTTGTCCTGATGGACCCATGAGACACTAAGTGCACTAGCAGACTCCCCGAATCTGGGCAAACAAGCTGGGCTGCCTGGCTCACCACCATGAGAGGCTTCTCAGGAAAATGAGTGCTGGTGGCTTCCTTGAAAATGCATGATAAATGAGGTTTACATGCAGGGTGAAAGGGCTGAGCTTCCCCACAGGCAGAATCTGGGGGAACCCACCTGCCTGTTGGGGGAGGGAAAAAAAGGCACAGGCATTTGCTATCTAAAGGAGGTTTGAGCACTGTTTAGGATTTCTCTTTTTGCGCGAAGGAGCCTCCAGCTTCCTAAAGAACCTTGATGTCCAAGATGCTCTGGAGATGTCACTAGCTTTTACAGAGACACAGAGGCAGAATGGTTCTCTAATTCCCTGTATTACTACAGTTACTTGGATTATAACTGCTTGGATTATCTCAGTGACACACTAATTCATCATTGTCTGTGTCACAATACCTGAGAAGCTTAAAACAGAGATCTCCAACTACGGCATCCATTACAAAAACAAACTAAAAATTTAGTCCTGCTGAGTACTCCATCTTTTAGGAACACAGGGAGGATATAAGTGGCCATATGGAAAAATCCATTACCATATTCTTACTGCTGAAAGCTAAAACTTCCCAAGAGACCTTGTGAAAGCTTTAAAAGCTCTAGATATTTGATTTCACTTAAGAGTTTCACCATCTCAGCCGGACTTCTAATAATCTAAAATAAAGGTTAATTAATTAATCGACTGCCATGAAATGCGTCCAAAGATTCTGCATTTTAAATCAAGTGGAGCAACGATACTACCAAAGTATACTGCCGTTTTTACAAACTTGTGAAACCAGCTGCAATGCTATTTCGGTCGCGCACGATCGCTGTGACAGCATGGGAAGCTCCGACGCCCTCTCCGCAAGTGCCATGCATCAGGCTGAGCACTCCTGTGCTCCCCCTCGCCGGTCCCGGCCGGCGGCGGAAAGGGATGCCCCCAGGCCCTGTCGGCGGACGCTCCCGCTCGCTCGCCGCGGGGCTTCACACCAGCACTGCCACGGGGAGCGCTGCCCCTGGCCCCGCTCTCCACCTGCGGTCCCCGTCGTGCCTGCTCCTCTGGCAGCTTCACCCGCATCGGGGACACCGGGGAAAACCTGCGCCCCGGGTAGCGGAGGGACGGTCAGGCTGGGGGGACTGACCCTGCGGGTTCGCACTAGCGCATCAGCCGCCCCTCCTATAAGGGCAGCCAAAAAAAGCTCCTTCGCTCCCTCATTCCTCCTCCAGGGGTGTTCGGGGGGCACTGCCAACGCCCGCGCTATCCCTTTCGGACGCTTCCAACTACACAAGTGTGCTGATTCTCCCTGCAAGGATTAACTGCTTCACGGGATGTCCTCCCGCCGTGGGTGGTTGCGGCCAGCGGTACCATCCCGCCAGATAGCCGTGGGAGGGGGCGAGAGGAGGGGAAGGTGTCCCTCCACCCGACCCCAGTCTGCCCTGACGCAAGGGTAAAGTCAGCTCCCGCTGCTGCCGGAGGGCAAATACGGCGCCGGGGTCACGGTGTGTCGGCTCTCCGGGAGCGCGGTCGCCGACGGAGCTGCCATGACCGGCCTGCCAGGGGCGAAGTCCAAATTTTGCTCCTACAGATCCTGGCCGGACCTGTTACCCTCGGGTTCGACCCCTCCGCGGTCCTTCCAGCGGCAGAGCAATTAACAGGCACACCAGCCCCCTTGATCATCCCCGCTGACTTGGTGAGAGAACTGGGGAGAGGGCGCCTGTCGGCTCTCCATGAGACGCTAACAACGAGCGGCTCACCTGCATCCCGCGCCTCTGTACGCGGCCCCGCAGAGCCACGCAAGTTTCGGCACTGGAGCGCTCCGGGACGGCCCCACCGCGGCAGGTTGGGCGCGGGCGGTCGCTCTCACCGGCCACCCCCGGGCCGCGCCACCCGGGGCACGGCATCGTCCCTGCCTGCGAGACACGGGTCCGCTTTCGCTACGACAGATTGCCGGGCTCGGGTCGCCCCTTCTCCTCTCGCCCGAGGAACCTGCCGCTCATCCCCGCCGGTGGCGGCGGGTGTCCCATGAGCACTCTGCCCCCGCCCGCAGCCCGGGGGTCGCCGAGCGGCGGAGTAGCCGCTCTCACAATTCCCAGGCCCCGTGGTCCCCAGGCGGCCCCGCGCACGGAGGGGAGCGCCCTCGGGCTCGCCTTACCCGGCTGGCGGAGAGGACCTGCCGGTAGCGCTCCTCCTCCGCGGGCAGGGCAGGGAACTGTTGCGTGGAGAGCATGCTCTGGCTGGTGCTGATCCCTCTCCACTTTGGTTGCCCCCCTCACCCTTCTCTACCTCGGTCTCCGACGAGCCGCCTCCTCCTGCCTGCCGCACAGACACACTTGCGGGGCCGGGGGGTCCCCGTATTTTGTCTTCTCGGCAGACTCTCCCTCCCCCCTCCTCCACCCAATAATAATAAACCTCCGCGAGAAAGAGCCACATCCCCACCCCTTTTGCACACAAGGCTCTACCCCTTCGGGACGCGCTGAGCGACAGCCCACTTGCTAATTTCGCCCTAAAGCCGTCCCCCAGGGACGGCGGATGAAGTGGGCACAGCTTTTCCTCCCCTCTTCTCTGTTACCGATCGGGGACGTCTCGTCACGCCGCGTAGGGCTTCAGGTGGCAACAGAAGCCTGGGCCAGGGACGATGTGCGGGCCAAGAACCCCCGGAGCTCGTCCCTCGCAGCCCTTACCTTGGTTCGGCGGGGCTCCGCCGGGCCGCCTGGATGAGCACTTGCGGCCGGAGCGATCCGAGGCCAGAACAGCCCATGGATCTACCGGCGCTCCCGGCCCGCCGAGTCAAAGCGCAGAGTTCAGATCGGGGAACGGCAAGCGTGGGTCCATTCATTCATCAGCGGTTCCCAGATAGACTTCCCTGGGCGCTGGAGAATTTGCCCGCCTTCTGGCTGCGCTTCATTTTACGTTACGGTCATGTTTTCATTTTACCCCAGGGACGGAGAGTTTCGCTCGCACAGGGACTGCAACGCTTTCCTCACTAGCACAGAGGCTCGCTTTTCCTAGCCCCTCCTCAGCTCTAAAGAGAGCTGAAAGCGGCGCCGGCACAGCAGAAGCGGAGGGGAAGGGGTTGCGGCGGGAGAAGACTCTCCCGGAGCCGACAACAGTTTTTTCCAGCTTCTTGCCCGCAGGGAGGCTCCGGTCTCGGCCCCCTGGCGACAAGCCCGCCGTGCCCCGTCCCTCCTGTGCGAAGAAGCGCTGCGCGGGGGGACAGTGGCGACCCGGGGACAGCACCTGTCCCCGCGCCGGGCCAGGCCGGGACCCGCCCCAGCGATCCGGAGCTGGAGAAGGGTGTTGGTTGGTGCAAATCTGTTGAAGCAAAGCTCTCAGGCCAAGAGACAAGTGCCACCTGAATCTGCAAATTGCAGAGCAAATGCCCCACCCCCATGAGACATCAGCTTTTTAGACTTGCATTTATTTATCCTCTCTTCCCTGTATCTGCATCCAAAGATGTCAGGCTTGACTGAAGCCTCGGTCTGTGCACATAATGGAGCGAGCAAGCACTATCCAAGAATGATAAAGTCAACAGGACAAAAGGCAAAACAAAAACCAGGACAAAATCAGAGGAAGTGGGTGCTACTAGAACAGAAACAGTTCAGTACCCTTCCAAGTCATAAAAATGTCACTGGCACTGCAGCTGGGTTCTGAGATGACATTTGTAAAGCAGAAAGGCCTCCAGTATTTTATTGTGCATGATTGAGTGCTTCTGAAATGGTACTGTTCAAAATGTGAGTTAGAAAACAAAAAAAAGTGTGAACATCAATATGACTGCTATCTGTGTCACCACTCCTGGCTATCAGTGAGGGTGATACCCCTCACATATAGACCTTGTATATATTTCTAAATTTATACATACAATATTCTATATCTTTATATAGAGTATATAAATAAACTAATAAATAAGGTGAACACTTCTTAGACTTTTTTGTCCAGCTTCTTTTACAGATGTCTGTATTTCCTTACCTTACGATTTAGGCCCCATTACTTTGAGTGCAAACTTTATGATACAGAGACAGGGCTCTCTGTGCTTCTGGAGTGCCAATGTACTTAAGAGACTTCTGCTCATGGTAATTCAGTTCTGCAATTTTTTACCCAATCAACCAAAGTCCCCTCTGGAGGAAAACAGTGGTTTTGGTTTTAAAACAATTGCACAAAAAATAGGAAAAGCATGGAAAGAGAGAGAATAAGAGCACTTGTCCAAAATCTTCAAATTGCTTAATGTAAAACAAAAAATATTTTGTGCTATAGTGCTGACAAAAAGAGGAATCAAACCATAATTTGTTATTCATTATAGTATTTTGCAGAGATTAGGTAGCCCTAATAGCAGGTAGATTTAAGTAAAAAATTCTAATAAAAAAAGAAAACTAAGAGGTGCAGCACATAGCTCAACTTGGCAAAGCCAGCTTGGCCTTGGCTGAGGGATGGCTTCTCTTCAGCTGGAGAACTGTGAATTCCAAACCCCAAGCCAATCTTGACTTCTAATCTCATAACAATTTCCTCTAGCAGGACAGCCATTGAAATTGCAGTTTCACAACAAGGCTCAGCACACAGAGAAAGCCTAAGCTGAGTTCTGGTTTTGCTGGCAATTTTATCACTTAAATCACTGCATGAGCAACAATTACTTAGCCTAAGCAATACTTGGTTGAATTAAACCACAGTTCCCTCAGAGCACAACTTACTGCTACACAGCTCTCGTTTCACCTACCTTATGACTGAGTTTGATGCATCACAGAGCTCATATTCATACACTATCCATACCAGAAACTTGTTTTCCAGTACTATGGCATATAAACATTTTAATGCAGTGTTCAAGGAGTTGATTAACATCTAATCATTAGTGAAAGGAGCATATCTCATTATCTTATTATTAATTTGACTTAATTTGATTTTCTCTGATTTTTACCTTCCTTTCCTAGTAAATACAAACCACTACAGGTTCTTCTTCATTTCCTAATTCTTTACAGCAACTGAATGATTTATTTAAATAAGGACAGACATGAATACATATTTACATTCATGAAGCAAGAAAAGGGAGTAACTTAAATGCCCATGGATAACAACTGGTAATGGGATGAAACCAAAGCAGAAGAGGATATCCAAACAAATGACACCAAAGACAGGTTCACACACCAACTGTCCACACAAGAACACTCTACCCTAAAGCACACATCAGAGAGCAACTGCCACAGACATCAAGCTTCCACTGCCTGGCACAGGAACATTTTTCAGACCCAGCACCTCTGTGCTCTCCACAACACACAAGCTCATCACTCAGAAAAGCTGACATAGAGCAGGTATGTTTCAGAGCCTGAACTACTGAGATGATAAACTCAGAGTTCAGTGCTTTAAAGCCACAATCAAGCACAGATGCTTTTATGAACAAATTTTAGGGCTATGTGCATAGTAACATTTCCTTCTCTAGTAGTTACGATCAGCACAAATGTCTAATAACCAGCTATATTTCTCCATATGAGGCAAAAAAAAATCAGCTACTCAGTCTATTCCCATTTGTTTCATCTTAATCAACTTCCCCAACCCATTTTCGCAATTTTGTCAGACCAGTAACATGAAGGAACAAGATTACATAATTCCAGCATTAATTCAAGCAGTAAGAACTATCCCAGCCACAGAGGGGAACAAAAAGCATGTCTAAAACTTCCACTGCAGTGTGTCAGTCGTCATTACCCTGGAGGTTTGCTGCTTCACTACACCAGTCCTTGAGAACAAACAATTTTTCAAGTTGTTTTGGATACATTTATTGTCTGAGTTGGTTTTTACATAAAATTAATGCACACAATGGATTTGATATTGTTACAGGGAACAAACTTGCCCAAGGAGTTTCCAATCCTAAATATATCAACAAATTGTAAGCACCTTGGTTTAGTAGAAGGATAAATGTTCACCGGAATGCGCCTGGAATCAGGAAAAGCCCCAGGTTTTTTCATTTTACACATGGCTAAATATTTCCATGTTAAATAATCATCAGGCTTCTATCACTGTAATTTCCCTTCAACAGGAGGTCAGATTATATAATTTGTTTTAATGTATACTTATCAATATGTGGTTGTTTTTTTTTTTTGGTAAACTGTTAACATCCAAAATATTTCCTCATTACATTATGTAACAGTACACTACACATAAATTGCTTTAAAAAACCCTACCTACCTTCGGTTCAATTCTTTTCTAGAATTACTATTTTTCATTAATACTGAATAAGAGGTGATTTTATCTGTACCTTTTACTTCAAAAGGTTGTTGACAACATGCAGCTCCAACCAAAGAAAGGCAGAAAATTAACTGCAAAAATAATTACAAGAACCAAGTAGAAAACTAGTGATTTATTAAACTGCAGATTGCTTGAACCCCCACACTTTTTTTATGCCAAGAAATAAATATCTGGTTCAGCAGGCAGACCAACAGAATGCAAATGACTCAGATGGTTGGATAAGATATACAGAATTATTTTGAATAACATTTCAAAAATAGGTATGTCTTGCACATGCAAGGTTCAGGAGAGTTACTTATCTTTTGAGAAAGGGAATATGCCCACTCACACACATCAGTATGAACAGAATGCATTTTTAAAGATTGCTGTGCTTTCTTATTATAATAAAGATGATCAATGAGAAGCCTTTTCCTCTTCAGCATTTCACACAAATACTACAAAACATGCAGAAAAGAATACTAAGAACTACTTCAAACATAGAACAAGTGTAGTTCATTTTTATAGCTCTCTAGAGAGAGATTTCTTCTCTTTGCTGTAGAGGCAAGGATAAACTTTCCATTCTACTTGTTTTAAAGCAAAAGGTAGTAGTAAATAGAAAAAATAAGTTATAGTCATGTAAGATAACAACCTATTTCCACAACGATCTCATTCATGATGATCTGCATATTTCAGCCAGAAAGGTATCTTTTTGTACTTTTTGAGAACCCATCACATTTTACTTCAGCTGAACAAAAATCTCTCTTCTTTCCCTCTCGGTGAGAAAAAAGTTACTGGCATAAGCAGTCACACAATACCATTTGAAGAAAATTCCAGATATAAGTGTGTTATCTTCCAGGCATTAATATTATAGAAAAATATTAAGGTAGCAAGATGAAAAATGGTTTAATTCTTATACAAGAAAATAAGAAAATTCCATGGACATGCAACTTTGCCTGGCATAATTTCAATTAATTCTACAACTTTAAATACTAAGTCTGACATATATATGACTATAAACTAGTATCAATGCATGCTTAATATTGTCAAGTTTTTCTCACCTCTCTCCTCATTCACCAAACTTTGGTGAAAAATTGACAAGAAACTGATTTTCTCCCTGTTTTGTTGATCTATGCAATCAAAAGCTACTGACTTTTTGCAGCTTTTCTATTTTATTTTCCTGCTGCTGAATCAGAATTACAATGGGGTATCTGCTCAAATTACTACTGGGTCCCTTTACAAGTGGGTCAAAATCAACAAAAAGAGCTTTCAAGCAAACTGCAATCTTCTCTAGTAATTCACACAAATGGTCCCACTGCTTTTGCAGGATTTGTGATTAAATTAATATGCCTGAATTACAAGGCAACTAATGCCCTTTGGTTTTGTACCTCATTTTTTTTCAGGAGCTCGTAATCACTTTGTAGTTACCTGTAATGCTCAAGTATCACCATAAAATTTCCAGCAGAAGCTTAAAAATTCAGTTTTCTGATTTCCCCCTGCTCCTGAATTTAACTTGCAGTCCCTCAGCTGAGACCACATAGCTTCTATGATAATCCTGAAGCTACATAAAAACCTTTCAGTTCTACCAAACAACACTTACAATCTTAAGCAAGGTATTCCAAACTGTCAGTAAGAAATTATTTAAAAATTTAAAGTTTATCTAGATAGTTTATATGTGACTAGCAAGCACCATCCAGATGGTTTCAGAATGACATTTAATTGTATTCTGACACTATTCAATTACATTTTTGCACACCTGTGCAAATTGCCAACTGCGACATTTATCTATACAAATAGTCAAGTGATACTCTTAAGTTCAATTTTGAATTGTTTTTCTGCTGCTGGCATTTGGGGGTAGTGATAAGAAGGCATCCCTGTACCCTGAAACTACTTTACATTCGTGTTCAGTTGATGTATCTGTCCACTAAACGAACTTTTCAATTAGTCTGATCTTGAGGAAAGAAGAGTGGGGGTGGGAAAACAATGAAAAAGCCAACTTCACAGTCTGCAGTCTGTAAGGGGGCCACTGTATTATTTGTGATATAGCTGAATTGAAAGACAGTTCACATTTCCTTTCTCTGAACGAGGCCCTAGAATATTCAAGACTAAGTGATCCAAAGTTCCCTGTTAGTTGTCATAATTAAAACTGACATGAAGCACAGAAATTATTTTGTGATACAACATAAAGACTAGCATACAAACACTAATCTTCAATAAACTACTAAACTGATTTTACAGGAAACCTATATTCAATAAAGCATTTTATACTAAACTATTCTGAATATTATGAAATGGAGACAAGGAAAAATAACACTACTAATAGAAGAGATGTTAACAGATCTCAGTCAGACAAACTATCAGCACTTCAGTGATCTAAAATCTACTGTTACTTTCACTGTCTGAGTTCAGTTTTATGCTGTGTATGTAGTAAAACAAAAGGTGACATTTCTTCCCTCCTCTGCACTTTTCTTGGCAAATAGTATATACACATAATCTATACATATTAAGTTCTGTTACGCACAGACTAACATTCTAGGAATAATAGCTACCTAAGGTCCAACTGAGGTATATCAAATATTGAGTTGTTTTCAGTCATTGTAGACCATGAGCCATGCAACCATTACAACAGCAACTCCAAACACTGGTAACATAATGAGATTCTTGTATTTTTGCCACAACGATTGTTCAACTTCTACTTCGTCTTTTCTTCTCTTATTCTTTCTTCGCCCTTTTAATCTGTTTTCGAAAGCTTCCAGTTCAGCCTAAATGAAGACAACCACAAGTAGCTGACATTTGTGTCAGAATTAAAAACAAGGAAATGTGCAGGTTTTAAATAACATTCAAAAAAAACCCCATCTAATAAAAGTAACTGTCAGCCAATGGAAGTTACACATCTTTTACAGATGAGACAGTAGTACTACATCCCAGTTACAAAGCACTTCCCTTTCAAGCATTAAACCATTGTTTAGTTTCCTGTAAAACACACTGCCAAAAATGCAGCCAACTGAAGTTTTATATTCGATTTTCAACTCGGGTTGAGTACATTAGGCTAAAATGAGATTGTTATTTCCATGAAATATGCTGAAAATACATTATTTTTTCCTATTAAAACCCACACTTGTATTTAAGCTATTACAACAACATATATAAGAGCACAGGCTGAAACCTTCAAAGACCTCCTCACATAATAAGGATGCACTCTCTGCTAAAGATAAATAAAAACATAAATAACTAAAAATCTATCATATTTCCCTCAATTCTTTATATTTGCATACTTAGCTAAATTTTAGATAATAGCTATAATCTTAAACATGCACAAAAGTATTTGATTTGCTAAGTGTTAATATTTAGTCACTCATATGACTACAGGTGGTATACAGTGTCCTTCAATAGGAAGCACATGCCCTTGGGCTCAAAAATGAAGCAAAGCAATTGCAAAAATAAGAAGAATGCCAGGCTTCCAACCCAGAATGGTAGTTTCAGGGTCTCGTCTGGAATAAACAATAGGATCCTCTAATCCCTATTCCTCATTGCCCTCCATATTCTTTTAAAAGAGCACCAAGAGAATACAGACAAAGGTTTTAAGGTACAAAGCTGCAGTAAAACTCAAACTGGGCAGCCTAGAATAAAGAGTGAAGACTGGCATGAGACTCCAATGAGAAGCCATCTAATTGCTAGGAAAATCAGAAAAGATGCTCTAAAGGAGATCTGCGACAGACTAAAACCAGAAAAGGTCCAACGATTACCTGGACTTTTGAGTCAAGTTGTCAGCTAACTAGAGAAAGCATGGGACAAGGTGCTAGGGACTAGACAGGCTAGATGAAGTAAAAGGGATAAGCTGTGGGAGCAGCAGAGCATGGCAAGCCTGGACTGGTTGGGCAAAAGACACAAGACTGAGCTGAAGCAGAGGAAATATGGACAGTGAACAGACACAAAGCTTGACCATGAGAGGAAATAAAACTACAAGACTACTACTACAGTGTTGCCAGGAAGAGGGACTAAGACAGTACGGTAGGAGCATTACAGAAACAAGAATAAAACTGCTTTGGGAAATGGGCAGAGTAGTAGCCCAGTAAATAAAATTTTTCCTCGGAACTCAAGATAATTGCCTGATATCTGGTCTTCCTTCACTGACAGCATATTTGTCAGTTCCACAAAGAGGCTCTTACTTCCCTTCCTGTGCCAGATACCACTGTTAGCAGGAGGAGACCCATTTTGATGTCTATTCCTTTGTACCTAATAAAGGCAGAAATTGTTGGCTCTTCTCTAATGATATGGAAGAAAAGTTCAGACAAAGTCACACAGCTTATTTGAAACAAGATTACTTTCAACTAGCTAATCCTCCTTTAGAAAAGCAAAGTATTTTAATGAAACAGTTTTTTGAAGTCCAAAATCTGGAGGCAAGGGCAGAGTTCTTAAGGTTTTATAGATAACATGACAGTATTTCACATTACAGAGACACTAAATAAAATCTGGGGCTTCTATAGTTATTATATACTTGTGATCTGTAAGTTTTAAAAACAGAGTGCTTTGTGAATTGCAGCAATCTGAATTAAAATACAGGGCTCGAACAATTATATAACAGGCACTGGATTGCTTTCTAAGTGAACTTTATAAAAACCTGGCTAAAAATAAATACATCCTAAAAAACCAAAACACAGAATGAAAAAGGATTCCTAGGCACAGAATACAAGAGAGAAGCCATCACTATCCTTGAAAAGCTACCTATAGATTTTATGTAACTGTCTTCATTCCCAAAGTGTCACCTCAATGATCTCTGAAAAATGAAGTAATGGTTGTGCCCAGTCTTCAAACCGCCTTAACTTTTCAAGCTGAACAAGCTTAGGTTTTTTTTTATTTAGACTAAGAACCTAACTTCTTTGTATATAGACATATTAAAAGTAAAATAAAATGCATTTATTTAAACTGTAGACCCAAACCAATATGATGCCAGATAATGTCTAGTTTAGTGTTGCTCAGGCACTGGATTTTGCTCTTTTGCTCGATATTCTTCCTGCATTGAAAGCAGTAGCATTCCCATGGGACAATGTAGCTACCTGAATGCAAATAACAATGACTATGCCGTGTACATTCTGAAAGTGAGGATATATTTTTATTTACGGGGACAGGCATGAGTGACTTTTTTATCTTCTAAGGATCTGTTAAAAAATTTTCTGTCTACAAAACAAAAGGGAACAAAATCTTTTATAACCTAGACTTTAGGTTTGAGACCCTGACTTTCAGTATTGCAACAGCTTGAAACCAAATCTTTTACACTAGAGAGGGACACAGAGAGAGCTTGGTCTGCACTGCTGAATAATCAAAGCACTGATCTTTTTTCCACCTCTAGCAAGAGCAAAAATCCAGGCCTCACAGGGTGCCTCTGAATTAGAAGCAGAGGGAAAGTTTGGCTGCTAGGGCCATGACGAGAAGCCTAACCAAGGCATCTCTCTTCCACTAAGAGACAAATGATTCCATCTGTAAATGGTATTAGCAAAAGTTGCTACCAAATATAGCAAATACCAAAATATAAATGTGCACTTACCAGAGCACTAACTAGTTTGTATATAAAAGATTTAATAAAATATTACTCAAAATAGGTTTTAAGAAACTGTGACTAACAGATGAACAGTCTCTATGAAAACGTGCTAATGAGATCAGGAAGGCAGTACAAGGTGCAAACTTTTGTCAGAAGGGACTATACTCAAAAATATGCTCTTAATGTGACCCAACACTCTACAATAGTAACATCCTCCAATTTGCATCACCACACAGCAGATCATGAGATCAAATTGGAAAGGAACAATGTTAGATAAAAAGGCTTCAGCAGCTGAGGTTAGTACTTGTGTGCAGTTCTCAAGCCTATTTATTAGTTACTATTGTGACTTTTTTTTTTAAATTGATTTTGTCTCTTTTTTCTGTTATTGTTGTTGTCCTAATGTTTCTTAATGTGCTGTAGTAACTAGCCACTCTTAATTAAACTTTTAATAGGCTTGATTATGTATAGTTGAAGTTTTCTATGCTGCATCCATCACAAAACACATACACAGGAGCAGTTGCCATATACTGCACAAGAGTACTGTTGGGCTGACACTGTGAGACTCCTGTGAATGTACCAGTAGAATGCAATGGCAGTGTGACTGCAGAGAGAAACAATCACTGTTGCAGGATCCAGCCAAAATGATGTTGCACAATATGCTGCTGGAGGGAATCTGCTACAGTTTTAGTGGAGCCTCATTACCGAGACTTTACTAGAGAGACTATAGTAAGTGATTTTGCAGCAGAAATCATTAATGAATGGGTGGGATGCCTTCTGAAATGCATGAAAACAAACTCGGCGCAAGACAAACACCAGCCACTTCGAATTTCTAGCTCTAGAACTGTATGCATATTTTTTACATGTGAAAATGTCCATTAGCACACTTCAGTACTTAGCTTGCAGAACCACCAGTTAGAGATTTCCTCTACCTAACAGTATGTCTCAGATACCTATGTGCAAGCTATGCAAGCTATGACCTATGTGCCAGAACTAATATTTCCAGGGTCAGCTTGGAGAAGAAGAATTAGATGAACTGTTTCTGAATTATATGAGGGAATATGTGATCAATACTGTAGACAGCTGAGGTATGAATGTTGCAACAAACATTGCAAGATGATTACAAAACAGTGCCCGGTCCCCTGGACAATTAGGTGCATAACTCCATGCTTTTCTTGTACGGTGAGTAGACGTGGTCCCCTTTGACAAGCAAAAATAGGCCTTGCTAAAGCATTGCTTCGTAGACATAATACTTTCATTAATTGCCTAGAAAACTATCGAAGTATGCATAACAGAAGCGGTGGTCCAGAGAGAAACTGTCTATCCTAATGAGATTGGGAAAACAGCATGGGAAATCAGATCTGTGAGTAAGCCTCCCTTGCCTCCCCAGAGCAGAGAGCAAGCCAGTGCTCTGTGATAAAAGCATGACATGCACGTGAAAACAGAAGTATAACCTAAATACATAAATGTTCTGACAACTGAGTATAAGGAGTCAGAAAGCACACAGTGGACTTGGAATAAGATTTGGTGTCAAAAGCTCACTCAGGCACAGGCACACATGCATGAACTGGCTGGAAGGTCAGTTGCAGATTCCAAATGACAAACCTGACCTAGCCATCACTGCCACCCGAGCTTACGGCGTTTGCCTGAAATATGATTAGTATCAGCATCTCCTGGAAGCTGGCACAGAAGCTTTGTGGATTACAATGCCGACCACATACCTCCACCAACACAGCAATTACAATAAGCACCCATTTTGCGCCCCCCTCAGAGACCTTGAAAGACAAAGACTCATTTAGCTGTCCTTGCTCTTTCATGATGGGAGGGAGAACAGGAGCTTCACCCAATATTTAAATCTCTGCAGAAGCTATTCAGCATTCTGTGGGTGTTTATGAAGTATAAAATGTTTGATTACAATAAAGGATACTTAGTATTTTAAAAACAAACATCTTGCATAAAATTATGAAAATTGCTTGGGAAAACCTGGCCTTTTAATCATTGTAAATAATTTACAGCGCAGAGAGTACAGTAATGGCTGACAGGAATGACTGTGCATATGACATTACAAACTATACATCTTTAGTTGCATATAAATTAAATTTTCTACTAACAAGAACAAGGTGAGAAGGATGTGAGTGAGGAAGAAAAAAAAGTTGATACCTGTTGTCTTCGCTTCTCTTCTTCAACAGCAGCTTTGGCTTCAGCTTCTTTTATCTGTCCAGACATACAAAGTGATAAGCAACTGCTGTAAACAGCAACTAAATCTATTTTCTTATGGAGTCATAATTACTCCTATAGAATGGTTCTCAGCAAAAGGATGTAATACCTCCATCACGTGAGCTCTTGACTTAATGAGATGAGAAAATATTCTTGGAAAAAGCTGTATCATCTCACATTTGGAAAACACAGAACATACAATGGGTGCAAACAATTGTAAATTGAACTTCTGACTTAAATTTGGCAAGCTGAACCAACAAATATAAAACCTTAAAATAAGAGCTTGTATACTATCAACTGGGAGAATTCCTAAAGACAGTAATTCTAAGTTTTCATCAACTTTATCGTCAATTCAGTACACCTCACACATACAGATAAATCCTATGTATGTATATAATTTACACACAGGTATTTCATTCCAAGTACTCTAAATATTCCCTGACTACTAGAGCAAAATGAAACCTCTATATTTGTAAATAATACAACAAGTAGTGGATAATGCATAACAACACTGCTTTAAAGCTCTTGGTGTAATACAAACCAAATGTAATTAAAAATGCTCCACCATCAGAAAGTCATATAAAAAGAAGTCATGGGAGTTAGAATTGATAATTCTATAGACATATTTTGCAGTGTTCAAGAAAGCAAATTAAATGCTAGAAAGTATTAAGAAAAAATGGTACTGAGAAAACATCAGTATCTAAACATGCCATGCTCTTGAGTCTTAGCTCCTGCATTCGGTTTTGGTACAGCAATAACAAAAGAACATGAAGCCTGAACATATACACAAGATAACAGGATGGAGTGCCTTCCATATAAAGAGATGCATAACTAGGATTCATCAGGTGACTAACAGGGCACCAAATCCTGAATAGTGTAAAGATGCCAAATAGGGATAAAATATCAGTAATTATTTTTCATAAAGCAAAGGCACAAAATGAAATTACCAGGAGGTTGGCTCACAACAGAGGGAAGTATTCTACTCCCACAGAGTATTTGGCTAAATCTAGAATTTCAGTGTACAGGACGTTTATAGATGCCAAAAGTTTATGTCAACTGAAAAACAACCAGGCATGCTAATAGGAGATAAATCCAACAAAGACCAAGAGGCAAAAGGACAACATCTCACTCTCTTAAATTACCATAGTCAGAGATCACTAAGTAATTAGTAGCAACAGAAAGAGTATAAGGGGGAAGTTTATGTGTCTACCTTCTTGTATACATTTTTGGGCCTTTTTTGGACCACTGAATCACTATCTCAGAAAACTTAGATGTAAAAATCCATTAATGACTTGAAATAAAAAAGTCTTAATCATAATAACTGGATGATCTGTATACTAACAACGACAATTTACTAAAAATGGCTTGCATAGGTGGAATTTGTTACAAATAATTTGCAATTCAAGAACTTTTGACAACTCAGGAGAAAGCACACTGGCCCATCCTTTAGCACACTGTAGCTCAGTGTGCACTGAGGGCAGGGTCAATATAATAGTCCTATTCGCAGGTTTTCAGACCAATTTTTAAATTACTAAACCCCGTATTAAATAAAAGCATTACTGAGAATTTCATTAATTTAGGCACAATGGCAGAGTCTCTTTATAAAAGTGTGTAGAAGCCCTTTTCAGCCATGCACATCTGAAATCTCAAAGTCTGGTGTGCAAAAAAACTACACAACTAGCCTCCTGGTATTTCACTGCCATCTAATGGCAAAATTCAGCTACAAAAGAAAAAGGGATCCAAAAATGTGGAAAAAAAGGCAACAGAAATGCTCCTTTTTACACTGGTGTGGTCATATTTGTAAAAGATACATAGGAATAACACACATAGGTAGAAGTAACCTTAACCATTATAATCACAGTATAGAAAAACATTTCTAGAACTATTTCTTTAATAAAAGACACAATTCCTCTGAAGTACATACTCACTAAGTACCAGACATGAAAAGTTTTATTAAGAGTTAATGCACTTTGTTTTCAGAAATTCATGTTTGTTTTGCAACTGTGCAAACTAATTTATCTCTGTAAATGTCTGGAGTTTTTAAAAGATTTTTTCCAGTCTGGACATGTTAAAAAGTAACAGACACAATAAACTACTTTCATCAAATGCATATAATAGCAGACCATTCTAGCATGTCATTTGCAAAGTAAGTCAACGCAGGTTACAAAAAGGTGCCTAGTAAGAATGTAAATAGAACCTTATTACTTTGTATAAACCACCCCCCCAAAAAGTAAAACTACATTCTGTAAGGAAGGTACACACAGCTAGGTTATGCCGTACAGTCTGTCTGGGGCATTATTTATAGTAGCAACTTGTAGCCATTTTCTCATTGCATTAGACTGTTCCTCCCTGTGGACTGTAACATCAGGGTGAGAAACTGGCAGTAGTATTGGCCGAAGTAAAACCACAGCTGATGCTGCACCACACTGAGCCGTGCTGCTGTGTTCCAGCTCTTGCAGTCTATTGTGAGTTCACCTTGCTTTAATGAACGACTCTGTAACCTACGAACTTATCTTCACACTCTTACCGGAACTGTTTGTTATGATTGGAATTTTCTAAAGGCATCTCCCAAGAGTTTTAGCATTTGACCTGCTTGCAAAGTTGCAGGATTTAGTCTATGTGGTACTTGTTAGAACTTGTCATTCAATCCTGAAAATCTGAGCTGAAGCAGACAAAATTCAGCTTTACCCACTGAGTTTTTGGGTTGTACATTTATCAAATCTAATAATTCCCTGACAAAAACCAAGCAAGTTATGCACCAATTCTTTTTGTTTACATTTTTATAAAAGGCTTATTATAAGAACAAGGTTGATATTTTGTCCCTCTGTGTGACAGCATGCAGCAATTTCTTCAACGTCATAAAACAGCAGAACTAGGGAGATTTACACATTTACAGCAGGCTAAAACGTATTCTGCAACTCCTGAAAATTCTCCATTCTTCTGGTACAGGGGAACTAATACAGTGTGGCAGGATTACACTCTACACTGGACAAGCTGAGAGTTCAGTGGCTGCAAAACTTTCACTGGAGATCCAACAATGTCCTCTGAAGTAGCCTGACCCTAATCTTACAACACTAATCATCAGTAAAGACTATTTTACTATCACAGAACATCACTTGATCTCAGTGAAAGAGGAAAGAATCAGTTCCAACAAATTAAAAAGAAAAAAACCCAAAAAGCAGAATACTGTTTAAAATAGTATTTCATTGAGCTAATTAACACTGTTCACAAATGCAAGTCTGAAAAAATAGCTACAATTCAACACCACATCCACTTATGCTGTAGTTTTTGCTGGTATTGCCTTGAAAAATAATTGTGTTCATTCTTTCTACTTTTCTTGAAGCACTAAGAAGAAATTATAGCTTCAATGGATACATTACCTCAGACGCTTTCCGCTTCATTTCCTTGCATAATGCATCACATTCCAGTGAAACTTGGCCTTCTTGTATCTTGCTGCACTGTATTTCCTGTTAAGAATAATCTGTCTTTTATAATTATTTTCCTATATAAAATTTTAGCTATAATGTTCATTTCTTCATGTCTCACTTGTTTGCCTGAGACAAAATAAGACAACCTTCTGGACCTCTGGCAGCATGAGTTCCCATTCAGAGCCTTAGTCATTTCATATACATTCTCTT
Source organism: Oxyruncus cristatus (assembly GCA_013399855.1). NCBI lineage: Eukaryota > Metazoa > Chordata > Aves > Passeriformes > Cotingidae > Oxyruncus > Oxyruncus cristatus. Next base: position 1,505,334 of record VXAY01003830.1, on the reverse strand, counting down.
AACTGGCTCAGATTACAGGGCAAGGTCTGGTCATAGCAGGGAAAAAATTAAGTAATTTTCACTCACACTTTCTCTCCTTCTCCTAATATTGAAGAAATTGAAGAAAAAAAAAAAAGGGCGGGGATAACTGTAAACGGAGACTGATCCATTTTAAGCACTTGTTCTGATATGTCATCCTTTCCCCTGCTCAGCACCCCACCTGCAAGACTTCAGGATGCACAAGACATATCTTGGAGAAGCCTGAGAACTCTAGGGAACTGCAATCTGTTTGGAATGCTTAGAAGTTAACTGGGTCCAGAAAAATAATTTAAGTGCCTTTTCATTAAGCCAGATTATTTTTTTTTCATCAAGTTATAATTATTTGTCAAAACTTCTCATCAATTTCTGTTGTTCTCCTCATAATAATATATAGCAATAGTAAACTTGTTTCATTACTTTGTTCTTATCTTTGTTAGAAACTAAGGGTGCTGTTGGCCATCCTTGCTTTTAGGTTTACAGGGAACCTTAAACTGATTATATCAGTTCCCATTTCACAATATCTGTCCTAGTTCCAATTTATATAAACTTTCCCAGTATCACCAGAGAAATATAATTTATTTTCCCCAAATCACTCCAGGTCATCTGACTGGTCTTCCCATGAAGCTACAAAAATTCAAATGTGCTTAAAGATAAAGATATTGTAAGTCAGGCAGCTATCACATACTAGAATCACCAAGATTTTATATTCTCCAGTGAATCTTCTGACACAGCAGCCTAGATCTTCAGCTGATGTGAACTGTTACAGCTCTACCAGAGTAACTGGGCCTATTCTAATCTGCACCATCCCCGAAAGTCATCCATACAAGACTAGGAACATGTAAAAAAATATATACATCCTTTCAAAATTGCAACTTAGAAATTTACCTTTTTCAGTCTCTTACAGAGACATCGGAGTTTAACCTTCTGGCTGCAGTTTAGAGGACAGCTACCTGAATGACAAATCTCTTTACATCGGTGACCACAGGGCAACTATAAAGAACAAAACACACAAATTAAACTCCCACACCAATAAAATGTTTGCTTGTTATTTACTGTATTTCAGCTTCTGTAGAACAATTTCTCTATTAATGGCACAGCTTGATTAAAAAACAATTTCTCCTTTCACATGTTTCAAGAGCAGTCACCTCCACAGTAATGTATACAACAGTTACCCTAGCTATCTGTACCTTGGGGGGATACAAATAGGTAAGGTAAAAAACCCCTGAAAACTGAAATTAAGTGTACTGTAGGTACTTGTAGATTAGACAGAGTAATAAAAGAAAAAGGAAAGAATCAGAAGCAAAAGCAGTGCAAAAGAAATTCTGCATGCAAGAGTCATCTGAACTATGCATAATTAAAATACAGGTCATCAATATTTTTATCATGTCCAAAATTTCACAAAATCCTACATTTCTGCATTTGGCCATTTCTGCCATCTGAGAGATAAAGACTTCTTTTACTGCCAGTACAATTTTTAACACTTATAAAGAAAATATTATCATTCAATAACTGTATTAAGAATTAATAATTTAAATATGTTGACTGATAAGAACGTAGCAGTGCTCCCAGCATTATATTAGATAAAATACATCAAGAAAGTAGGCAAATTTTTTTCAGTTAAGGACTTGACTGAAGATATCCCTTGCTCATACACATGCCCATAAGAAATCTTCGTAATAACAAATTTTCTTACATAACCCAATACTGTTTATAAATGAAGGTGGAACCTCACAGGAGACATCTAAGCAATTGATTTACAGAGATAGAGATAGATTTACAGAGATAGTGTTCTTTATTAAAAGTGAAATTTCACCTCCTCGTTGTCATCAAGAGATTAACACAACTTAGAAAATACTGTAAAACACACATTTTTGAGATACATTTTTGCACACTCATTACAAATTGAAAATGTATACCCACTACATCACTTCATCCACAAGAATGAGAATACTACATAATTATGAAACTCAGGTGTATACACCTTGTAAATCTGGAATCTCAGAAGTCCACAGGAACTGGCTCAACATCTGAGCTAGCATCGTGAAACACATACCTGAATAGAACATGAAACTTTCCAAGTAAAAATTATGGAACAGACATCCATGTTTTCACATCCATGACAGTCACAAACTATTATTACACTGACAGACACTTTGTGGTTTAGGCTCAGGTTTTTTAGTCACTGTTTCAGCACATTTCCTATAGGCTTTGAAGGAACATCCAAGTCACCATGCTCAGTCCTGAAGTCCAGTCTTCCTACAGGCAGGAACCTCCTATGATCCTTTAAGGACTGAATGAAGTCTTACCATGAAAGCAGTTCCCCTTCTGACCCCATTCTACTGTTTTGCTAAGGAGACTGCTCCCGGAGCTCACCAAAAGATGAAGGAGTTTTTTGAATTTCTCAGATTTCTTCTAGTTAGTCTAAGCCGCTTAGATCTTATCCTCATATTGAAGTACTTCTCCACTGTTCTTTCATAAAAGGCTCTTTATTTCTATAGTATTCCCTTCATCAAATTTGAACCAGCTTAAATCAATGTTTCTTGAACACATAGTCAGAACTGCATGTAATATTCCAAATGACATCTCAGCAGGAAGGACTTTGGACAATGCCCTAACTGCACCTCATTTTTACTACAGTATCTTCCCCAGTATATCTTGGCCTCTCATTTGCATTTGTCTCCAGCTAATCACGCTGTGACAGTAAGAATTTTCTGCTGTTTCCTGGGAACCTACTATTAGCTTCACATGCATGGTCTAACTCGTTTTTTTTTCTGTATCATGCCCCAAATACATGTGTTCTGCAAATGCACTTCCTCAATTCTCATATACTGACAACCCTGTACAGATTTTCATCAGAAAATTCCAATGCTTATTTGGTACCAAGGTCATTACTGAAAACAACGAAAGGTCAAGTGTCAGTTAAGTCTTTGGGAAACCTTCCTTATTCTTAATACCTCTTGCTCCAACTTTTGCTTTAGTTTTGTTGTTGTGTTGAGGTTTTTGGGGGTGTTTTTCAAAACAAATAAACAAATACAGAGAATTGTTTTCTTTAGGCCACCTCCATCCTTGTATTAAACCTCTCCTGCATCTGAACTAGCTATTCACTGAGTAGCATTGACTCAGTCTGCTGAAGCCTCACATAGCAGATCTACTCTATTCACTTTATCTGGAGGGAAAACCATATAAATTGGTCACCTTACCAAAGAAGTTAGCTTTCTTTCAGATACAAATGATCATCAGCAAATATTTTTACCTGAAATAAAAAAAATATTTTGCCTCGTTTTGGAAAGATGAGGGAAGAAACCTGTCTTTAAGCCTTGTATGCCACCAAAGTCAGACTACCAGCCAGAACATGGAGCCTGCTCACTAGTGACCACAATCTCTGCAAAACCAATTTACTACTGCATGACCTCTGTGCAGCAGGAGGGCCCTTCTCCTGGCTCTCTGTCTAAGAGAATCATACACAATAACTCAGTCTAGTCTCACCTGCAAGTCATCTCAAGCTGGCCAGAACAAGCCATGGCTAGAATTATTTCTTCCAGATTACTCTTCTGTTCTCATTAGGCACATTTTCATTAACAGTGGTAAAGTCCAAACAAACAGTCCTATAACTGACATGTCAGAGCTGCAAATTCAAGACAGTAGCCCTCACCCTGACCACCATTAGAGCAAAATTTGTATAGCGCAGATGTTTAATCCAATACTGAAACACAAATGTACACATTTAGTTTCCTTCATAGAGCTACACAGTTCACATCCACAGGGGTGTAGGACAAGAATGAAGCTGGCAGGGAAACTTTTTTTTTTACTCCCTCCAATGCAAAACCAACATTAAAAAAACATCAAGAGAAGCAGAGTAAGATGCGTGTCAAAATAGCATTTATCCATGATCTCAGAAAACAAAAGTAATCATTCTGCTGCTTCTGCTGGATAACAAATGTAATGGGAAATGATTTTTTTTTTTGCTTGTTTTTAAATTCCATGCTGAACTACTTGGTGCTAAACAGAAAGTGTGTGTCCCTTTAGATCGTTTTCTACTAGACAAGACACCTTGTCAGTAGCTTGTGGACTAAAGGCAAAAATAAACAGGCTTTATGTTTGCTACGGCAAGGCCTTTAAAAGGGATTTAATCGACTGAAAAGAAAAGCTCTGAAAAGAAACCCAAGGAATATCCTACAAGTATTTTCCCGATACGCAATGCATTTAAATCTTAACATTATATCTGGTGATGGTAAAATCCATCAATATTTATGGAGGCTTAACTGATCTCTGACAGAAGGTAATAAATACAACCTGTTAATACACATCTGATAATAAAGAAAATAACCTGTTAGTAAAGAAAACAGCACTTTTAAGCAGCAATCCCCAAAGTAAGTACAAATGAGAATTTTATGACTTCCAAAGACCAAATTAAATTTTTGCAATCCACATACATTTACAAGGTGAGTTTACAACATTAAATTTTATTTCCAGAACACTTACTTAATTTATTAAAACAAACTAAAACAACCTAAAAGATATGCATACTCCTCAAATTTAGAGAATCATAGAAACATTAAGGGTGGAAAAGGCCTTAAAGATCACTGAATCCAACCCTTTACCTGACACTACCAAGTTGACCACTAAATATGTGCCCAGGTGCCACATTCACACATTTGTTTGGTACACTTCCAGGCATGGTGCCTCCACCATTTCCCTGGGCAGCCTGCTCCAGTGCCTGACCACCCATTCAGTGAAGATATTTTTCCAAGTACCCAATCCAAACCTCTCCTGGCACAACTTGAGGCTGTTTCCCTCTTATCCTGTCACTTACTACTTGTGAGAAGAAACTGGACGCCCACCTGCTACAACTTCCTTTCAGGTAATTGTAGAGAGTCCCCCACGAGCCTGCTTTTCCCCAGCTCCCTCAGACGCTCCTCATATAACTTGTGCTCCAGACCCTTCACCAGCTCCATTACCCTTCTCTGGACAGTCTCCAGCACCTCAAAGTCTTTCTTGTAGTAAAGGGCTCAAAACTGAACACAGGATTCAAGGTGCAGCCTCAACAGTGCCAAGTACAGTGGAAGAAATAACATTGTCTCTACAGCACTATGATGTTAAAATAAATTTATCACGATGGGGTCCCATACTTCATATCAAGACAGTAGCAAAGTGCACAGTATGAGTACAAACCATGGCTATTTTGTTAAGAAATACTAACTACACAGAATAAAGTGTTAAACACAGATGCACAAATACTAACAGGAATACATAAACAATGAAAACTGACAGACTTAAAATTTCCATGTAAGAATTTTCTAAAAGCATCTGCAAGCATGATCATAAGAATTTAATCACCCTGATTAAAAAAAAATTAAATTTCCTTCAACAGGATATTTTGTTATTGTTATCAAATAAGAGAATTAACTTTTTAATTAAAGGATCTCATCTAACAGCTGTGGTAATATCAAAGACCCTGCTTCTCCCTAAAGCAGAAAGAAAATGCGGGCTGTATTATATAATGCTACAAGTCACTTTTATAGTTTTATACTGACATAGCCAAAACAAAAGCATGAAAACTTTCATGATTTTCAAGTTCTTGTAGCATTTTTTTCAAGGCACCAGACAATATAATTGCTTTTCTTTAGCCCCAAATGTATCATGGTACCTGTAAATCAAATATGGTAGCATCCTGTCTACTGCAGTTTCCATTAACCAAAAACATCTCAAAACTATGACTTCAGTAAAATAATGTATTCTACTGAACTTAAGTTGCACTATGGTAAGCTTTGAGTGACAGTGTACACTGATTTTTAGCAAACATCAACTTCACTGAGCTCTGCTAATGACCCAAGGTCAGCTTCTGACAGCAAATAAGAAAATTCTCATGAAACGCTAACTTGAAATTTACTTGAGGTTGCCAGAACTGTACATAAAACACTTCCATTTTAGTTTTGGGCAGACATATCAGATTTGTAAACTACAAATGCTCTAAACTGCCCATGGTATTTGTAAATTCTCATCTCATGAGACAAAAACGTACAAGCAGCAAAACGGGGTTGACCTAGAGTTGTTTGGGAGGGTGGTGGCAGTGGCAGGGTGATGTCTGTTAAGGATGCTCCTTCAAACCATGTTTATCAATTATTCCTTTAAAAGAGAACTACCAGTATAATTTATTTTATGATACAGCTAGCTAATTTTCTCAACGCTGCAGACAAATACTGTACACTTAGAAAACAGAAACAGATAAAACATTCCTAGCACTGTCTAATATTAAGAGAAATGGGAACAGGTATTTTAGACAAAAAAATTGCAAAACCCTCATACTGTACACATCAAGTTCCTAAAGCAGGATCTGAAGAAAGTAGGATGAACTGTAACACACAGATATGAACTACCTGAAGCAGGAAGGTACTAATAACTTCTATGTTTCATCAAAGACGGTAAGAGCTAGAGCTAGAATCACAGGAAGGGAAAAGCATGCATTTTTACATCATCAATTACACTAAAATGATTCTCTGCATAGCAGAAGGTGCGGAAAACCTTATTTTCCAAGACAATTACAGAAATAAGAACCTCGCAGTTAAGTTAAAGCTTCATAAAAATAACACAGACTCTGTTTTCCTAAGCTTTCTTTCACATCCCACTGAATTAAGTAAAAAGGACATCATCTGTGGAACAGGGCAATTCTGAACTGGAAATTAGAATCCTGGACTGCCGTTAGGTGGACTTTAAATCCCAGAATGAGTCTGGGGAATATGTCCAGAAAAATCGCAACAGTTACATTAATCAAAGATGAGATATGGGAGAAAAAAAAATTTTGTAGAGAAGTTGAAGTACGGAACACACAGTTCATGATAAGAGATTATAAGCACTCTTGAAAATAAAGGGAGAAGTCTTGGAGCAAATAAAACCAAAGTAACAGAAAGGAATGTGAAAGGACAAAATTAAGAAGTAAATGGACAATGAAGTAATATCTCAGTGTTCCCTCGCCAGGAAGAGGGCTTTCAGACATCCAGATGAGAAAATTGTGACAGGCACATTCATTTACAGAAAAAAAAGATAGGCATCTACAAGGGCAAAAAGCGGAAAATACAAGTAGGCATAGAACACAAGAGCACAGCCTTCCTGTTAGGGTTAACACAACCTTGTCTGAAAAGCAGAGAAACAGACACTGCTGGGAAAGCAGCAGAAATTCTGTGAATTTATGCATTTATTCAAAAGCAAAAAAAGTTTTCTAATAAAGGCAAAGATTCAAATGTCAAGTTCCTGACACTGGAAGATAATGAAACAAAAGGAAAGTTTTGAACCTACATTTATTATGTTGGTAAAAACACAGAGATCTCAGACTAGAGGACATCCTAAGTAATTCAGTATATGGGAACTGAGTGGAATCAGGGAAGGAGAATGGATCAAATCAAAGCATTTATAAGTGCCACTGAATTACAAGACAAAGAGACTCAGCTACACAGTAAACGGCCAAATCACATCAACAAAATAATAAGTGATTAAGGAATAAAATTTTTTTTCAGTACAAGCATTTTTATTGCAGAGAAGAATTTCTCAGAAATTCTGGAGTTTAGCAGTGGAAGCACTTTCCAAAATATTCCTGACTATTCCTGTTTTTCCCCTTCATACCTTTTATAACCCTACAGTGGGACATGGAATAAAGAAAGGGCTGTCACTTCCACCAACATTGCAACTGAAAATAAGAAGTAATGCACAGATTTCTGAAAGCACATGAGCAGCACATAGCAGCAGCACTGGAAGGGACAAGGACAAAGTCTTTTGACCCACCCCTCATGTCCAGTTGTGTTTAACACTGCTTTAAGACAAATCCTGAAACATGTCTAAGCTGTTACTGATGAAAATTTGGAAGCTTCTCCTACCAGTTCCTGCACTGCTCCACAAGCTTTACTACTCAAAAGTAGTATTCAACAGGAATCTTCCTTACTGATGCCTACTTCCATTGGTGCATAGTCTAAACATCATACAATGAGAATATTATTCATCTCTTCTTCACAGCCCTTAAAATATACCCAGATACAGTAGAAAGATTAACTGGCTTGTCTTCTATTTCACACTATTTAACATCTATTTCACTAACACACCAGGGCATTATTAGCTCATCTCACTTACTAAGTATAAAAACCCTCTGCCCCAAATTGTTGCACTGACAGGGATTGCTAGACCTGCACTTAGGTAAGAACAATAGCAAGTACAATTCTCGGTATTTTTCTTAATTAAACAGCCTCCAAGTGTCTTCCAAGTACAGTTCACTAACCACCTCTGCATCTATCATTTAGCATATTCATTTAGACTAAGCTTCTCTAGTTTGCTTGGCCTATATCCACAAAATTTGACATATCGATCAAATCAAGTATTTCTTTGTTAATATGGGTTACCTCTTTTGGGCACTGATTTTGGCAGGAAGTAAGACGCTCCTTTTCTTTTAAATCAGCACATGTTAGTTTTCTGTAAAAGGAAAGATGTATTTGTGATAATTTCCAATTTAAAACCAACAAAAGTCAATACAATTAGGGGTACATTTTAATTATATCTCACTGCAAAGAAAAGTAAACTCATTTGTCCACATCCTGTGCGACTAATATGAACTACCCTATTTCACAGACAAACCCACGTAAATTTAGAGGGACTTGAGGTACTTTAAATAAAATGAACAAAGGAGAACATACTCGCATATGATGAATATTTTCAGAGCAACAAAATAAAGACAATACTTAAATCCACAAGTTCCATCTTACATTTTATAAAGTCTACCTTACACTCTATGCACACACACATAAATGATTTTGAAAGTGTACAAATTATTATTGAGGAGTTTTCCCATTAGAACAGCTAGAAATTGCAGGACAATTCCTGTATCTAAAGGACATACTATTTGCAATTAATTGCAAAGACCTTTTACACTAACTACATTAATTCTAATTCTTGTTATAAAATTCTTCTTCACATACTCTAAAAGAAGCACATATAGAACAAACATTAAGTAAATTACTATAATACTTTCATAATTTAAAATATTACCTGTATTACAAAAACATTATAAAAATAATTTCTGTTCATGAGACTGCATGCATTTTTAGTTATTTTAGTTGATACCAATAAAACTGGCAACATTTAAATAGAAATACCATTATATTACTAATTACAATCTTCAAGAGAAATTTTATAACTTGCCATAGCTCCCATCCCCAGACATTTCAAATGGTTTCCAGTTAGTAGCATTCAAATGAAAAGCTGGGTTGTGTTCTGATACTTACAAGCATTCAACATACAGAACTGACAGTTTACAGTGACACTTTATTTTAAGCATCTGGAGACATGATGGGCAATCCCCAGGATGACAGGGCAAAACACATCGGTGAGGACAGCCAGATGGCCGGGGCTTGGTACACTCCTCCTCACACTGTGAACATTCTGGACCCGCCTAACAAAATGAAAACAAAGTACTAACGAAAGTGCCAAACATTTGTTTGTGAGATGTCATTAACAAGCTTTTATATAGAAGAAAGAGTTGGGGTGTAAAATACATTTTTGAAAAGCAAAGTAGAAATGCCAATGTTTGTCAGTCAAGGAGACAGAATTCCATTTTCCTTCATGGGCGTGGAAAATTACTCTTAAGCCTGTTAATTCTCTACGGAAAGCTGTTAGAAAAAGAAGTAATTTCATATTCTGAACTAACTTTTCCCACTCACCATGTTACTGTAATGCTTTAGTCATGACATTCTGCTCTGTAATACAGGAGCGGAGGGGTTGGTTTGCTTGATTTTAAGAAGCAAACTTTAAGCTGTTTCATTTCCATACATGTATAATATTCTGTATAATCTTCTAAGAAGTATTAATTTAGGTAAATGCTGGGAGCTGCCTAAGGTGTTGCTTCCACTCCACAGACTACATAAAGTCTACAACAGCTGTGGTGTCATCCTCATTCCAAGTGATGTGATCAATATCAGCACAAGATAATGAACATCAGCACAGTAAATTAAGCTTCAGTTCTATCCATATTATTAACAACTCATTCAGAACCCCAGCCTGCAATCAAATACAGCCAGATAGATTGACATGATTTATCAACTGATAAGTGTTCAGTTTCAAAGAAGTCAGCCAAAGTAAAGCAAATTTCTCCAAGAATGAAGCTACATAATACTTCCCCAAAAGGACTAGTCCATGTCAACATCTCATTTTATGCTGTTCAAAATAAGAGCATAAGTATTTAAGATTTTAATAGTTTTCTCCCAGTCCCCTCTTCTCCTGCTTCTACAGCTGAACAACTTTTGCTGAAGTTTAAAAAGGAACCATTGTACAATGACTGTTTACAAAACTTAACTCCCAAAAATTCATATCTAAGAAAAACAATAGCAACTAAAAACATTTAGAAAACTGTGATACAACATTTAACAGTAGGTAAAAGCAAATAGCTGGCCTTTCTGCAACATTTTCAAACACAACAAGTAGAACGAACCTAAATTCCAGACAGAAAAATCTCTACTCAGACATATAAGCAAGAAATTTAATAAGCCCTGACTACGCCTGCAATTTAGTCTACCAGAACAACAGAAGAAAAGCTCTAAAGGTCAAAACCAACTTGAGTTCATAAAAAAATTGGAGAAAATTGAGAAACAAGATTTACCCATACTTCGCAGGTGCACTGGCTTCCATTTTCTGGGAATGTATTGCCTCATTCAAGACGGAGCTAGAAATAGTCCTGACTCATTCACATTTTAATTGGCTTAACCGAAGCAGGAGGCAAACAGCCTCTTACACTCATAACTGGAGATGCTTAACTGTCACTCTCAGTATTTACTGATGCTGCTCTATTGCTACAGCTTACTGTTCCACCGACAACCCATACTCCTCAGATAAAAGTTCCACAATCATTAATAGAGTAATATGGTAGCTACATTATATATAGTTATTAGATGAAAACACCACCACTTCCAGGATTGGAATCCACGTGGATACCATCCTATTTAAGTAAAATGTAATAGCTTTATGCCCAACTGAATGCTTCTCAGTCTTCTAAATGTCCAGAGAACCCATGTGGCAACTTTTTCTAAAGTAATGCTTAAAAAAACCTTGAAAAGCCATTTTCCTTCAAATCATGACTCTCTCAAGCCACAAACGATGTGGGTTTGACTACTCAAAACTTGAACAATTTTCAGGTTTATATTTACTTTTTTTGTTTATAATTATCTTCAGCAACTAACACCCCCAGCTTCTTAATTGCATAAATGGCAGTTTCTAGTAGACACTGAATAAACATAACTATATTGTGCTATAAAAAGTCTTCAGCAACTCCACAACATTCCCAGTGCTCTGTCCTAAAGATCTGCCAGTCTCCTCAACCTAGTTACAGTCTCCTCAGTAAGTAAGGACTTGCCCCAACAGATTGCAAGTGCATTTGCATATAGGGATTATCAGTAGTTCACTTGATCTTGGCCGTTACCAAAGATAACTTTAGAAGAGACTTGTCAAGACTGTCATATAAGGTTTTCATGTAATCAAAATAATGTATGTCAACATAAAACATAAAATGTATAGAATTTGCAAAACATAAAATAGTCTCCGTTTTGTAGTATAAGGAACTACAGATTAGCATCAATGGAAACACCACACAAGCAAGTTTCCCAGTGGGATCTGGATGCCAGTGGGATGTGCCATCCATCTGCAAATTCTTTATTTTCCAGTTAAAACTGAAGACAACATATAAAATACATCTGAATAAAAAAAGCAAAAGGGAAATTAACCTACCTTCTTTGCATCTGCACTACTGTTCAATTTAGTAACATGATGACATTCTTTCATACAGGTGTGATTCTGGCAATCAAGAAGCCTCCCACAGTATCTTTTACATGAGTAGGGATTTGCAGAGTGACAGGGTAATGGACTAACCTAAAAGTTAAAAATAAACAAATACAGATATGCAGACAGTGTGTATATACACACATATTGCACAGATGGGTGTGAAACATACCTACACACACACACAGAGGCACAGAATCATTACTGAGAAATTCTGGTTCTTGAGCATCTTCGTTAAAAGAAAAAACACAAGTCCAATTCTATTTGATCTTTTTTTTTTTAAAGTATTATTGAAGTTCCTGTCCAGGTAACATAACCACACACATTTGTTTTACACTGATTATACCAGGTAAGAAAGCACACTTCATTAAACAAGCTAACTTTTGCAGCATAGTTTGTTGGGTTTTTTTTTTTAAACAGACTATTACATTCTCAAATCTTTTAGTGTGACTTACCCCATCTTTACGAATTAAACTCATACCCTCCATTAAAGGTTCCTAAAATGTTTTACTGTTATTGCAGAAGACAGTTACAGTTTGTTTTCCCAGGGGTAATTGTATTATGGTCATCATACACAAAAAATATTTTACAGTTTGACAAACAGAAAACAACCTGCAAGCCAGAAATTCTATAAACCAAATACTGACTACATCAAATGTAACTACCAGGAGCGGTAAGAGGAAAAATTGGCACCATGACAGGACTAAGATTTTAATGTGTACATTTGTACTTTCTAATTTGAGGTTAACACTCCAGTTAACAGAGTTCTGTAGTACTTTTCAGAGCATCTACTTAGAAGCCTTTCACCTTCATCAATATCGAAATGGTGCGTAAACTCCTAAGTAGGTTAACTAGGTTTCTTTTCTAAAGTTGAATACTACAAGTTCCTCCATTTCAAAAGATTAGAGGAAACTTGCTGTTCCCATTTTTTCAACCATTATGTAATATTCACATGGAAAAAACATTACTTTCTGTGATGCTGTCAAAAAAATTCATTTTTTTTCTTAATTTCATGATCACTTCAAAGAGAAAAGCTATTTGTGATGTTATTACACAAGAGGCTAATGTGACATAACTCACTTTGACTAGACCAGGGGTGTGATTTTGTGTTGCAGCTTAAGTTGACTGAACAGCTTTGCAGGGTACCCCTTCCTTTTCTCTCTTCCAACTCTACAATACTCATTGCACACTCCTACCACTTACTAGGAACAAGTCTTACCACACATCGGTCTTTACAGCAAGACAATTCAAATAACCAAAATGGAAGAAAGGATTGACCATACAAACAGGCACTGAAATGAGAGAAGAGAGGATGGTCCCACAGGGCAGAGTGAGAGACAGCCTCCCTTCCACACTGTCCACACTGTTTTCCTCAATCCTAAAACAAAAGTACACAAAGTAGGATTTGAATCCACTTGCCTAGATAAATGTTTTCTGGACTTCAACTAAAAAATACTACTCCACATCAAGTTATTGCAAACTCCAATTCATTTGCAAGACTTCTGAACTCCTCATCCTGACCCTCCAAGACTGAACAAGAGTCTGTACAGCAGGCTGAACATCGAGCATGGAATATACAGAAGAAAACCTTGAGGCTATCACATCCACCCACTCTCACATCTCTATGTCAGGGCTGAACCTAATGCTGGCTAAAGCACTAATACAACCACAGCAACTAGTCTGAATACCTGGTTCATACTGTCCCCTGCAATCATCCCACAACTCTGTCTCCGATAGCTTATGTTTCTGGTGACCAAAGGAGGAAAGGACAGCAACAGGCATAATAAAATGATTGTCTGAAGCAGAAAAACAGTATTATACCCAGCAAGCACACATCAATTACCACAGCTTTTCACGTTCCTCATACCGTACCCTTTCTCATTCTCCTCCATATTCCTCCTCAGAGCCACAACTGCCTTTACTAGCAACATTAAGTAGTCAAAGGATGTTGAAAGGTAAAAGAATGAAAGAAAAATGTACTAAACATTATGATCTGCCATTGCCCACTTCCCTACCTTTCCTTGCTCCCCCATTGCCACTCAGTTTTTTACGACTACTGACTCTGCTGCACCTCAGGCAGTGATAGCAGATCAGAGCAACAATAGCAGATAAGCTCTATGGCTGCACTGTTCCATACTGCTCATGAGACTTCTTTCTACCAGTTGAGTCTTTCATCAGATAAGGACACAACCACAAACTCCAGTTAAGGTGAAGCATTTAGGCAGAAGCGGAGCATCCCTTCCAGGAGCATTCCTCAAGTACAGGGTTGAGAGGCACTGTTGAACAAAGGCAGGGACATCGAAGCACACCAGCTAGCCAGACAACAATGGTAGCTTTCAGACGGCTGACTGCAGGGAGCATCCCAACCCTGTGGCTGCATCCAGCATAGCTTTAGCTTGAGACCAGTAAAAGATACGACAGTCTTCTGGAATCGTCAGTGTAGCCAAAAATTGAAGAATTTCAATTAATTTAAACTGACCTTTTCTTTAAATTTCTTAACAAGTCATTTTGTTGCAGATCTTACTAATAAATCCAAAGGACAAGGTAGAGAAAAGTTGTACTTCCTACATTTGAACCGCATTTCTGAAATGGCTGAATGGAGGATGCTATTCTTGCTACAAAGACAAATATCAAAGAAGATGCAAACTCCAGGAGGCTGATGAGCTGAAGAATAAAGAATGCAAATGAGAACCAGAAGTATTTAATGAAAGTTGAATAGGAAAAAAGGAAAATAAGAAGGCATCATTTTCAGACTACAGGTCTTCCACAGGAAAAAAAAAAAGGAAGGAAAGGAAAAAAGGATGTGATAACATTCAGAAGCTTTCCAGGAAACCTCCCAAATGCATAAAAGCAATTAACAGACTGCATCAATTGCCATATTCAAAATACTCATCAAGGAAACAAAAGCAGAGCATCTTCCTTCCTCTAGAACATTTAATGAAGCCACTACAAGAGAATTATATACAGCAGATAAATTCATATCATATCCAGCTAATATTTCCTTCTTTATCCCCATTTACCTTGTATCAGCTTTAATTAATGTTTCCTAACAAAAAGATTTAGACTTTGATTTTAAAAACCTTTAAAAGAGCATATGTGTACCACTGCTATGAAATGCCAATGTTTATGATAGTTTTAAGAAAAGGTAAAATGTCAAGATTTCCTTTTGGGGTGTCGTCAACTGTTGATGATAGGTGATTTTTCTGATATACAACCTGAAACAAAATTGATTGCTTCTTTTAAGAACCTACATCTAGAAGAATGAAGAGTTATTTATTTTTTAAAAAATATATGTAAAAACAACCAAAACTTATAGAGTAAAATGATTTAAAAGAAGGCTGTGGACCTCAGCTAAAAGAAATCTCATTTTAGCTTAAGCATCATGCAGAATCATACTTCCACTTAACTGAGATTTTATACAATTATATCATCTGAAAAGTAGTTTTAAGTCTGTTGTTTCAAGTGATAAATTGCTTGTTCTAAATGCCAGGACATGTAAGAGCTCAAAATAAATCAATCCCTTGAAAATACTTTTGAAACTAAGAAGATTTGTTTATTATATAAGTCCTAAGATGTTTGCTTTTATTCTCTATTGTACTCATTGTCTGCAGGCATCCTGATAAAATACAAGAAGACTTTGTAACCTGCTTCATTCCTAGTTTCTTTCTATCTCCTCCATTATAGGAGGTATAGCAACACCAACATAAGTAGTAATATAGTACAGCAGTGAGCACCTACTCATAGCAAAATTTTTCTTGAGAAAATTGCTACTTCTGTCACTTGTGAAAAGCTCACATTTCCCAGTGAAAATCCGATCATCAGGAGCGGGAAACTATTATAGAAGGGAAGCTCTTGTTAACAAGAGTAAATTAATTTGAGGTGGGATTACTTGCTAAGAGCCAAAGTGGCTGTAAAACACTGAACAAACATTACATGTTAATTTTTTTCTTTCCAGAGATCTCAGAACAACATAAAAACATACAATGTGCATAAAATACACTGCAAACACCCCCTTCACACACACACGAACAAATCATTCTCTTCCTTGACTTCCATGAAAATCTCAAAGATTTGGACATTTCATTCCACTCCAGAAACTGCTGCACTTCAGCAGGAACGCAGCACCACCGTCTGCTAGTGAGAGAAGAGTATAGAGTATCTTGTAGCATCAATATCTAAATAAAGTATAGACTCCCTGTGATTTTTATTTATTTTCTCTTCTAATCCATAAAGAAAACATGATCCAAAGCCATTGACTGATTCTGCTAAGACTAGTACGCAATAGAGATTTTTTTCTCTTAATTATTCTGAAATAAGTAGTAATAGGTATGTAGTAATTGGTACCATTTTCTCTAATAAGAGTAGCAATACTGTTCAACTCTCTGTTACAAGAAGGGACATAAACTTCACAACCATGTACAACTAAACAGTATCAAAACCAGCAACATTATCTAGAGCAAGCTCCATATTGAGTCTATTGACCACAGCTTATATTCTGTTTATAGATAAATTCATGAAAGTTAGGGTGAGATTCCATATGTCCTATCAAAAACCATGTCGCTCACTCAATAAAATACTGGATAATTAACCCATAAGTTTTACTGCAGAAAAAAACAAGACCCATTCTGTTTCAACAACAAACAAATAGGCACTGTTGTTCTTGTCATTCATTTTCACTGCAAATTTTTCTTTAGGAACTGACAAGCTGCAAAGTAGCTCTACTGAAGCTGCGTTCACAGCCCGGATGGGTTAATAAACATGTTGCAAAACAGACTGGGGAGACAAGAACTTTGGTAACAACTTTTGAAGATGTTGCCACAACATAATCGATCCACCATTTTAATATATACCAAGAGATTATTAAAGAAGGTCAAAGAAAAAAAAAAAAGGAAGTATCTTCAAACATTTTTGTATTTACTGTTTTCTAGAATTTGTTACTAGCTTCAAATGATTCAAGGATTTTTTATAATATTGTTAGTTGGACTTTGATAGTGAATTTATACCAGACATACTAGTAGACAAAGCCATAATAGCTTTTTTTTTTTTAAATTAGTTTAGCAATCATCTTTTAAAATCAAGAAAAATGAGTTGACCTTAAATTTCATAACTTTTAGAAATTAGTGTGAATAATGATGATAGTTATTTAAGCATCAATTAGATTTTCTTCTCATGTAAGCCAAAACAGACAATGACTTCACCTAAAACTAGAGAAGGCTACACATCAAAAGACAAGCTAACAAGTAACACTAAAGAAGTTTCTACTATACTGTCTGATTTCATCCATGTGTGCTTAGATCCAAGACACATGAAAACTTCCCTTTATGATATTATGTTCCTTATCCTTTTAAAATATACACAGCAGTTTATAGGAGCACTAAGGAAAGTGTGTGATAGGGAGAGATTACTAACCATAAAATGAGGGGGAAAACCCCCAGAAGTATCTAATAAAAAGGACCACCCAAAACCATTCCAACACATTGTTAACTGCAAAAATATACAAACAGCTACATAAAGCATGAGTCTAAATTTCTGTTCACAAGTTCTATGAAGTCAGTTAGTTCCATATTCTTCAAAAAGGAACTAAAATACCTTCTGATATGTAAGTCCTTGTGATAAGGTACTTAATTAGTTTAAAAATTTGTATAAAAAATCTATTATTTCTCTTTCATGCTTTTTTTTTCAGACTGACAAAATATCTGCCATATTTCACTTTATAAGGCAGTTTCCATGACTCACCTCATGCTGTCCGAGACACTCCCTGTTAAAGAGAAAAATCACAGATTTAGAAAACATGTATTTCTTTAGGGGATTTAAAACAGTGACGGTGCTTTTCACACAAAAATTAATGCAATCTCTTTTTAAAAAGTCCAAACTAATAGAAAATCATCTGTCTATGCAGTTCAATGACTCCTTTTTTCCAACAGTTGTTTTGATTGCTGTGTTTTATGATGGCAATCTCAAAATCTGTTTCATGTGCAAATTAATTGTAGCTGTATATGAAATCAAAAACTTATTTTAGAAAATAACCTGCTTTGCTTCCAAATATCTTCTTCTTTGTCTCTACTAACAGATCACTTCAGTGATCAGTTATTTCAAAGAGCTATCTAGTCTACTCTTAGGTTTACAGTTTTCTCCCTTTTAGAATGCTCTACTGTTCCTAGGTAAGAAAACCTGCACTCTGATCTGAATTGTGAAGGTATTAAATAGTGACTCATTCAAACAACAAAATCAATCTTTTGTTCAAGTTATTTTGAAAACTATCTTTTTCTTTTTACCTTTCATTTCGTATCTATCATCTCCTTGATTTCTCCATTGATATCTTAAAAGGGAGAGTAATGAAATAATCACGAATATTCAAGCTAAAATACCTGTAAATCAGTTCCTAAAAATTTCTAGAAGAGTATTTAAAAAAAATCCCTGATAACTTCTCTGACACAAAACAACTACCAATAGCTACGGATGGTCTCTAGGACAGCAGGATACTAGCAAGAGCAATCAGTCTTTCACCTAGTATGAGAAACAGCAGATGCAGCACAGAAGCCTGTTCGTCACTCGATACAGCTCACCTACCTTATAACCACAGTAATCTTCCCATACCCAGGTAATTGGGCTTCTAGGATCTCTGCATTCCATTGCAGCACACTCCTGCTCCACTGTAAGGGGAATCTGCTCAGCCAGCCTGATTGCCTTCTGCCATGTAACTACTAAATCTGCGAGTGAGGAATTCCCCATGGCAAAGTTGCATTCAAGTTGAGCTGTAACGGTGTCAGATGAACTACCAGACACATGAAAAACTAGCAGGATTGCAGGGGTCACGTCGTAGTAGCTAGTTTTTGTATCCTACTTGGACAGCAGTTGCAGACAGAATTCTTCAGCCTGGGACCTATCTTGTTTAATTATTTTTTTCCCCAGTAACTTGGAAGAGACAAAATGCACCAATTTTGCAGGTAGTATTAAAGGACAGTACAGTCAACACATTTGAGGGCAGAGGTGCCATTTGGAAGGATCTAGACAGATTGGAGGAATAGGCTGAGAAGAAATTCACGGAACGCAGAGACAGACAAAATCCTGCATCCGTGACTCACTAAATCCCAGCAACACTGCAGGCTACCGGCTGGGCATAAAATGGAAATCTTTTAGCATTAAGGGGAAGTTACCAAGAAGATGAAGCCAGGCTCCTGTCTGAGGTTCATAGCAGGGAGGCAAGAGACAATCATACTCTTAAACAAGTAAGGTTCTGACTGGATACACAGTGGAGGAAAAAATAAAACCAAAATCAGTAAAAGTATAATCAAGCACTGAAAAACGTTGTCCTGAAAGACTGCAGAATCAGTGTACTTGGGGTTTTCTAAGGTCCAGCTGGACAAAGCTAGAGCAAATTGATCTGAATTCAGTGTTGATCTGCTTTTAGCAGGAGCTAAATGACTAGATGACCCCAACTCAAGGTAACTTTCAGCCTCAATGGTCCTTCAAAATAAACAGAGCAAGTAGTTTTCTAGAAACTCACTTTTTAACCAGTTACAGAAATAAATACCAAATACATTCCATAACAAATCTCTATCTGCTCCTGTTCAAAGATACTAAATTACTGCAAAAAAGAAGCTGTCAGATAATTTGCTTTGTAGCAATACATTACTTTATAACCATGGTTTTATTACTATTTTCTTAATTCAAGAAACTTTCTCATATCACTTTCATTAAAAAAAAGAAAAAAAAGGAAAAAACCCGAAACATTACAATTGCAAAGACCGATCAAGAGAGTTAGGATATTCCAGAATTAGTATGATCTAATGCTAACAGAACCTTAATTTGCTCCAAACACTGTGAAATGTAACAATGTTTCCCCCAGTCAGAAAATTAAGGACAATTTTTCCATTACAGTTTCCTTCTCTCTTAGCAGACTTACCTTCTCTGTGGAAAAATTTTCAGACTAAAGGAGGCTATTTTGATGTTGAAATTCAGAGGAACTATGAGACATGTCTTACAAAATGCATGATGTTACACTATGACTTCTACTGAATACCTACATGAAACAGTTGCTACAGGCTTCTACCCAAACACTGAAGCCAGACTGGTCAGAACAATCTGACCTTTCCCACTGTTTGGGGATCTGGCTTTGAACACTGAACTCAAGTATCACAAGCACTGTGTGGTCACAGTTTTAAACAGAAGTAAAACCTATTATAGCACAATCCTATATTAAGTTCTAAACTATCTACATTGACAAGTTAAATGGATCTTTTTATCATCTTCCTCCATCTAGTTCTCACTTCACAAAATGAGGACATAATGTTCCCTCATTAAAGAGGGATGTTTAAAAACCAAAAAGGTAGTAATGCCTGTGAAGTATGCAGGGTTTAAAACAGTAAGAGACCACAACACAAAACCAAACCAAAATCCCCAGCATTTCAGTTTTCAGATAAATACTGAATCCTCCATATGTAAAGAGAGGCTCCATCAAACTGAAAAAGAATGGTGAAAAAGAGTAATCATCATGTCTTCCCCTATATCCTCAGCACAATTATAGAAAGAGCTGATTCAGTTCAACTCAAGGAACAGAACCTTCTGGATAAGTCAAAACTAGAAAGGAAACAAGCAGATGTGATGAAAAGTATGCACCTATCATTCAATAGTATACCATAACTGAACAACTGAGGAACAAAACAGCAACTCATTATGCAGAATATTATGATCCCATAAACCAAGCTAGAAACTACACAGAAAAAGTCACGTCACTGATGACTATCAAACTTCACATTTTCTTTTAAAGTAGCACTGCACACAGCACACATTAAAAAAACTAATCCTTACTAACACTATCAGTCCTTTCACACAGTGAGCACACATTAGAGAAACGTCCTAAAGAACCAACAGTGCTCTCAGCTTTATGAGAATGTGTTCACATAGGCTCTTTGCATCTGGAGAGGAAAATATGGTTATTTTCATGTCCACTTCTAAAACAGTATAAAAAGAAAAAAATCTTTTTCCATGTAAAAACAGGTTTTTTGCTTTTTTAATACGTACACGAGTATAGGAACCTCACAGGGAGGACACGGTAATGCAGTTTGAATGAAAGCTGGCTCAGATGGCTGTTCCCAAGGACCTGCAGACTGATGCTGAGAGCAAAAGACACTAGGTGAATACAAAACACAAATGGAACTATCTGCTTGACCATAAATAAACACATCATCTAAAGAGTTCCCAGTTCTAACGAATTCACTTCCTAGTAACTAACTTTTTGCTAATGGAAATCTCAACACCCCCTACACATAAAAAAATTGCTATTTCATCCTTAGCCTGGCTAGGGATAAGAAAATGAAGGCCTGTGGTCCTTACTGCTAAAAATTAAGCACAAAGCTAAACAAAAGAGTAAACCAATTCTAACTATTAATTAGAGGTAAAAATATAAAAATATTTCAATTAGTAAGCTAGTTCAATTACCGCCATGCAGTGCATGCATGTGTCATGCTAAAAAATGCCAAACAACTTCTCACTTCTAACTTGTGCAAATTTTGATGGTTTAGTAAATATCAGAGTTAAAATTTATTTTTTGCTCTTATGTTAAAAGCAATTGTGTACATCTGGAATAAAACATTCATAATACAACTCTAACAAAAATCTTATAATTTCCTGAGTAATTATAATTGTTGAAAACTGCAAATTCAATTATATATTACAAAATCACTTACACTGCAACAAAGGAGTAAGCACCACTTAGTTTTGTGTTGAGTGGTGCGGTGATTGATTTTTATTTACTCTGAACTTCAAAAGCCTCCAACATAAGATTAAGGTTGAACTGTTGCTCATTCTTCAGAACAGTAATAAGCCATTTTTCACTACTGACTTACGGAGCCCGCTTGCCTCACAAGAGCTTCGTCGTGGCAGGAAACAGGGCACAAATGACCACAGGTTAACGTTTTCTGGCAGGGTTGACGACACGGAGGACACCGCCCAAAGTGACAGTAGTGTTTCTCCTGGGTAGAGTGGTGGCAGGTAGGTGGTCGACTGAAATAAAATCCAAGATGAATCAATATCACAGCAAGAAATGAGAAGTTACAGTCACTGGGCAATTATGCTCAAAATACAAAGAACTGAAACGAACAAGTTGGTTTTGGGGTTTTTTTTCTTCTCGACTTCAGCAGTGGTTAATATTATGATAAAATTAAAATGGGATTTCTAAATAAAACTAAAATCAAAGTTGGGTTTACATATTCAAACAGCTGTTTCAATCCTAGTTCTACTCCGTGCTAAGTAATCTTGCTAGACCCCAGCAGAAAATATTATTTTTCCTTTTGCTAGTCAATTTTTCTAGATAGACTGCCTCATGGAGGTACTTCAAAACATACCAGAGATGCCTTGGAAGAAATGAGTGGGACTACAGAATTAGAATAGCCTGGGGAGACAGAACGTCCCCTTGAAGCAGCAAGCTACTCATGAAACCTCAGTGTCAGACAGGTATCTGATAGGAAGGATCACTGCTTATCTCCACCTGCATAGTCAAGGATACAGAAGACTGAGAAGTAATATCTGTAACCAGATAAGGAACAATTTTTCCTGTTGCAGGCATGTTTTACTACTTTCTTTAAGCATAATTTAAACTCCACTTGAGAACACAAAACACACAGTATTTCTATACTGACCTGCACAGCTGCTTGCATTTGGGAGGTTTGATGGTACGCTCCCTGCCACAGGGCACTTTAATGACAGTTTTTCCACAATTGCATTTCACATCTACAGTCTCTGGACATGGATTACAACTACCTAAAAACAAATACATTAAAAATATGAGACCCTCTGACATTTTGAAAAGAAGCCCAGTCATTTGGCTCACACACCACTTTTTTTTCTATTAGTATTTCAGTCTTACATACATACGAAGATGTATCATCTTTCATCCAAATTCAAAAACATAAGACACACTGAAAAACTCGTAAACTTTGGCAGAGTTTGGATGATAGTAAATGTTCAGTATATGTAGAAAGAATTCTGCTTTAAAAAGATTCTCCACCTCTATAATGTTACTAATCTGATATATTTTTAAAAACATATTTGTAAAAGACACGCATTTTAATTTATAGATCTTCCACACCATTTTTTCAAGAACCAATTGCCAAGTTTTATTATTGAGTAATTAATAGTAAGAATATGAAACTCCTAAAAAAGGCAAATTTAGATGTCAGTATTGGCTTATTAACCATACTGCATTCTGAAATTTTAAAGGAAGCAATGATTTGAAAGAAATATTGACAGCCAAACATTTTAAGCAATTCTGACTTGTCAGTAGGATCTGAGAAGTAGCACTTCAAGAAGCAGATGTCTCAATAACAAGAGCCTGCTGAAGAGAAAAGCATGGAAGTACTACAGCCTTTACAGTGCAGAGTAAATAAAATTATAAAAAATTATCAGCACACATAAAATCATAAAATCATAGAATCACAGAATGGTTTGGGTTCTAGTTCCATCCAGTTCCAAATGCCCCTGCCATGGGCAGGGACACCTTACACTAGACCAGGTAGCTCAGAGCCCCATCCAACCTGGTCTTGAACACTCACAGGGATCTCCAGGTTCTCTGGGCACCCTGTTCCATCGCCTCACCATCCTCACCATAAAGATTTTTTTCCTAGTATCTCATCTTAACCTATTCTCTTTCAATTTGAAGCCATTCCCCCTTGTCCTGCCACTTCATGCCCTTATAGAAAGTCCCTCTCCCCTCTTTCTTGTAGGCTCCCTTCAGGTAGTGAAGGCTGCAATTAGGTCACCCCAAAGCCTTCTCTTCTCCAGGCCAAACAATCCCAATTCTCTCAGCCTTTTCTCATAGAGGAGGTGCTCCATCCCTCTGATCGTCTCTGTGGCCCTCCTCTAGACTCGACTCAACAGGTCCATGTCCTTCCTGTACTGGGGGCTCCAGAGTTGGACGCAATACTCCAGTGGTGTCTCACAAAAGCAGAGCAGAGGGGTAGAATCCCCTCCCTCGACCTGCTGCCCACACCGCTTTGGATGAAGCCCAGGATATAACTGGCTTTCTGGGCTGCAAGTGCACATTGGTGGGTCATGTCCAGCCTCTCATCCACCAGCACCCCCAAGTCCTTCTCAGCAGGGCTGCTCTCAAGCTGTTCATCCCCCAAGCCTGTGTTGATACCAGGGTTTGCTGCAACCCAGGTGCAGCGCCTTGCACTTGGTCTTGTTAAACCGCATTAGATTCCCACGGGCCCACTTCTCCAGTTTGTCCAGCTATTTTTACAAAATAAACTGAAGGTCTAAAGCTATGCTGTCCAGAGTGGGTAATATTTCTATTCCCTGGCAACAAATTATAAATTTCAGCAAGCATGAAAAACATAAAAAAAGAAATTAAAAAAAAAAAAATCAAACCACAAACATAATAGATTGTTACCTTTTTTTCGGGACCCCTGCAAAAGGCCAACTGCTTATTATCAGCCTCTGGGAAGTTATTTTCTAGGAGGCATCTATTTCCTTAAAAGTCAGTGGTCCCTGAGATCTGGCAGTTCATCGCAAAATTAACCTGACACAGTATTATATTCTAAAGATAAAATAATTAATCATAACTTTCAGTAGCTATTAAAATATTGGTGTACAAGGAGAAACATGAATATAAATATTTTCAAATAAAAATAATTGCCTTGATTAGGAATATTTTCAAACATTCATCAAGATATTACAATCTGTACTAGACTGTATTTTGCTAAAGCACAGAGAAGTTTTATTTAGAAAGTAAGTTGATCATCTGATATCATAGTTATTAGCTTCAGTAGATGCTAATTTAGTTATCTAATAGACAACTACATCCTTTTGATAAATTACACTTCAAAGTGTATATATTTGACGTCTCAAAGATCACTTTTATTTTCTTAC
This sequence comes from Oxyruncus cristatus, assembly GCA_013399855.1. Classification (NCBI taxonomy): domain Eukaryota; kingdom Metazoa; phylum Chordata; class Aves; order Passeriformes; family Cotingidae; genus Oxyruncus; species Oxyruncus cristatus. The sequence continues at coordinate 1,480,641 of VXAY01003830.1, read as the reverse complement.
AGATATTGCTTATTGTTTTCATGTTAGTTGTTAGAAATCTTTGTCACCTTTAGCCAGGCTGTAAAATGCAAGCAGCACCAAATATAAACCATCATTCAATGTAAAAGTTTATCCTATAATGCAGCACTGACTCCTTAGTTCTTCAATCAGAATTGTATTCTATGATTTAGTTATCAACCAAACTAATGCAGAAAAACGATGTTACCAGTTTTGTTCTCACAGTACACAAAAAATTATGTATTTCCAGGATTTTGGAGAGTTACAGGGGCAGAGGGGAGAAGAAAGGAAAGGTAAAAAGAAAAGGGGCTCAGTTCATAGACTAAAAAACAAACCACTTGTTTGTGGTGACAGATTTAATAGCAAGTTAACTGGGACAACTCCCACGTTTACTTGTCCTCTCCTCTTAAGAGTCACTGCCTCAGAAGGAAGACTGGTTGAACAAGCTGTGAATTATTTGAGTTGTTGCAATTCATAGTTCAGAATAGTAAGGGAAATTATATAGGCTACTCAGCTGCTGTTTCAGCAGGGCAGCAGCTTCTGTGGGGAAAATTGCTGAGAGGGCAGATAATTTTTCAGTCATTCCAATTTAATCCCTACCAAGCAAATGTCAAAGCAATTGGCCAGGATAAAAGCTGCCAGGCAATTCTGGCCATTTCCAGCATCTTTTTAACCAAGGTCATGGCATGCAGAAGTAAACTTTTTTGCTATCCTTCATATAGTAAGTAACAAGTACTCATTTTCTTTCAACAGCAAGATACTAATATACGTTCAAATTCCATCTTTTTTTTTTTTTTAATTTTAAGCTCACTTGTACCACATGTTGTATTCTAGGATTTTTAAAAACCATCCAGACTCAAACAGCAATAGTCATTTCTGTATGTATTCATTATGCATATTCAGTGAAAAGAACTATTTTGAACAGAATTATTGGGGAAAAAAAGGCAAGCCACGGCTTTTGAATTACACAGCTGGAAAGGGGAACAATGTTAAGCAAAAATACCAGGTAAAAACTCAGGTTGCCACTATGTAAGTCTAAGTTCTAACCAGCACTTTCAAACACACTGCCCCCACAAAAAGCCCACGTGCAACAAGGGAGAGAATTCATTAAGGACCACACAGAATCACACAAACATAAAATTTGGTAAAAATAAACGATATTCCAGCACTACAGGGATTCTTCACCTGTTCTTACCTCTGTGGCAACCTGAAGGACATTTGTGATTTCTGCAGCCTAGAGTCCGCCCACAGACTTGATCACAAGGTGGACAATTTCCAGAACAGCACTATTAAAAAAAAAAAAACAAAAATCAAAAAGGTCTATAAAACTGAAAACTTAGAAATTTCTCATATACATTTTTCCAGTTCTACCATCTCATTTTTGAAATACTTATTAAAAAAATGGCAATGCGCTTTAGACAAGTTTCCTCCAGAAAGGAGGCTATCTGCACAGTAGTTTTAAAAACTTTCAAGTTATAAAATAGAAAGAAAACACACATTTGAAAGCATCATTTCAACATACTAAAAAGGCAGCGGGCTTCCAAAAAACATTTAAAAGTTCAAATTCTTGTAATATTTTAATACGAAATAATTTCAGAAGATTACACATAGAATATCCAACCAATTGTCCCATTACTCTGCAATTTCTTCCACTATTACGCTCTATCGTCCCTAGCACAAAGATGTTCCTAAAAATTTTTTTAAACACCTTTTACCTTTACAGTAAAGCTCAGATAACTTTAGAATCAGTTTTCTACTATCGGAACATATCACACCACCACATTGGTGGACATCAGGGCAGGAGGGAACCCCATTTTTATTATTAACTTGAAAGGTACCCACCTTCCAAACTGTATACAGAAGGATGACAATCAGAAAGAGAAACAGGGATTTTTTTATCATAAATTAAAGATGTCAAGGTTGCATTTACTTGTTTTGTAACCTTTTCACATAGACTGAATTCACTTTAACAATAATATTAAAAAAACACATAAAAATAAAACTGTATTTTTTCATGCCTGTTTGTGGTAAGGAGTCCAACTTTCATAATGTATTAATTCACAAAGAGCAGACACTTTCAGGCCTTCTTTAATGAATTAACCGAAAAGATGGTTCTGAGTGTCAATCATTGCTTGATTTCAAATGAGAAGGGAAACAAAACTCCAATTCCCAATTGTCAGACTACTGCTGCTTGCAGTGGTGCATATCAGAAGGTGTGATGTAATGCTGGGTTATGAAAAGTAAGAGTATGTTCCTTACAAAGTTATGAGAGACCTCCAGCTCAGCCTACAAAGTTAGGAAATAAATGGGTTTAACTAATACAGAATGCATAAAGCATCAGTAACTACTAGAGAATCTGAAAGCAAAACTGCCTTCTAGACTGGAGAGTTGTCAAAATCCCCTCCCAGTTTTTAAGGCCACTTAGTTTTTCTTGATGACATGCTGTTCAGAGAATTCTAGTACACTGAAAACTAATTTGAATAGCACTGAAGAAAACACCTCTTTCTATACAGTAACACGAGGTGGAGCAATAAATTGATGTGATTTTTATACAGTATAAAATACTCTACCTAAATTTTGAGAAAAGTTATCTAAACAGTGCATTTGAGAAAGATCATCTGTAGGCACTCACCTTTCTCCGACACTGGTGCTTTTGGCAATCTCGAATTTTAGTGCACTTTGTTTCACACAGATATGGCTTATGACACGGCATGCGTTTAGTGTGCTTTCCACAACGGCACTGCTTTTCAACCTCCTGGGCAGCAACACAGGGGAAAAAAAGCAGAGTATTTTTAATACAAAAAAAAAAGGAAAACAACACGATCTACTACTATCTGTAAAGAAAAGTACAAGGGAAAGTAACATTACACTGCTCTATCACAACAGAAAGTATATCCCATGCTCTGAGCAGATTACCCATCTGAGAAGTAGCTACTTGGAGACCTTGAGCTGGTATTGCAAACACCTCACTGTAGCCTCTTCACCCAAGAGGGAAGCCACTTCAAAGGAACCAAGCAAGTGTGTAATGCAAGATGTCAAGTGTAAAGACAAAACAAATTCATCCAAAAAAGAACGCCTCCTGCACAGTAAACTAGATTCATCCATCATGTGTACAGGTAAGACATAGGTAAGCAGGTCTATCTGGCCTTCATCCTGGATGTCATATGCTAACTACTTTCACCATAGACTTTGTAGCCAAAGCTAGCTCAGGAAGAGACAACTGACACCACACAGAGCAATGGGTTATAGACCAGAACACAGATACTCCATGGATGTTTGGACCAGATCAAAACTTTATTTTCTTGTTTGTAAGAAAATAATGTTATGCTACAGCACCTTCCATTCCACTAGTGAAGGAATATCATAATATGACAAATGCACAAAGAAGCTAGAAAATACATAATGCTCAACTACTTACTCAGAAATGTATTGGGGTGACAGGTGAATAGAAAAACAACTGCTGCTTTTAACATAAACTCATAGATTTTGTGATAGATACAACTTCATTTTCCTTAGGATACTCGCCCTGTTCCAGGTATATCGTTTAAAAACCCTAACAAAATATAAACCTGCTACAGCAAGACTAACCTGTCTGCATATTTCACAGGGACCCCGATGACAGCGCTGTGAACATTTGTGGATGCCACATTCCAGAACTTTGTCACAACTATCACCACAGGTGGGCACATCTTCTGTACAAGGCAATGTAAACTCTGTATAAAAAGACAGAAGTACAAGTGAACATTTAGAAAAAAAAAGCCAAAATATTTAGGAAAAAAATGCAAAGTGTAACAAGTTCAAATGCCAATTCTCTCTCATTTTTTAAAAAGCTTCTCCAGAGTTACTCAGTTATTCATATCGCAAATTAAACTCCTGGTACTAAGTAAAACTTTGAAAGCTATGCCAAAAAAAGTTAATACAGTGTCACAGTTGACTGTAAGAACTTTTTATGGACCTGCAGAATTAACCTAAACTACTGACTGCCAAAGACTGGATGAGCTTTTTTTTAATTTATCATTAAAAAAAAAATATAAAATGCAACTTACTTGTTTTTCCACATGGACAGGACCTTTTCCCAGAACGAGGACAGTCTCCACAGGGACCAGCATGGCAAACTTGTTCACATGTGTGATTACCACATGGCAAACGTTTCCTACACACCTGAGAAACTCAGAAAAAACAAGTGAATGCTGTGTTATGGAACTACATACCAAGACAAAGCAACCTAAGGGGAAAACATAGGAGTGAGACATGTCTGGATAGAATTTAACTTTCTCTAAATTTTGCTAACAAATCTTATATTTAATGAGTTCACCATATAAAACTGATCATCCCTGCGGTGATCCTAGTCTGGGAGACCCCTGTATACTGAGGAGTAAGTGGTTCACATAACCTGAGCAGTCCAGGTCTGTGCTGTGCTGCACATAACAGCTTAACCTTCAGGCCTGTGTTATGCTGCACATCCACCTTGGCCAGAGGATAAACATATTGTAGCAGAGGAGATTGGAGGCGGCTCCCACTTGGTACCAGTGATTATGCTGCCTTTATCTAGAAGTGTAGCAAGAAGTTCTCATCAAAACATGCTTTCTGTTTGAGAGTAGAAATTACGATCAAAGATGCTTTCTTGTAACAAAATCTTACAATAGTTTCAACGACCAAAATGAGGAACCCCTTTTTACAGATGGGGTCTGCACTACATGCTGCAGATTCACGGTCCGTTTGATGATGCACAGCTTGGGGTTCCAAACATCTAAAGGGACACACTATGTTTTATATTACACTCCCTTAATGTTAGCTGAAATAACCCGTATTTTAATCAATACTTCACAGAGGCTAAGTGCCTTCCTTACTGAGATCAAAATGACCAAGTACCTCCTGGTGCAGCCTCCCACCTGCCACTTACGTTTTTTTTTTAAATTATTTTTATTTTTTTACAGTCTGTCAATCCATAGCCTTGGTCTTAAGCGTTAGCTGCAAATATATTTCAAGGAACGAATCACAAAGCTTTTATTCTGTTACAGTCACTAGAAGTAAATAAGCATGAACCTCTTGTCTACTAAACTGTGGTTTCATGCTTATTTTTGAAGACAACAGCTGAAATTTCAACCTCAAGTACAAGAAAGTAGAATATACAAAGTCAAATTCACTACTGTCCTAACCCTAGAACAATTCCAGAACAGTGACATTTTAGCTACTACAGGAAATTAACTGGGCAACCAACTAAATCTGTTCTCAAACACTGCTGCCTGTATGTTCAATTGCAATTTCAAAACTTAAAAAATAAAATTATTTTCTTACCAAATGGAGTTTTTCCAATCCTTAATTACACCAAGTAGTCAAATTTTATAAAGACGAGAAATCTGTTAAAAAGAAGAGCTCCAACTTACCTGATCACACTGCCACTGAGGACTTGCACAAAGTCTTTCTGCTGTCTGTCTTCCACAGATACACCGTTGTTTACTGACACGTGGACAAGGCTGGCAATCTCCTGTATGTAATTACAAAGTGACATTAGGAACAGGAATTGCAAAAGGATGATGTATCTTAACAATTGAAACAACTACTGCTCTGAAGTTTAAGAGAGCAGGTGTACCTGCATGACAGGAATTCTCACAAGTGTGTTGTCCACACAGCAACATTCGTCCACACGGCAGGTGACAAGACCACTCCTTGGCACTGCACCTCCGGGGCACTGGTTTAGCCTTCTTACAGTGACAGGTTGTTGTGACCATCTTTGGACAAGGTGGACAGGGTCCTAATTACAGGAAAAGAATAGCTTGCTCATGGCCATTCAGCAAATGCAGTCTTGCCTACATCTCTTTTATTCTAGAGAATTTTAAATATACTTAACAGATTTTAAGTAAAACTGTGTAACAGCTACCTAAATACAGGTCACACAACCAAGAGAGGCAAGGGTTTACCTGGATGACAAAGCAGCAAACATTTATGACCACAAGAAGGTTTGAATTCCCTCTCACATATCTGACCACAGGAGTGAGGTACCAGCCATGGGTCCACTGTTGGATTCTCCACTTTTCCACAGTAACAGTAATATTTACTGGGAGTCTCAGAGCGTTTGTATTCAAACCTACATTTTGGACTACAACAAGGGAAAAAGGAGTGAAAAGAAAAGCAATTTTTTTTTTTTTAATTTTAAAAAGAAAAAGAATTCTTATCATTTTGGCTTCCCAAGATTGTTACAATGCTACCAATAACATTTTTACAACTACTGTAACCAATAATAAAATAATTAAGATTATAATATACACTGAAGGTCTTTCTATATGTCAGATTTTACAGTGAATTCATCAGAATGTCTGAGGAATTGTCCTGTCACCGCAATCTCTTTTCTCTAAGAATATATACAGACAAAAATTCAGCACAGCAGGAAATCAGAAGAATTTGTATGATAGGCAATACCACAACAATGTATGCAACAAAGAGTTAATCTACTTAAATAGAACTAATTAAAAAAAGGGATTAAAACCCAAGGGTTTACTGATAGCAATCTATGCAAGCCATGTAAAACAAAGTTTAGCGATGCTATTAAAACTATACATAATAATTAGAATTCTATCCGAAAAAATTTAGATCGAAGATGCACACCTTTATTTGTTACCCTTGATCTTGAAAGAAACTAAAAACCACATTATTGCTCAAGGTATATAGGCATTAGAGGTCTGGAACTTTTAAGTGCCACAGGCTCTACAGGCTTTCATGTGCAAGCCATGGATGAGGGAGGCAACACTAGGAAGAAGAAACAAAGCAGTTCACATTTCTGGCTATGCTGGGAAATAACAAAAGACAAGGAGCTCCTCCTCAGAGAAGAACAGGGACCTTGAAAGACCTATGCACTCATTTTTATCAAATAAAAAGGTTGATTTGTCGTGATACAATACACTACAGACCATAAAGCATTTTTCAATAGGGCCTGCATAGCTTTAGCATGTACTTAAACGTAAAATAAAATACCATTCACCTTGAATTTTTTTCATTATAAACATTATGCTAAAACATAAAACTAGTTTATAGTAGAACAGGCATTATTAACTTGAGATACTGCCAACCAAAAACTTGGTACTTTTATTTCCTAAGCAAGCTCACTTAGTAAATTTATTCATGCAGCCATGATATTATCTTATTTTTTATACAATCTCAAGTAAAACTGCTAGACTGGTTTTTAATGCTGAAATTATACAGAGACTAAAAGAGTAAATAATAAATCCCTACATCTTGCTATTTTAGAACTTCTTTAAAACTTATTTATTTCATTTTGCCAACTTTAAAAGGGACAAATATGTAAAGCCATTCAGAAATAAATATTAGAAGCTGAGACATAAGATAGATAAGTTACCTTCTCAGAAGTTAAACCAAATTTGATGCAGCAAGTTTTTAGTATCACTGTGAAGTACTACTGAATCATGTTAGTGAAAACTTAAAAATAATTTTAAAAATCAATAGAAAAGTCAGTCTTCTAAAAATACTTTTATTTTGGTGTGCACGTCATTCAGAAGTACCATTCCTTTCTAAAGTAACACCAGTTCACATAGTTTTCACAATAGAAATAGCTTTGTAAATGTACCACAAGAAGCTCACCATGGCCAGGGATAATCTTTCTTCCCAAAATCATCATCTGTCAAAGGAGAAGACACAAGGAAAAGGCTGTCCTTGGCCCACTTTTGGATACACACCAGGTGAAATATACAAAAGCACCCACAGCAGCTCCAGACCTAAAGAGGAGATATAAGTGTCAATTGCTTTCAATTTCTTTATGTTTCTGTTGATGAACATCCACGGTATCTAAAGAAATACAAGCTTTCACTTTTCTCTTTATAAATGGGTTTTCAGAGATAGATTATACCTATTGTTAGATGAATATGAAGTTTTATTGTAACAGATTCATACCTATAATTTTTTTTCCCCGACTCCCGTGGGAAGTTTCTGCCAAGGCCTATGGAAGCCAAAATACTCAGATAATCAGAAAAATGTTGATTTAAACACACTGTTGGAGGTCCTGTAGCACAAACTGATGCCCAGAGAAGGACTACTGCCAACTTAGCTCTGTTCAGTCACAACTTTGCCTTGCAAAGTTGCAAAGTCCTAAGGGATGGGTATTCCACAACCATCCTGGGCAACCTATTCCAAGTGTCATAATATCTTCCCAATCTATATCCAATCTGCACCTTCCAAGCCTCACTTTGTGCCACTGTCCCTTATTACACCACCTGGCATGACAAAGGTGACTTCAGCTCTAACCAAACTATAGCAATTTGATAAGAAAAGTGCAGGAAAAAAATTAACTTGTAATTTTTTTTTTAAATAACTTAGGACCATGTTATAAAATTATACTGTAAAAACATGGAGAATTTCCCCATTAACTTATAGAGGACAAAGTCAATGACATAAGTTTCTAGAAGTACAGTAACTAACTTCCCAAAACTAAAGCTAAGCAGGAGTCATTAAGTAAACAAACACACAAATTCAAGGTAACTAACAAACCACTGAGTTATAAAAGACTTACAAGTTACCAAATCATCTCACTTCTGCCAAGATAAGATTATGAAGAGACACAGAACTTCAAACTCAAGCTAACATATTAAGATATTCATTCATATCTGAAAAAATACAGATTAAGTATGCTAAGAATTCACACAAAACATGTTGAATTTTTTAAAAAAGTTACTGACTGTAGTTTCATCAGGTATTTGTAGTCCATGTATATTCATCATAAGAAATTAAAACATTTTCTGCACTTCTTTTCTTTTTGATGTTAGACATACAGTTGCAAACATGTTTTTGATTCAAGGAACTATACCAGAAACAGGGTTTAGCCTGTCAATGTCAAAGGGACGTTCAAACATAACAAACTGAAAAAATATTTGTCCTGAAGTCTCTGCTATATAAAATGTACCTATATGAAAAGGCTGAATTTCTCTGATGTGTACACTTTCACCTGATGAGCATTTGGGGCAGCAAAGTTTATCTTAGCTCCCCTGCTATAAATCTAACAATAATATCTCTTAACTTCCTAGCATTTCTTGCTTTGGTGTTTGCTACACCATAGCTTATTGCATACACCATTGTAAGCACTGGTTTTCAAGCACTTATTTTTCTACATCTGCTACTCCCTAAAATTTAAAAATATCTATTCTACACTATGATAACAAACACATGTAAAAAAATACATATTCTTATTACAAGCTACATAAGTACTTATGTCTCCAAGTGTTCCAAAATCCAAAGATGCCAAGTGCTGCGTTTAGTACGCTTACCATTTTAAAGCTATCAATCCCATGAATTACCTCAGTATTATAATTAAAAACATGTTATTCAGACAGTTATATTTGTTTCATTCTAAAAGATTACTGTAAAGTACTTACAGCTTGGTTCCTTTTAACGGAAGCAATGCAGATGAGACATGTCATAGCCCCTGACTGAAAAGCTTCATTCATGTACTGTCTTGTACGTTCCAGCTCACTTGCATCTCCATCTTTAATGTATAAAGATTTTTAAAGCAATCAGTAATGTTTGATCTGCTATTTGGTACATGGGGAGACTGCTGCAAAAGGGGTTTTTTTCTCTGAATAAAGGCCAGTCATATTATTAAAAAATCACATTTAATACAGTTTAAAAACTATACCATCGCTTCTGCATGGAAAGACAAGAAATACTGCCAGCATGCATGGCTGGGAACAAATATTTTTTAATGCAAGACATTAGTATAGATTGCTTTCCTTCCAATTATGGAAAAATCCTAAAACAGAGACAATGACAGAGCATTGTTTATGCTTTCATACCAAAATAAAAGTCAATAAATGAAAAAAAAATTACCAGTTTGACTGGTGTAAATGGTAAATGTTTTGTCCAAAATCTGTCCTTGTTTCACTTCAGCATCTTCATCATCCTCTTCAGACGAGGAGCTTAATTGATCTTCAACCAGCTTTTTTGCTGCAGCCTGATTAGCCTTCTTAATTTCATCGAATTTCTTCAGTGAAGATAATTCTATTAAGAGAAAATATTAATGATGATTAATACCATGACAGTTAATCATAACACTACATTCAGTTTTACATACTTTCAACTGTCTTCTTTTTTTAAAGAGCTTACTGATTTTTTTAGAGGGAGTCCATTGCTACATTTCCAGTATCACACAAGAACAGACAAATTGTATTTACTTCTTTACTGTGTGTTATCCATAAAATTCACAGCAAGAACTATTATCTAACAATTACTGCTGACAAACCCAACAAAATATACCAGAATATATGCATCTATAATGCTACTTTATGAAAAGGATACTTAGAAAACCCCCCCCACATCCAACAAAAACACAACTTTCAGAGCATGAGGAACAAAAACACAAACTGCAGAATTCTTGACAATTCTTATGATTTGCAGATGCCCTACAGGTAACTCTCCCAGCATTTGGTATGTCTTAAATTATGATTTTCACTGATGTCCCTCAAATTCAACAAATCTTTATTGCAAAAGTTATGTTCATGCCATTTCACAGCTGGCAGCATTAAAAGCGATGGGGTATTTTAATATAAGCTTTTTTTGAAGTTACTGCATGTGAAACAGAGGAAGGTTCTCACACAGAGGTACAAAATTATGTAACTCAACAGAGTTCTTAATAAACCGAAGTGCCGTTAAGATAACATTCCATGGAGCTATAAAGCTCTTCAGCAGATCACAGGTCTTAAGTACCTCCTATTTTTCCATATTAGACTATTGCACCCAATATATTCACTGGGGTGTTGTCAAGTTTAGTTTTAAGACTTTGCTTAAGAAACTATGCTGCCACTCAAAAGAGCTCCGACTTTGGCACTTCTGTGCTGTATTTCACGAGGACTGACTCGCACTCACAGCTGCCCCGTGCACCAAAAGCCCGCACCTTTCCCAGATCGGGGCGACGTGGTTCCTTAACCAGAGCACCTAAAGATGCGTGTCCCTACCGGGCAGCAACTCTGGGTATTTCCAGCCGTGCTAAGAAACAGATGCTTCATCCTTTACTTCACACTTTACCCTTCTGCTCCAGGGGCACCGACTGTGCTCCCTGCCGAGGGCACGGCCCCGAGCCCCCC